>CM053600.1:92404187-92421348 GCA_028646575.1 Pseudocheirus occidentalis
ATGAATTGAATGCGAAAGGATGATACTTTAAAAGGCAAAATTCTGAGGTGGGAGAGGACTAGAATGAGAGGAGACAGGGAGAGACATAATGGGGTTAATCATCCCATATAGAAGAGGCAAGGGATAACTGTTACAACTTTACTTTCATTTACTCTCATCGAATCTGGCTTAGGGAAGAAATGCCATAAGCTCTAAAATGGGCATCATGCCACACAAGAGAGTAGGGGGCATGGGGATGAGAGGCGAGATGATAGAGGGGAGGGCAGGGTCTGGGGGTGGCATGCTGGAAGCACACACTTCAGTAAAGGGACAGGGACAGGGTAGAGAACAGAACAAGGGTGCGGGAGGCATAGGAAGGAGAGGCATAGGAAGGAGAGACAGATGATCACTGTCACAATATGTCCACTATGAAGATGTCCTGTATAATCACACATCCACAGCCTGTATTGAATTGATTGTCCTTCCAGTGGGGGTGGGGGACAAGGGAGGAATTGAAAGCATCTAGAGTTCGAATTTCTGCAATACCTACAACTAGGAATTTTAAGATATACAGGGCCTGGGATAGGGAGACTCTCCCTGACCTACCAGAAAGTAAGAGAGCAGAGCAGAGGAGGGGCTTTACAGTGGGATTGCTGTTTTAGGTTTGGGGCAAAGACAGGGAGAAAATTTGTAATTCAAAAATGTCATGAAAATGAATGATGTAAACAGGAAAACAAATAAAAAAAAGAAAAGTCTTAGGAAGGACAATGCTACTCACCAGCAACTAGGGACCACAACTCAGATTTATAAGGAATTGTTAGCCATAGGAAGAAGACAAAGTACATCAAATCCCATTCTTCCCATGGATGCCCTATTTATGTCTAGCCTTCAGCCACTGTTGCCGCTCTGTTGATAGTATAAGGTGTGGAAGAGGGAATTACAGTGAGCAACATGACAACATTTGGCATAATTCTACTGAATGAACCTGAAAATCAGTAGAATTAGGTAGGTTTACATCAGTAGCTGTATAATCTGAGGGTCTTTAGTATTTCTTCACTTTTACTTCTTGGATCAAAATGGATATAGTCCTCAATGAATATCAGGTGTAATAATGTATTTTCTTTCTAGATTTTCTTTTTAATTTATGGACTAAAACAAGCATTTCCATAACAATGCAACAAAAAGATAAATGTATACAAAACTACAAATCTACCATGCACATTGAAATTCCATTAAAATATACAACAAAATTATCATGCAAATTCCTTTTTACTCTCCCCCCCCTGCCATCACTATCCTTAGACACAAATGTAGGTATGCACACACATATACAGATATATACATATACATACACATACACATATGCATGTATTTGTGAAATTATTCTATACATACTTTCATTTATTAATTCTTTCTCTCGAAGTAGATAAAATCTTTCTTCATATATCTTCTATCTTTTTTTTTTCATTTTCAAAACATTGGTGACTTTCTTTGGGATTAAAGATGGAAGCTGTCCCAGAGAAACTCAATGAGGTTACATACATTGTTTTTGGATGTTTTTCTTCATTTAAACAAATGCAGAAAAAAATGTAAAAAAGGGGATTCTTTAAGATTTGAAAAGACCTGCAAATGGTTTTAAAGATAAAGGAGTAGAAGGCTAAAGTTGAAGTAATGAAGATCTAGGTTTGCATGTCTTCTACAATGCTTATCTACTATGTAACCATGGCAATCTGCTCAGTCTTCTTTAGCTTTCTCATCCTCAAAGTATTGCAATATCTGTAATATAGATGATGTATGTGATATAAACATATGCGCATTTACATGTAATATATGTAAATATAATATGTATTTATAAAATATGTATAATATATGTAAAGATGATGTATATAAAGCACTTTTCAAACTTCGGGTACTACTGCTCTAATAAAATGAAATCTAAATTCATGATGGGAAATGCTGTCTACATCTGGAGAACTTTGGAGTTTGAATGTAGATGGAAGAATACTATTTGCTTTCCTTTTGTTGTTTTGTTTTGTTTCTTTTTCTCGTGGTTCCTCACATTCTAATTCTTCTTAACATCATGACTAATGTGAAAATATGTTTAATATGAATACATAAGTAGAACCTCTATCAGACTGCGTACCATCTTGGGGAGAGGGGAAGAGAGGGATGGAGAGAAAATTTGAAACTAAAAATCTTGTGCAAGTGAATGTTGAAAACCAAAAATAAAAAATTAATAAATTGTAGAAAAAAGAAAGGAAACCATATCTGGACCTTTGCTCATATCATTTCACTTATCCAAGTCCTATTTATTTTCCTAAATTAATAAATTTTTTAATGTCCTATTCATTTCCTAATATATTCTTACTCCCAAATGAATCCTTTCCTATAGCAAAGGAAAAAAAAAACTGAGTAAAACACAATTTAAAATGTGAATGCAACTGATAGAATAAGCAACATTCTATACATATAATTGCCTACTTCTCTACTGAGAGGAAGTATGTAGGTTATATGTGTATATGTATATGTATGCATGTATATATGTGTGTATACACACACGTATATATCCTCTGAGACTAAGATTTTGATCTTTATAGTACCCTAAATTCAATGTACTTTAGTTTTGGTTTGTTTATATTATTATAGGCACTCTATTGTTTGCTTAGTTTTTTTCACATAAATTTATATAAATCTTCCTTTATTTCTCTGAATTTCTTGTGATCATAATTTCTTATGGTACAATAATATATATGTATGTTAAATTTTATGACCTGTTCTTCTTTCATTAGTTTAAAAAATTCTATTTGTGTCTATATATATCCTTACTGTGAATAATTTTATTGTTATGATTTCTTAAGGATGTTTTAATATAGACTTTTTCTGCATTTGTTAATTATTTATTTCTACCATAGTACTTGATCACTCATTCTTCTTAATCTAATCTTAGAAAGAAAAATGGGGTAGATGAAAAATGAGACTAAATGCAAGAAGGGGTCCAAAATTCCCGAAAAAAATTACTTATAAATGATTGCTATACAAGACTGAAACTGTAGCCAATCCCTACACTACATTGTTACATATTTGTTTTGTTTCTGCTCTTTGTTTGCTTTGTATATCAAAGATGTTGTCCAAATCTAAATTTCTAAGAATAAAGAATGAGTTCTTCAAATGTCATTGAAGAATTTTCATTTTGAAATGCTTTCACTTTTGGAGAAAAAGGAATTTGGGCACATAATTCGATATCCCTTTCTTTTTCTTATAGTCTCTTTCAGATTTCCTTTCTAGTTTCTATGGCAAAATATACACTATGTGAACTCCTACTTTCTGATAATTGAACTGCTTTCTCTCAGGTACTTAAAAATTCTTTATTTGTATCTGAATCCCTGGAACTTTGTGACTACATTTCCGTGATGGTTAAATATAGGGTTGTTTCTCTTTCAGAGTCTCTTAGCCTCTATTGATTTGAAACCTCCTATCTGTTTAAAATACAGATAATTTTCTTTCTTTTTTTTTTGGAGGGGGAGGGCAGGGCAATTGGGGTTAAGTGACTTGCCCAAGGTTACAAGGGCAGCAAGTGTCAAGTGTCTGAGGCCATATCTGAACTCAGGTCCTCCTGACTCCAGGACCCATGCTCTACTCACTGTGCCACGTAGCCTCCCCCAGATAATTTTCTTTTATGATTTACTGGAATATAATATTTAGACTATTTCATTCAGTTTTCCTAGTAGACTGATAATTATCAAACTCTTAAGTCAAGCTCTGTTCTCACTCTTATTCTGTAGAGATCTGAGGTCTTCTTTCACATTAAAAAAGTCTGGTTTTATTATTTCTAATTCCAGTACTACATTTTTATTCTGCCTGATTTACATATCAGGGATGGCACTACTTTGCTAAGACTTTTCAGTAAGTTTTCTGCGTTGTTGATTTTCATATTTGTTTTCTCAGATTCTTCTTTGAACAGTATTGTGGTTGCAGTCTAATTTTCTGTTTATAGTCATATTGTTGCTAATTTTTTCTCCTCATTTTTATTTGACTGAAGTGAATTAATGAAAAATAATTTTTAAAGTACTTACTATAATTCAGGTACTGAGCTAAACTCTGCAGATACAAATACAAGGAGGCTATATAGTCCCTGCCTTCAAGAATCTTATTATAAGCATACAAAAAACACAGACAGAGAAAGTAACACAATTCAGCAGACCAACAGACAGGGCTTTTAGCTTCTGACCATTACATACATAGTTACCAGACAGAGAAATGCCAACATCTGGGTTTTCAAATCTGCAGGGCTCAACAGTTACCCAAAGTCTTGTTATGGACAAGTGAAATTGCAAGTATTAACAGAGTGACCACAGAGTCCAATCAAAAGTTTTAAGGAGCTGTAATAGAAATTAATTTAGCCAGCTGGTGACTGACTCTCATAGCCAATTAGGAAGAAGGGAGTAGCCCTGTAATCCAGAAATACAGAATCTTTTATACCATATAGTCCCATTGTTCGGGGGTGCAAGTAAGTTGCTGAGGCAAGGGAGTTTGTGATTACAGGGCATAATGACAGAACATGAAGAAGAATGAACAATAGTAACATCTTTAGATAGGGGATTGTAGGGTAAGCGGAGAAGGGTACAGGGCATGATGACCTGAGCAGTAGGAGGAGAAAAATGAATACCTAGCTTGGTTCCCACACCCCAGCCTGGCCCATAGGCAGGTTCATTGTCTTCTAACTTGCTGATTTCTAATTTCACAAAGTATCACTTAACTATTTCCTGGCTACTTCATTCTTAAGTCAATGAAGTTTTTACTTAACTAGTTCCTGCCCACTTCAATATATTGTGAAAGGCTGACTATATTTTCATCCATCCTATCCCAGCCACACTTGTTCTATTTTCTACTTTGATCCTGTCCCTTTTCAAAAGTGTGTGCTTCTAACTACCCTCCCAACCAACCTGCCCTCCCTTCTATCATCCCCCCTATTATCCCTGTCCTAGCTACTTTCCTGTAGGGTAAGAAATCCAATTTAGTGTGTGTTATTTCCTCCTTAAGCAAAATTCAGTGAGACTAAGGTTGACCCATTCCCTTTTGCCTTCCTGTTCTTCCCCTTCATTGTAACAGTTTTCCCTTGCCACTTTTTAAATGAGATAATTTACCCTATTCTGTCTCTCCCTATCTCCTCTCCCTATATACCTTTCTCACTTCTTAATTTTATTTTCTACATATTGTCCCTTCCTATTCAATTGATCCTGTGACCTCTATCTATGTACTCCTGAACACATATATACACACACTCACATATGAATTTATACGCACATATACCTTCATACGTAGACATATATGTGTGTGTGTGTGTATATACATAAACACACACACACAAAGTAACAGTAATCAATTTAGCAGGTACTTATCCCTTGGTAACTTAGGGCTAAGTATCTCTTGAGAGAGGCAGAAAGTGTGAACTCTGTCTCCTGTGTGAAGCAGAAAGTATGAACTCTGTATCCTATGTGAACAAAGGGTGTGAACTCTGTCTCCTGTTGCTGATGTGGCAGTAGGGGGTTGGCTGAGACAGGAGGCCAGTGTGTGTATTTAAGAAGAGCTCCAGAGGATGACACACAGTTAAGAATCTTCCTCCTGGTGGCTTCTGGTGGAGGAAGCAGAGTTGTTCCAGTATCTGGGAGCTGGGCTGCTGAATTGAAGAACTTAGTTGGAGTTTTCTATGAGACCACAATCTGGTGAAGGCCACCTGGAAGGCTGAGGAGGCTGGCTTGAAGGCCACCTGGAAGGCCAAGATTTCTCCTGAGTCTTAGGGCCAGCCAAACTGATGGAGGACTGAAGAAGCATGACTGGGATAAGCCTTTGTTTGTTTGTGGTTGATCCTTGAGTTCCTGGCCACAGAAGTTGTGAAGGGTTTGAGATGTGCTGGACCCTATGAACTTCAGTGTGTAACAAGAACTGTCAGTAAGACTGTATGAGAACCTGGCAGCTGTCTGCTTCTGAATCCAGGTGACTGTTTGATGGATTCAGATAGGACCTAGGACCATGGAAGAGGATCCAGAGAATCTGTGAGACCACCCAGAGTCAAGATAAAGAGATGGCCTCTCCTTAGATATTGAGCATGTGTTGAAATTGAAATTTACTAGACATGAGGGTTGGGGAGTTTGTGTAATTTTCAAATGATTGTATTTAGTGATTAATGATACTTGGTAACTGTGAATCTGGATGAGTGACTGATTGAGTTAACTTATGATTGCCCCATGAGTGGAGGATTGATTATTATATTGTGAAATGATTGAATGATTAAGTATGAAGGGTTTCCGCCCTTAGGGAAACCAGATGATTATTCTTCTGTTCTTTGTTTTAAATATTGTGATCACTGTAGGGAAAACTATGTGGCCATTCTAATGTTAAGCTATTGTGAACACTATGTTGTGATTTTATGTGATAAGATGTAATGTTGTAGATATTATATTGAGATTTGTTGTGAATGTTTGCCTTGATTTGTAAAGGACTAAATGGAGGGTTCATTGTACTGTGTAATCTGAATGTTGGATGCTGTTCACAGTAGCATTCTTTTGGGAAGACGCTCATGCATGGTGTTATATACACACATGCACACACACACATGTTCATATTCCCTTCAACTATCCTTATACTGAGAAAAGTTTCATAAGTTACAATGATCATTTTTCCATGTGGGAATATAAATAGTTCAACTTTGATAAGTTCCTTATGATTCCTTTTCATAGTTTACCTTCTCATGCTTCTCTTGCTTCCCATATTTGAATGTCAAATTTTCTATTCCACTCTGTTTTTGTAATCAAGAATGCTTGAAAGTCCTCTATTTAATTGAATGACCATATTTCCCCCTGAAATATTATACTCAGTTTTGCTGGGTAGGTGATTCTTGGTTTTAATCCTAGTTCCTTTGACCTCTGGAATATCATATTTCAAGCCCTTTTATCCCTTAATATAGAAGCTGCTATATCTTCTGTTATTCTGATTGTGTTTCCATAACATTAAAATTGTTTCTTTTTCACTACTTATAATATTTTCTCCTTGATCTGGGAACTCTGGAACCTGGCTATAATATTCCTAGGAGTTTTCTTTTTTGGGATCTTTTTCAAGAGGTGATTGGTGAATTCTTTCAATTTCTATTTTGATCTCTGGCTATAAACTATTAGGGCAATTGTACTTGAGAATTTCTTGAAGGATGATTTCTAGATTCTTATTTTTATTATGGCTTTCAGGTAGTCCAATAATTTTTAAATTATATCTCCTGGATCTATTTTCCAGATCAGTGGTTTTTTCAATGAGATATTTCACACTACCTTCTATTTTTTCATTTATTTGGATCTGTTTAATAGTATCTTGATTTCTCATAAAGTCATTTGCTTCCATTTGCTCCAATCTAATTCTAAAGGAATTATTCTCTTCAGTGGACTTTTGAAATTCTTTTTCCATTTGGCAAAATCGGCTTTTTAAGGCATTCTTCTCCTCATTGGCTTTTTGGGCCTCTTTTTCCATTTGAGTTAATCTATTTTTTAAGGTGTTATTTTCTTTAGTCAGGTTGTTGACATGCTTTTTATAATTTTCTTGCACCATTCTCATTTCTCTTCTCAATTTTTCCTACACTTCTCTTACTTGATTTTCAAAATCCTTCTTGAGCTCCTACATGGCCTGTAACCAATTCATATTTTGATGCAGCTTTTGATGCAGGAGTTCTGACTTCATTGTCTTCCTCCTGTTCCATGCTTTGATCCTTTTTGTCTCCAAAAAGGAATCTAAGGTTTGATTGCTGTACTTGCTTCACTTCCTTTGCTTGCTCATGTTGCCACTCAATTACTTGACTTTTGAGCTTTTTGCCACAGTAGAATTCTGCTTTCAGAGAGGAGAGCTTTGTCCCAAATTGCTGGGTTTTTCATAGTTGCCAGAGTTATTATTTTGGTGCTGTCACTAAATGTCCAACAAGCTCTGGCTCACTGGTCACACACCCGAGGACCTCCTTCCAAGAAAGCAATCCAGGTCCAAGCAGGTTAAAGCAAGAGCAATTACCCACTGAGTGGTCTCTTGGTTCCCCTACACTCTGCTTGCCAGGAGATCTGAAGCAGCCATGTGGATGTGGCTGCATGGCCACTCAGCCACAGTGTCTCAGCTGCTTCTTGCCTTCTTGCCCTGGGGGCAATGACCCTACCATGCTCTGTCTCCTGTTCCTACAGGGTACACATTGACCTTTTACTTTATCTTTGACATTTTGGGGCTGATAATTCTGGAAACCACCATAGCTGCTTGTGATATACTCTCTGGAAGTCTGCTCTAGCCACTGCTGATTAGGGCTGCCCTGGGGCTAAGCTCAGGCTCACTAGGGGCTGGGCTTGGCTCCCAGCGCACTGTGATGGACCCTTCTTGTAGGCCTTCCAGCTGCCTTCAGCCGGACATTTGTTTCTGTGTGTCACCTTGTGGGTTCTATAGCTCTAAAATTTATTTAGTCATATTTTATAGGTATTTGAGGTGGTTATGGGGGGAGCTCATAGAATATTCCTGCTTCTACCTTATTCCTTCTTTTGAAAATATTTTAATTTCACCTTATTTGCTATATTTGTTTCTATTTTCAATTGATATTGGAGAACTATCACTCAGTCTTCTTCATGTACCTTCCCTCTCTCCTCTCCTTATTTTGTTAGTTCTTCTTTAATTAACTACCATCTTTCTGTTTATGGATGTCCATACCATCTGTATTGTTATTCATTCATATTCAGAGTACCTATTATATAAATTGACATATCATAATGTAATAAGGGTCCTATAAATAATGAGCATTTCCACATGTACATGTGTATGAAGAGAATGGAGGAAATTTGTTCTAATATGGGAGAAAATGCTGATATAACATTTTACAGCTTTTCAAAAACAGATGGTTGTTGTATCAAAGTTCAGGAGATTAGAATATTAAATGCTGATTATATCAAGGAACAGCTGTAGTTCTGACTGTCATTCTAAGCTTATGTATAAATTGGATTTATTCTGGGAGCAATCAAAAATACTAATATTTGATAAGAAAATTATTAGTTAAGACTCACAAGGTGCACAGTGAGGGGTCCAGTGCCCTTTATTTAATATGATTTTTAAGAGACCAAAAATTAAACTACCTAATGATGACTTTCACTTAGGTTATTCTCAGGAAAGTCACTATTGTCTGCATAGTAGTTCATTATACACTAGAGAGAATCCAGAAAGCCTGGAGAATGTGTGTGTTGTAGCTTCTTGAACAGTTTTCACTATTGCTTCCTAGATGTTCTGAATTGTAAACTCTTGGAGGGTAGGGGCTATGTTTTACTTATGGTTCATGGCAATTAATTGGTAATACTTTTTTTATGATGATCAATATAGTGATCCTCATTCTTCCTCATGTATAGCAGCCAATAATAAAAAATGAGATAGAAGAAAGCAGTATTTGGCAAACAAATATATGAAATTCCATTGTAGAGTGAAGAACACAATAGAAATACAATATTGTATTTGATTGCCTCGAGAATTCATAATATTTCAATATTTGAGGCACTTTTTGACCTCATAATTGCTATGGCCAATTTTGTGATCAATTTTTATGTACTGAGTTGTAACACCACGCTTGAGTAGCTTCCTAAAAGAATGCCACTATGAACACCTTTTAAAGTTCTGACTACACAACATAATAAATACTCCGTAACAAATCAAGGCAAACATTCACAACAAATCACACTATAATATTCACAACATTACATCTTATCACAGGAAATCACAATATAGTGTTCACAACAGCTTACCATTAAAAGGGTCATATAGTTTTCACCAAAATGGTCACAGTATTTAGAACAAAGAACAAAAGAACAATCATTGTGTGTCCCTAAGGGGGTTTGCCTCCTTACTCAGTCATTCATTCATCTCAAAATACAATAGTCTTCCACTCATGAGGTAATCATAGGTTAATTTAATCAGTCACTTTATCTAACAGTCACTAAATATCATTAATTACTAAATATAATCATTAGAAAATTACACAAATCTCCCACCCCTTGGTGTCCAGTAAACTTTAATTTCATTACCATATTCTATATCCAAGGAGAGGGCTTCTCTTCAATTGACTCAGATGGTTTCTCAGATTCACTGGATCCTCTTCCATGGTCCCAGCTCCTATCTGAATCCACCAAACAGTCACCTGGATTCAGTGGCAGACAGCTCCCAGGCTCTTGTCCAGTCTGTAGGGAAGTTCCTGCTACACACTGAAGTTCATAGGGTCCAGCACATCTCAAAATCTTCACAACTTCTGTTGCCAGGAACTCAATCAGTTTGGCTGGCCACAGGACCCAGAAGAAATCTCAGCCTTCCAGGCCACCTTCTAGGTAAGAAATCTCAGCCTCCAGGTGGCCTTTTTGGCAGCAACTTCGGCCTTCACCAGACTCTAGTCTCAAGAAAACTCCAACTCAGTTTTTAGTCCAGCAAGGAGCAGCCCAGCTTTCAGATGCTGTGAAAATTCTGCTTCCTCCACCAGGAACCAGCCAGGAGAAACAATTTTAATTCTGATTCTCCCTCTCTGGGGCTCTTCTTATATACATACAAAGCACTGGCTTTCTGTTTCAGCCAAACCCTTCCTGTTATGTCAGCAACAGGAGACAGAGTTCACACCCTCTGCCTCTTAACCACAAAGGTTTGATTAGTTCCTAAGGGCTAAGTACCTACTTACTTGACATAACAAAAAGGGGTCTTCAAATTTAAATTAATTACCATTAAATTAGTTTATGAGAACCTACATGTTGGAATTCATTTAGTAAAATGAACACCTAAATATAAACAGCTTCATAGAGCCTTGGGAAGTGAGCTGGCATGATGAGTCTCATGATTATCAGTAAAGGGCCAGTTCCATCCACAACATCACACTTTCTTACTTTGGAAAAGAAAGCTATTGCCAGTTATAGCTATGTTTCTGATGTCTGCTAGATACAGGGTGACCTGAAACGATGACTAGATAACATTCTTTTTTTATGTTCAATTCTGTAGGTTTGAGTCTTCATAAATAGGAAAATGCTTAATTGCTTTTCTTCCAAGTTGGCTTCATTTTTTTTCTTTTCTATTTGAGGACTGTAATTCTGCCAGTTTTGAAGTTTGTTGATCCAGTTATTTTCAAGTTGTAGGAGTGCAGAATAAGTTGTGGTACTTTTTCAAAGTGAGAAAGGCCATAGTTTACAATCTAGTGGAAACTCTGTGTGTGTGTGTTTCTGTGTCTTAAAAATAAGCATTTAAAGGGTCATTCAAAATTCATTGTGTTAGTTGAATACTGGAGACACACCACATAGACCACATAGAGTAATAGAGCACTCTCACAAGGAATGAGCACATCTAAGTTCTTATATTGACTCGGTGACTTTAAATAAATCAGTTCATGTTTTTGGACCTTTTATTTTTCATCTGTAAATTTATGAGGTTCAGTGGTTGGTTATCAACGTAGAATTTGAAAATGATAATGATAATTACTTTTTCAATATAACTGGTTTCTTTGAAATCTTTTGTATTTATTTTATGTTTTAAAAACTTAATTCTGAAAGTGATCCATACGCTTTGCCATATTGCCAAAAGGGTCTTCTCTCTCTCTCTCTCTCTCTCTCTCTCTCTCTCTCTCTCTCTCTCTGTCTCTCTGTCTCTCTCTCTCTGTCTCTGTCTCTCTCTCTCTCTCTCTCTCTCTCTCACACACACACACACACACACACACACACCCTGCCCAAAACAAAACAAAATCTGCTTAGGTTCTTATCCTATGATTCTGTGACCCATATGCCATTCAAATTATTCTTTGCCCTGATTTCTGAGACACATGTAGTATAAGATCAACCTTGGTCAGTAGCTGATTTTTAATGACTCTTGTTTAGAATAGTATTTGGGTTACTATTCCAACTATCACTTACACTGGCAGACTGGGTACCCAGAGCAAGGTTTCTGTTTCCACTCAGAGTCTAGGGGTAGCCTTGAGGTGTGGGGAGGTGGTCATTCATCTAATGCTATACAGATGAAAAATTAATGAGTCCTTACTGGTGTTCACACCCACATCTATATTTATTAGTTGATGTTAAATTAGTCAGCCAGAATTAATAAGCTTTTAGTAGTAGCTGTTTACTACAATTGGCATAAAATATGCCATTGCCCTCCCAAGCCTGTGGTAGATTTATGCCAGTATATGTACAGTATGGGGAAAAACTGGACTTAAGCTTATTGCAAGTGTGTTAAAGGAGGTCATTCATAACTCCAGGAAGTCATTTTGTTCAATTCCTCCACTGTGTGGTATAACTTCTCTGCTGGGGTCTTTGTAGAGCTTTGAATATGCTTTTTTTTTTTTTCTCATAATGTCCATTCTGTGCTTGGCTCCTGATTCTGTCATTCCCATAAGCTGTTCTAGGACTATCAGGGTGCAGGTGGGGAGCCCAAAACTCTTTAGATGCTTAAAAGATTAGAAATTTTCTTCTAGTCCAAAAGAGGGGGAAGGGTATGGAGATTAAGGCCAAGACTGAGGCATGGTCTTTTCTCTTCCATCTGACTGGTTCTTTCTTAGGGACTAGCTAGCTTTCCCTTCACTTTCTACATACTTAAATTCTGGGGTTCTCAACTGCCATACAATTCTATACAAAACTTGCAGGACATGGCTGAGTCTCTCTAGCCAATACCAATGTAGTGCCTCTGTGGTATCATTTCATAGACTTTATTTCAATTATCTCATTATGAATCACTCAAATTTTATTAATTAACTTCCTACTATGGTCAAGGCTTTGTGATACTCATCCTTCAAGATCCATCTCATATGTTCCTCTCATTAATTCTTATTTGATTACCCCATTTCTAAATTATTTTTGTTTCCATAAGCCCCATAAAGCTCTTTGTACATATATTATGTTCTAATTTTATTTGTCGTAGTCATTAGATCAATATTGTATATTGTGGTATATTTGTATGTGTCATATAACCCTTGCTAGATTTAAATTTCCATGAAATCAGGATCTTTATATGTCTCCCAATTACTAGTACAGCATACTTAATGAATGGTCAAATGAATGAATGAATGAATGAATGAATGAATGAATGAACAAATTTCCCATTCTCTTCCCTCAAGGTGTTTACAATCAAGGAAGGGTATTGGATTCACAGAAATGTTATTAACATATGAAACAGTGGAAAGGATTCTTGATCCTAATTGTAATTTACTATGAATCCTGTCCAATCCACTCATGTGACTTTAATATAATGGGTTTCAAATAGATGGTTCCCAAGTTTCTTTCAATCTAAAAGGCTCAGATCCTACAAAACCCTAATTCATACCTCTGACTTCAGCGATCTTTCTACTTTATAATGTTAGAGACATGCTATCAGTAGCATCAGTAGTAGCATCCCATATTTAAGACAAGGGCTTAATTTAAACAGCAATCAACTACACAGAGAAAGAACCACCAAAGACCAAGAAAGAGAACAGGCATAAGCCAGTGTCATTGAAACCAAGAGAGAAAAAGGAAGGGAATGTTAAAAGTATCAAATGTATCAAAAAAGTGTAAGACCATGAGGACTGAAGGAACATCATTGGATATCACTTGTGATCTTTGAACTAACTGTCACTGTAGAGTTTGTATAATAGAAGTCTGGTTATTAAGTGTTAAGTAATAAGTGAGTAGGAACATAGGGGACTAAACTACTCCTTCTAGAAATTTTTGTACCAATGGGAAAGAGACAGTATGTAACAAGATCAAAAGAAGTTCAGCATTCTTTTCAAATCAGGGAGTTTTGAGGATTTAGGCAAGGGGAGAAGGAACAGAAAGTATAGCCCGAATAGAATACAATCTAGGAGTAGGTGGAAGAGTAAGAGATCAAGGGCCCAGGAAACTTTGGGAAAGAAAGGATTCCTTATTCTCTGAGACAACAGGAAATGAAGAATAAACAGAGAAGTTTGAAGGTAGAGAAAAAAAAGAAGGGAGGTCAAAACAGATGATCTTAGTATTCTTAATAAGACAATGATAGATCATTTGCTGATGGTGATGATAGGATTGAGGGTTTTCATTTAACTTTTAATTTTTTTTCCTGCAGTTGACAAACAAATAAAATAAATAAATACCCAAATAAAATGCGCATTTCCATGTATGTAGTTGAACAGAGAAAGAACATTGTAAATGAAGCTAAAAATCTCTATTATTCCCTTTTTAAATATATATGAAATTCAACATGGAAATTTCATGTTGCTTTTCATCTTTTCTATTATTCTTTCTTATCTTCATTCTGTTCTCTTCTGTGCATTAAAAAATTTCAATGGCTCTTTTGTTTCTCCTTCTTTCCTCCCCCTTTCTTTTCCGTCTGTTTTCTTCCTTCTCCCTCTTGGTTTTCCTTCTTCCTTCCTTCCTTCCTTCCTTCCTTCCTTCCTTCCTTATCTGTCTACTACATGCCCCCACTTGAGAAAAAAAATTAATCCTTTGTAACAAATATACATATTCAAGAAAAAAGGAATCATAACATGGGTAGCATATGTCATAATCAGTCCTCTATTTTTATGATTGGTCATTGCCTTGACTATACTTAAGTCTTTAAAAGCATTAAGAAAAAAATCATTATTGTAAAAGTTGGTCTCCTGACTCTGTTCATGTTAGTCTGTACTAGGTAATACAAGTGTCTATGGATTTTTGTGAATCCATCTCTTTCATCTTTTAATATAGTGCAATAATATTCCTTTGGGAAGTTATGTGGTGCAGTGAGCAGAGTGCTGGCCCTAGAGTCATGAGGACATGAGTTCAAATATGGCTTCAGACACATAACTAGCTGTATGATTTGACAAGTCATTTAACACTGTTTGTCTCAATTCCTCATCTTTAAGATGAGCTGTAGAAGGAAACGGCAAATCACTAGAGTATCTTACCAGAACAACCCCACATAGGGTCACAGAGAGTTGGACAGAATTGAAACAACCCAACAACAACAGCAACAAAATATTCCATTATGCTCATATATGATAATTTGTTTAGTCATTCCCCAGTTAATGGACATACCCATGTTTTTTCATTTCTTTGCTATTACAAAATTTGGCACATAAATTTATATTGACTTATAAGTCAACATATTTTGATTTAAGGAGATAAGATCTTGCTGTCCTTGAGTATTTTTAGGGTTGTAATGAGGAAGAAAGATTGAACTTGTGCTGTTTGGCTCACAGGAGCAGAACTAGAAGCAAGGGGTGTATGTTAAACTCAAAATGAGGTTTGATATGAAGTTAAGAAAAAAAAAAAAACAACTACCAACAACCCCAAACCCCACCTTCATAACAATTGGAGCTATGCAAAAAATGAAGTGGTATATTGATGAAAAACAGTGTATTCTCCTTCACTGGAGGCCTTCATACAAAGGCTGGATGATTAGTTTGGAGACATATTGTAGAAAGATTTCTTATTAAGTTAGGGGCAGGGATAGATTGCCACTGATGTCCCTTCTATGGCAAAGAATGCATGGATTAGAGAATTTTCAACATTTCTTCTAGCCTTGCCATTCTATAATGATCAAAGAAGATTTTTTATAAGTAATTATGCACTTGATGACAACTATTCAAAAAGAAAAATCAATCTTTAAATGTTTTAGCTTTCAGAAGTTTAATATTTAGCAAACTGTAAGTGTATTTATAATGAAAACATGATTACCATCTTCACTATGGTGGTCACCAGTCCTTAATCGTGAAAGCTGTCATTGGATTGTAGTGATTAGGAAATTTATAGCTGTATAGCACTCTCTACATTTTAACAGCCTAAGTTTGTCAATAATGTGCTATTATATTATTTCAAAACAAGGACCATAATATAGAAGAATTAACTTTCTACTAACATATATGCATGTGATGTGGAAATAATACCTATTTTCTTATATTGTTCTAAGTTCCTCCTAGACACTTATAAATGATTTCTTATTAGAAAATATAATATTTGTAATTTGTACACATGTCAAACATATACCAAAATAAATTAATAAAGTAATTTTAAGCAGATGCTCCTTCAGCAGAATATAGTACACTGAACTGGAGAAGGAGGAGACAACACTTTCTTTTATAAAAATCTTCACAGATGCCAGTGACAATAAATGTTCAGCAATGACAATAAATTTTAGATTTTAGCGGGAAATTTGCTTCAAATAATTTATTCAGGTGTAATCTCAATTGGCTCCATCCAGCATCATCTATCAACAAATAAATACATATTCTGCATGTGAATTAAGGGGAAACTGAAGTTAGCAGGAAAAATCTAAAGGAACAGGTGGCTCACGATTTTTCTCTCCTTACCTGGACCATTCTTGTTTCCATGGAAATGGGTATTGGATCAATCCACTTTTCCCAAGGCTGCTCTTGGATCTGGGGAAGATATTCAGGTAGGCTCCTTTTGAAAGCTGGGTCTAGTTTGCACAAAATTGTGAAATGACCTCAGTATTTTTCTGAGCACAATTAATTTAAAAGAAACTAAAATTCAAGATACCTGGGTATCTTCTGGCCAACTTTTGTCAAGGCACTTTTTTCATCTATGGACCTTAGTTTCACCATCAGTAAAAAAGGGAGGGTCTCACTGGGTGATTATTCATTGTTGCCTTTCTGAATAGATGATCTCCATCTGACAAATTTTAGGCTCTAAAAATAGTAATAACTATAAAGTTATGCATTTCCTAGCAACTAAAATTCTGTGCTTCTATCAAACTGTAATTGATAAAACTGTATTGCAATGGATCAGTTTTGCTTTTTGCAAAATAGGCCATTTGTGTTCCTGAAATAATCTTATCATCCATCCACATCCCATACCAATTGACTCTCTTGGGTCTTGATGCCTTGAATAGAGAGCAGTAAGTTTCCTGTGGTCATTTTCCAAATTCACTAAGATGTCTTGTATCTATATTCCCTCTTTCCCTGACTTAAAAAAATTCTAGTTTATATGACCTCTGGAGTATGAGGGCACTCTGAGAAGAGTATTTCTTTGAAATATATTAAATATAATTCTTACTTGTCTTTCAAGTGAAGTCAATAAAGGAATCATTAAAGGAATGATGAAACTCTGCCTTTAATCCTAAAAGACTGTTTATTTCCTTAAGAAATATTCTATGTTATGTATAAAATAGGCTTCCCAGGATTAAGAATTGACATGTAGAGATGAAGGGGGGGGGAGTTAGG
>CM053600.1:92421448-92477374 GCA_028646575.1 Pseudocheirus occidentalis
CTATGTTATGTATAAAATAGGCTTTCCAGGATTAAGAATTGACATGTAGAGATGAAGGGGGGGGGGAGTTAGGAGTGTTAGGGAATCATGTACAAGTCTGACCATAGAATACTGGTTGAACAGAAAAGCAAGAATAATACTAAGGAGCTGGGGAAAACATTCAAATGGTGCAATAAAATTGAATGAACACTATATGTGGACTGAAAGGAGCTTAAATTCCAGCTCTGCCATTAGTTCCCTGTGTAACTTAGGACTAGTCGCTAAACTTTTCTGCAGTTGAATTTATGTATCTCTAAAATGAAAGGTTTATAATAGATGACATCTAAGGTCCTTTGATTACTCTTATCCAAGAGTGAATATCCTTAGCCAACAAGAGAACAAACAGTAGGATGTGTATATATATATATATATATATATATATATATATATATATATATATATATATATATATACCTTCCTGTAGAGCTAAAATATGCATGGCCAGCTCATAAGAAGTGCTCCAATTGGTTCCACCCCCACTATAAGCAAAAATAAACGGGCTTAATTTGATGACATCTAAGATGCATTCCTGCTCTAAAGCTATCATCCTAGGGATAAGGCACCATATAAAGGGTCTGTGTTTGGGAAGTGGAAGCATCAGGTTCAATATCTCAGCAGTATAGCTATGACTGTGTCCATAAACAGTTCTAGAATCAGATTATTATAAAGAAGTATAATTCTAAAAAATACCTTAAAAATATTTTCAGACTGGAGAAATGCTTTCTCTTCTTAGCTCTGCCAAAGATTAGAAATATGATGTAGGAAAAATCACTTCTTTCTAAGTCTCAGTTTTCCCATAAGTAAAATGAAAATTTGCTAGATGATTTTTAATTTCTCTCCCACATCTAAATGGGTTTTGAAAGCAAAGAAGAAGGCCTAAGTTCTATGTGGGAATCAGAAATGGATGACTGAGGAAAGTTAAAGTTAATTAAAGAAAACATGGAGCCAACTATCTCTGATTTCTATAAGTAGTATAGCTTTAACTGACATATTGTCTTCATTTGTACAGACTTTGAGAAGATTCAGCATTGATCTTTTCCACTATAGAAATTCAACAAAGTCAAACAAAATACTATAGGAACTCTGGAAAAATATACAGAGGTGAAAAGAAGACACAAGGAGAAAAGAAAGCAAATGTGTTTTGTTACTGGCTTGCTAAAAAGAATATATATATATAGTTATTAAGCATAATGTAAATTATGAAAGTTTACACCTTTATGCATGATTTTTATTATTTTCATATTTGAATATTAGTTGTATGTTCAGGAAAATATGAATAATTGATAAACGTATTTTATTCATATAGGACTATATATTAATATATCTATACATATTCATGTGCATATGTACACATTCATAAACATTTATTTGTACATATGTGTATATATGATTTGTAGTAATGATATATCTTTACCTATGCATTCATAAAACGTGCATATATTACATACATGTGTATATGTTTCCTAGGGGAGAATGCCTCATACACCCACCCAATAGCCTAGATTTCCTCTCCAATTTTCCCATTTCTGTCAATGGTACCACAATTCTCCTAGTTTCCTAGGTTC
Source organism: Pseudocheirus occidentalis (assembly GCA_028646575.1). NCBI lineage: Eukaryota > Metazoa > Chordata > Mammalia > Diprotodontia > Pseudocheiridae > Pseudocheirus > Pseudocheirus occidentalis. The sequence continues at coordinate 92,423,053 of CM053600.1, forward strand.
AAATAACAATAAAAAAAAAACCAAAAATACAACCAACCAACCAACCACAACAAAACCACCCCCAAATCCTGAGATATAAATGGACATATTGAACAATATAATACATATATGTTGTAACTTCATTGTTGAAAAGATACCGCTGAAACTAAGTCTTGTATTATGCAGGATCTTCTAATAATTTTTGTCTTCAGTAATGGTCATCTTCTACTCAAATATAATGGAGTTTATTTCAACCTCACTCTCCTCACCCTCTTAGCTGTTTTTGGTACCATCCATCCCTGAAACTCTCCATTGAATCATCATTTCATTGACCATTGAAACTCTCCTGCTCCCTATGTCATTGTACTCTCTTTGTTCACCTACCTCTTTGGCTGCTGCCCTTTTTCTTTTCCCTCTATTGACTCCTATGGCTCTTGTTTGCTGACACTGAGAGTTCTCCAAGTACCTCATCCTTTGTTGTTTTCCATTCATAGTTACTATAAGGGTTTATCTATTCCCATGATTTGAATTCTCATCTCCATGTTGATGATTCCTTCCCCCACTCCATACACCAAATTTACTAATTTAGCATTATCACTGGAATTTCTGTCCTGTAACCACTTTGATATATTGCTGGCATTTTAATTCAGTGTGTCTAAAGCAAAACTCCTCATCTTTAATTCCAGATCCACTTCTCAAAAAAAAAAACCCAGCAAGAACAAAAACAAAAAACCATAAAAAAGTTCACAATCCTTCATCAAAACAAAAACCAAAAACCCTAAAACCAGACAGAATGTTCTTTCCACTTTCTACATTTTTTCCATTAATAATCCTGTTCTTCCTATCTTAAAATGTTGGTGTTAATATTTAATTTCTCTTCTCTTTCACACCATGCCCTCATCCAGCTAATAATCAACTCCTTTTCTGGTCTTCCTTTACAACATTTCTTGTCTCTAGGCCATATCCCTTCCTATTAATTTCTACCCTGACCACTCCAATTCAGTCCCTTATTCTTTGGCTCTGCCTATTTCAAGAACCTTCTTGAAGCAATTTCCCTTTAAGTAAGGCTTACCATGTTCTATCCTGATTAATAGGGCTAGATTAATCTTTCTAAACACAGATTTTGTTGTGTTGTCCTTATTTAAGGATCTAAATAGCTAATTTAGATCCAGTCCAAGTTCCTTAGTCTTGTCTCAAAAGCTTTCTCTAAAAAGGTCACACTTTGTCCAAATTTACTGTTCCTTTCTCCCTAGCAGTAATCATCTGTTTGCTTTTCCTTGACTAGCATTTTCTTGTGGTGCATGCATTCACTATTGCCTAGTCAATAAAGTCCAAATACCAAGCTTAGCTTTCAAAGACCTCTACAATTTGAGTCCAACCTTTCTAGCCTTATCTCATAACAGTAGTACTTTAGACTAGGCACTCACTCTCACCCCCTATTTAGATTTTTGTTTCTACCTGTACAGGCCTTATTTCTCCCTATTATAATATGAACTCCTTGAAAGCAGGGATTATGGACATCCTACCTTTCTATCTTCTTCAGTTATTAGCATAGTTCATGTGCTAAATCACTCAATAAATATGCATTAACTTAAATTGAATGATATGCATTCTATTTTTACCTTTACTCATATTTTACCCCAAATGAAATATGTTCCCTCCCCTATGCCAATCCAAATATTATATGTCTTTCAAAACTCAAAATTAATCTCCAAAATCCCTTCCTGACCTAGATTTGTCCCACAATTATTTTTTTCTGACTCTGAAATCCAGATTATGCACACCGCACTCTTATTATACCCATTTGTGTATTGCTTTAGAATGTTTCTCTGGTTGTTTCATTTATATATTTCTTTATCTCCCTAGCAAGACACTACATACTTCAAGAGAAGGTCTGTAGTGGTCCCTCAGATCCAGACACCCAATATTTATTGAATGGGTTTTTCCCTAGGGACTATAGAATCCAGGAGGACTAATTTTATAATAAATGGTCATCCACAATCCAGGGTTATCCTACCTTTTATCATGTCACTCCATGTAACTCCTTTTTATGCATTCTATGATGCAATTATACTAGACTTCTCACTATATCAAATAACTTCAGGCTTTTGCTCATGAGAATCCCCATGACTGGCATTCCTTCCTTCACCCAATTCACTTTTTTAAACTTTACCCATCTTTTAAAACAGGAGTTCCCAAACTTTTTAGCCTCAGGATACCTTTATGGTCTTCAAAATCGTTGAGGACTCAAAATAGCTTTTTTCTCTTTTGGTTATATGTCTCAATATTTACCATATTAGACATGAAAACTAATAAATTTAAACATATCAATTAATTCATCTAAACAACAATAAATCCACTGCATTTTAAAATAAAGCATTTTATGAAAATAACTATATTAAAAAATTAGTGAGATGAGTGACATTGTTTTACACATCAGAGCAAATCCTTTAATGTCTAGCTTAATAGAAGCTGTTCAGTCATTTTTCAGTCATCTTTGACCCCATTTTGAATTTTCTTGGTAAAGACATTCAAGTAGTTTGACATCTCCTTCTCTGTCTCATTCTACAGATGATGAAACTAAGGCTAAATAGGGTTAAGTAACTTGTCCAAGGTCACATAGCTAGAAAATACCTGAGGCCAAATTTGAACTCAGGTAGATGTCTTTCTGCCTTAGATGCAGAACTCTAGGCATTAGTCTTTCCCAAGACTCCACCACGTTGGGTCTGTTGAGCTGCGATGCCGCTGCCTCAGCTTCCAGTGCCCTTTGGGATCTCCACACCTTGGTGACATTGCCCCAGACCTAGAATACTTGATGGAGAAAGCTACATTTGAATTTGGTTTAAAGCAACAGCAAATTATTTCAATAACAAAATATGTAATTTGCAGTTATGATAGGGGATAAATTCTGACATCTAAATGGAAAAGTATTAGTTTTTACATACATCTGGGGATGCAAATGGAAGGTCACTATTAATCTGGTTTAAGAACCAAGAGATTGTACATTATTTTCTACCATTGCTTCAAAAAGCCATGCTCTTTAGGGATAGAAGGGAAAGAAATGATGGCTTATATGAAGTTTTATGTCTCTGTACTTCCCTGCTTTATTTTCAACTGATGTTTCTTAGCCCCCTCATTTTTTTTATCTACTCAGTTAACTTTGGAATAAACTAGTAAAGGGAATTCTTTGTTTTTGTTAACTGCCTTCATTCTATCCACTGTAAGTGCATTTTGGTACATAATTCCAATGTCTGAAGAAGAGCATCCAAAGCTGTAGACACAAAGAGTTTTCATTTAAGTCTGCCAAATTACCTTCTGAGATCTAAAAGTTGCCATTTTCACAAGGCATTTAAGGAAGAACATTACACTGTTCTATAGAACTGAGAAGATAAGAAATGCCTAATGAGAAGAGAGTGGAATGCACTTACATTCTTGGTGATGGACCATCTCTGTTTTTACAACTATAGATCAGATGAGTGAATCCACCTAAAAGAATACATGTACCTTGGTTGAATTAATACAACTTGGCTAGTATTAAGTAGATTAATTTCATTCCAGATCCTTGATTCCCCTTGAACAAAGCCTAGATAGCAGAGAATAGTGGGACCCTTTTTTTTCCTTTTGTTCCTCTTAACAGGAGACAGTCTTCTCTGACATCAGATAGAAGGCTTAAGTTACATATATTGTTTAATTATTATCAGTCATAATTAGGATCATTTCGAGGTATAAGTATGTGTGTGGTGGGAGGGAGGGAGAGAGAAGAAGAAGAAGAAGAAGAAGAAGAAGAAGAGAAGGAGGAGGAGGAGGAAAGAGGAGGAGGAGGAGGAGGAAGAGAAGATCATCCAGATCCATCTTGTTTCTGGCTTGATCCCAAAAGGAGGGCAGATCTAGAAGAAATGAATGGAAGTGAAGGAAGGTAGACTTCAACTTTTCAAGTTGATATAGAGACACACTTTCTAACACTTTTAATTATCCTAAAGTGGTCTAGTCTTAGGTTCCTTCTCACTAGACATCATCAAGTATTTTTTTTTGGTTTCTCACAATTTAATTTAATATATTACAACAAATAATTATTATGTGCAAAGACATAATTTTTAAGATACAAAAGTTAAAGATGACATAGCCCTTATCATTAAAAACTTATAATCAACTGGTGTGGGTGTGGGGTACAATGTGTACAAAGATAAGGTAGAACATTATAGGGATCTGAAAGCTAATACAGCTAGGTATAGAGTAGTACAAATAATAAATCCTGTGAAATGGCCATATATACTTAAAAATATTTTATTTTTACTTTATGGAATAAAATAGGTATTTTCATAACAATACAATGAAAAGATGATTGTACATGAAACTGCAAACTTACCATGTAAAACTTGCTATTCCTCCCAAATATGCAACAGTTATCATGTAAATTTCTTTTTTCACCTTTTTTCTTTTTTTCCCTTCTCTACCCTAAGATCATAATGCTAATCATTTTGTATAGTGCTGTAGTACTCCATCAGAACCATATGCCACAACTTGTTCACCCGTACTCCAATTGATGGGGATCCCTATGATTTCTGGTACTTTGTTGCCACAAAGAGAACTGCCATAAATATTTCATTCACATTCAAAATTATAATTACTATTTGTGAATTTCCCTCCATCTTATTTTTACTATTTTCTTTTTCAGCCTCTTTTCACCCTATCCCTGTTACCATCTCTTCTCTCCCACCCCCACTTCACACACCCCTCCCAAAGTCACTGCATATTCTCCTCTCATTCTCCCAAATCCAGGCCTATACATCCTTAAAAAGGTATCTCTTCCACTCTTCCCCCCACCCCCGCTTGTTTTGTCACATCTCTACATGTTAGAGATGTACATGTTTTATCCTCTTCAACCAAAATGAAAGTAGGGTTCCAACATTACCAGCCTGCCACCTCCATTTGTTGTTTTCTGTATTAGTTCTATCTTTCATGGCCCATTTTGATAATATAATTGCTCTCTTTCACCTTTTCCTATCCAATTTCTTTTTTAGGATCACCCCCACTCCCATCATACACAACTCAGCCCCAACCTTTCTCTCAAGCTATCTTAGTAATGACGATTTTAAAGAATATTGACATTTTCATATATAATAAGTAAGCAGTTTGGCCTTAAGAATTTTGTTTGACTATTTATTAGGAGCATTGTATACATAATTTCTGCTTATGGAATAGATTAGGTGGCTGATGTCAGTTCTGAGATCCTGTAATGCAGTGATAAATGTGAATATACAGAAGAAATAATATAGGAAGAATGAAAAGAGATTCTGATTTTCTTAGTTTGTTGACTTGGTATCTGGCATATTTTTGAGACTCTTCTTTTGGTATGATTTACAGTGGTTAGACTTATATAGAGACTAGGGATGTAGCTTTTCTCTCTCCTCCATATAAAGAGGCCAAGAGGGGGCTCATTGTTGACTCTTTGATCAGCAGGTACTGATTGCCTTAATGACAACACTATTTTAGAAAACATTTTAAACACATTACATAGCATATTATTCTGTTTTTCTAATGGAGCTGTCCTTGAAGAACCATTATGCCATTCTTTCAAATGTTTAATAAAGAACAGGATTATAATGATCATGTCTGAGAATAGGTTTTATGTGGCTGGGAATTGCTGTGTAGTGATCTTCCATTAAACCATCAGGATGCTAAAATATATATTTTTAGGGAAGTAGAGATGAGGGCTTCGTTATATTGCAATAATTAGCATTCCCTTTGAGTCTACATAGAAATACATTAAACAAATGATATTCCTCCTCCTCATCATCATTAAAAGGTTCTTGTTTATTATTCACCTCTGCTTGGCACTGTGACAAGCAGACTGAGCAGTAGCCAGTCACCAGCCTTCATGAACTTCCATTGTTAAACAGCCAACATTGATGCAAATGGTCCCTTGGAAAGTTACTGTGGAACCCGGGGAGTTGTAGGAATAAATTAAATAAAGTGCTTACATTGTCTATACTAAGGTGAATCACATTAGAAAACATTCAATTAGCAAATTTGAACTCATCATCTTGTGTCTAGCTATATAAATGTAGACAGATTGCTCAACGTATAGACAAGGCTTACCATAACCATCTATATTGAACAAAAGCTCAAAGGACCAAAAAATAAGCTCTATAACATTGACAGAGGTAATCTATTACAATACTGTGATTTTTGAGAAGATGAAAATAAGGCCCATAAAAGAAAATGATGTCTGATTGAGAATTATGTAGTAGATATTGAGTCTAGAGAAATTGGGTTCAGATCCTGACTGAGATACTTATTAGCTATGTGACCCTAAGTAAGTCAATTAAACCTATTGAAAAATACATACATATATATGTGTGTATACATTTGTACATATGTGTGTGTCTGCATATATATGTATATGTGTGGGACAGCCTTTTTAAAAACTCTGATATTCAAGACAGAGTGCCATTAATAGATAAAGAGCTTGCCTTAGAGTAAAGTAGACCTAGGTTCAAATTATACCTTTGACATCTACTAGCTTAATGACCTAGGCAAATAGTCTAATCTCTCAGTTCTCCCAAACAAAGGAAGGATTTCTATTTGGGCAGGGAGGGAGCTTGATGGGTAGAGTTTACTGATTAGTAGGTTGTGAAAGATATGCAAAAAGGAACATCGATAAAGTATGTGTTTATATACAAAGAAGAAAAAGGAATTACTGGAGGGGACACAAAGAAATAGAGCAAATTTGTTATTATCTTGTCAAATTCATTATGCTTATTATGTACTTCTTAAAAATAAACTGAATGTAACAGAAGCTCACAGTTTCTTGAACAATCCTTTCTTATTATTATTTGTATATTGAAGTACAGAATCTAACAGATCTGTGAGAAGGGAGTGCAATGCATGCCAAGGCAGAGCAGTCATCACAAAGGTACAGAGATGAAAAATAGAACACCATGTAAAGGCCAGATTGAGTGGACCATAGAGTCGATGGAAGGAAATACTATATAATAAAGCTGTACAAATAGTTTGGCATAAGGTTGTGAATGGCTTTAAATTCCAACTGAGAAGTTTTTATTTGCTCTTTGAGTCAATAGGAGCCACTAGAGTGTTTACTGATTATGGAAGTGTCACCTATAGAACTGTGTTTTAGGCATTTGAATACAGAATGAATTTGAATGAAGATAGACTCAAGGCAGGAAAGAGAATTGGGAGTTCATTACAATAGCTTAGGCAAGCAGAGATGAAAATCTGACTGTGAATGAGGGGATAGATGTGAAAGATATGAAGTAACAACAAAATTTGGCAGCTTATTGAATGTGTGGGACTAGAGAGAGTGAGGAGTTGAGGATGACTCTGTGAATGGAGGGATGATAGTATCTTTGACAGTAATAGAAAAGTTTAGAAAATAGGTTTGAGAGTAGAGATTATGAATTCTATTTTGGACACATTGAGTTTTAAATGCTTATGGGATATCCAGATAGAAATATCCAATGGGTAGTTGTTGATATTAGGGGCTCAAAAGAGAGACAAAGATTAGATTTATACATAGGTACCAATGTCAGAGATGATAATTAAATCCATGGGAGGTGATACAAACTAGATATAGTATCCAGGCTTCTGGCATAAAATTGAGGCTCACTCACTCTAGTTTGGTCAGCTCTGTGGTACAGTGGATAGAGTGCCAAGCCTAAAGTCAGGAAGCCACATTTTCCTGAGTTCAAATCTGGCTTCAGACAGTTACCAGTCTAATGACCCTGGGCAAGTCACTTAACCTCCTTTATCTCAGTTCCTCATCTCTAAAATGAGCTAGAGAAGGAAATGGCAAACTATACCAATATCTTTGCCAAGAAAACCCCAAATATGGTCATGAAAAGTTGAACATAACTGAAACAACTGAGTAAACTATAATTTAGCTCTTCTGTTGTCAGGGTATGGGGAATAGATGACAGTAGAATAGACTAAAGAAACACTTTAAGAATGCAAAGTTGCTTTGAAAGGAAAAAAAATATTTTACAAGGAATGCAGTGAAACATGATTCCCATCCATTATAATGAGTGATAAGTTAGTAGTGATAAGAAACATAAGTTATAGCCACAGGCAGGCTGTTCAGACAGAGAGACACCCAAAGACTTAGAATGGCATAATCCTTCTCAAAGAAAGACTTGGGGTCATATTCTGGATTGAAAAAAGCATAGTAGTTAATAGCAGTGAAATTTGTAATTGGGCCTTGTCAGAGTAAACACAAGAATTGTAATAGTTATTAGGATGATGATGATGATGATGATGATGATGATGATGATAGCTTACATGTATGTAACACTTTAAAATTTTCAAAGCATTTTGCATATGTTAATTCATTTGATTTTTATAACAATTCTCTGAGGTATGAGCTTATTAAGTGTTTTTATTATCCATTTTACAGATGAAGACACTAAGACATAAAAAAGTTAAAGTGATTTGCCCAGGGTCATACAATTTTTAAGTATCTAAAGGAGAATTTAAATTCCTTCCTTCATGATTGCATGGTCCATACTATCTACTGTAATGCCACCTAATTCCATGATGATGATGAGATCATGTCAATAAAATCTAATGTTTTAAGTTTACTAAATGATTTTATACATGGACATTTTGAACTTTAGATTGTACATTGGTCTTCACCGATGGACTCTTTGTCTCAGTAGTAATTGCTACTAGAAGCAGCAGCATTCAGTAAAAGGATAGTAATTTCTTTGTTTCTTTCATTGTTTTGTTTTTTGTTTGTTTTGTTTTTTGCTTTTTGGAGGAGGAAAGGCAGGGCAATTGGGATTAAGTGACTTGCCCAAGGTCACATGGTTAGTAAGTGTTAAAGTGTTAAGTGTCTGAGGCTGGATTTGAATTCAGGTCCTCCTGACTCCAAGGCCAGTGCTCTATTCACTGTACCACCTAGACGCCCCCAGTAATTTCTAACATAGTAAATTGCTAAGTAGGTAACTAGCTCTATCCTATAAAAAATATAGTATTGAATATTCCCACCTTTGGCTTTGTCATAAGTATTTCATTACTATTTCCTAGGAGGGTCTGGCTATGGTGATGTGAAGTGCTCCAAGAGAAGCATTATAACAGAAATCCTATGTTTGTTATGGAAATGTAATAGTGTATGTTTTCCAGGAGGAGAAGGGGTAAAGAGCAGAGTATCCATAAGCAGGCAGTGAATTTGTAAAGAATGGGGATGAAGAAAGCAGGGGAAAGAGCATGGAATAATTATTTTAGATGATCTCAAGAATTTTAAATTCTGTCTTAGATTACTCTCTAAGCTCTTTAGAATTCCTGGAGCTTTGGGATTGACTCGGCTCTATGAAAAAGCTGTCTGAATTATACATATTTTATTCCACACATGGTCTCTTTTGTGAAAATAGAAACAGTGTAATACTGTATAGTGAAAAAGCATTTGTTTTGCTACCCACTAACTCTGATTTGGGGCAAATTATAGAATTCAAGTCAGCTATCAAGTTCCCATCATAGTCTTCTCTCTTCCATCCAGGCTATATATTCCCAGTTTCTTCAACAGGTCTCATATAGCTTGGGTTCCAGTCTCTTCTCCATACACTCTTTTATTCATCTCTCTCAGAATCCATCATTTCAAAGGTCAGTCAAACACTGGCTTTTCTGTGGGTTCTTTAATGATGCTCCGTAATCTATTGTATTCCTTCCAAAATCACCTTCTACATTGAATAAACCCTGCATATATGCATGATCTATGATGCACATGTCTACATATGTACATATTGTCTCCCCTAGCTAGATCATATTATAGAATCCAGTGAGCTACTTTTACCATTGCTTTACATGATCAGTGCCTAGGACAATGCCTAGAGCACAATAGTCATTTACTAAATGCTTATTGATTAATTGGTATATTCTAGTTTGTCAGTATTTGTGACAAAAATGTGGCATCCAGAATTGAGCTCAGGTGTGGTTTGATTAGAACAGAGTACAGCAGCAGTATCTTCTTTGATCTGGAGACTTTAATTCAGTAAGTGGAATTTGAATTGCATAAATTCTTTTAGAAATCACCTCATATTGCCAACTTATAGCAGACAGATAGACCACTAACTCATCAAGGTCTTTTTCCATATATCCTATTTTCCAGACATGGGATCTCCATCCTAAACTCGTAAAACTGATTTTTTTAAACCCATGTTTAGTACTTTATATTTGTTCCTACTAAATTTCATTTTTAAGCTTCAATTCGTATCCCATCCAGTATCTTTTTTGAATTCATGTAACATCTCAATTTCCTCATCTAACAAATGAGGGGGCTGGAGTAAGTGACCTCTGAAATCTGTTCCTTTTTCTCATCTTTTGTGTTCCGATGGTATTGATTAAATAAATGATCATCAATTAATTCATTTGTCAATTACTAAATACATGCAAGGTGCCTAACCTATTATTTGTCAGCATTTTTTTTTCCCTCTCCCCTACCCACTTTCTCTGTCTCAGAATTTTCAGGAGGCCTGCAGCCTGGGAGCATGGGCCCTTATAGGAGTATAGGGATGTGTAGTCTTCCTTCAGGTTCTCTTGCTTCTATCAAGTCTCACAGCTAACACAGGAAATAATATCATTGGCCATGGCCCTTTCAAATAGGAACAATAATGATACATATCTGGTTCATGACCTTATTCATTTTTCATCTCAGAGAAAAAAGAAACTACCTTGTTGTTCATTGTGATTGAAAACGAGCTAACAAGTTCAGCCAGTTGTGTGTGTGTGCTGAATTCTAAAAGTTTCTGTCTAGCCTGAGTAATTGGACAATTTAGTCCAACACTTTTGGTTGATGCATTTTTCGTAGTGATTTTCTCTCCCTAACCCGGGAGCTTCTTGCTTATGAAAATCCCAGGCTGCGTGCCATTTTTGTTTTGAAGGGAAGAGAGTACATACTTGCTGTTCCTCTGACTTATGACATTCCTCAACTTTTATCCTTCACATAGGAACCCTGTCATTTGTCTTCAAAAGTCCTTTGGAAATCCCAGAGATAAAGTCCAATTTCCTTCACAGATCAGTGGCTACTTTGTCTTGCACCTTGCATAATGAAAATCTCATCGGCATACTGCTAGAGAATTATTTATTCACACAGATGGTAGAGATAGTCTTTTTGAAGGATAGAGGGTTTCATAGAACCATAGGCATTAATACACCAAAATGAAGAAAAGGAGGGAGGAAAGGAGGTCATCACAAAGGCTGGCATCCTTCTACCAAAGTTAATGAGCAAATTCTTATACTAAAACTATTCAAGTAGAGTATCCAGAGTGGCAGGCCAACATGTTGGCCTGGACAAGAATGTTATCTCAACAAGACAAAGCAAAGTGCTACGTTTTTGTGTTAGAGATCTTCATTTGAACACCAGTTTGACCACTAACTACCTGTTTGACCTTGAGCAAGTCACCTTTTGGGGCCTCAGTTTCTCTCTGTGTCAGATGAAAGGACTGAAATGTAAGACTCCTTTCAATACCCAGTCTATGATCTTATATATCTGATTATCCTTTGGTTGTTGGAGCCTCCAACTTCATATCCACCTACTACCACTTTCAAGTGTAGAAAGGGAGACAGAACTTTCCTTCATGTTCTCTATGTTCTAAGCAAACTGCCCCTTTTGCTGCTCTCCACAAATCTTCTGCCTCTCTCCCTTCAAACCCACTGTTCTTCATACCTAGAATAAATTCTTTTCTTGCTTTCTCTTTGAATCCCTAGATGCCTTCAAGGCGTAGCCCACAAATGCCCCCTCTGATAGGAAGATGATAGAATTCAAAACCACCGCAGCTAGAGTGCCAGCAATAGCAAACACACCAACGATGATTTATTCATGGTTCAAGAGAATGGGATAGAGATGGTCTTAAGCAAATAGCTTGTACGCATACTTTCTCTCCATGCACAGCCATCACCCTACTTCAGACCTTTGTTATCTCTCACCTGGACCATGGCAATACCCTCCTCTTCAGTCATCCTACATTGATGTGTTCTCCTACCTCTCCTCTCTGCTTCACATATTTGCCAATACAATCATTCTATTGTATAATTTGAACTATGTTATTTTTGTACTTCAAAATCTTCAGTGGATCCCTTTTGCCTTTAGAATAAAATATAAGCTTTTTAATAAGCACAGTGGGGTGGGGGACCTGCAGTGACAGTGGGTTTGAATCTGGAATTCTTTCAGCATAGATTAGATTGGTCAAGGGATAATGAAAGGGAAGGAGCTGGCTTATGATTTCTCATGTTTCTTTCAGCCCTGATACCCCTGGCAGCTCAAATTAACTAGAACTACTTTACCTTGAGGTAAACCTTATTCATATCAAATAAGTATCAAAGAGTTTAGAGGTGCAGGCACCCTTACTGATTACACACCTCAACTCTTTCATTTTGTGGATATAGAAATGGCTTTTTAAAAAGCAGTCACATGCCCAAGGTTTTACAGTTTGATGAAGAAACAAGATTAAAATCCAAATTATCTCACTCCAAATCAGCTGCTCATTCCATTACATCTTAGCTCCTCTTTGTAGTTGTTCAATCCTGTCTAACTCTTTGTGACCTGTGGACCACAGCATGTCGATACTCTAGGTGAGGTTTTCTTGGTGAAGATGCTGGTGTGTTTTGCCATTTCCTTCTCCAGTGGGTTAAGGCACAAGTTAAATGATTTGCCCAGGGTCATACAGCTAGCAATGTGTCTGAGGCCATTTTTGAAATCAAGTCTCCCTGAGTCCAGACTTAGTGCTCTATCCACTGAGCTAGCCTCTAACTGCCTCTTATCTAGCACCCATTCCTCACCCCAGCTAGTGAAAGAAGTACAGTCCTGACCTTTCTTGTGTTTGGCACTCTTGGAATATTCATGTGGATGGGATCATTAATATGGATTTGGAGATTGGTTCAAGTAGCAGAAACTTCAAGCATCTAAAAGGAAGCAGTAAGTTAAGAGCAATCTTGCCAATAGGTACAGCAAATTTACTAGTCAGATAAAGATATTTAACCATCTATCCTTTCCCCTAGGAGGTACATAGACTTTAAAATAAATGAAATCAGCATTTTTTATGACTTGTCTAGTATAAATCATTATACTTTCTGTGCAAGTACCTATTTGCAAGTGGCATTTATAGCACATTAAATCAAAATCAGCAGGGAAAAGAGGAATAAAATCTATCGCATACCATACTCCCAAAAAGCATAGAAAACTTTCTAAATTTAACTAGGTTAATTTTAGACTAGGAAAAAAAATCCCAAATCCAAAAGTTATATTTGCGAGGGCAAGGGAGAATTTTTAAAATATCTGCTGTGGATAACTGGGCAAAATTGGAAACTGAGGGCCCACAGTAGAGCACCTAATTCAAAAGTGAGAGATATCTAGGTAGCAGATACCAAGTCCATTACTTGCCTGATGTTAGGGATACCTAGCTTAGATAGAGTAAGTGGCATTAGATGTTAGGATAACCCACTATTAAGTCTGGGGCAACTTAAAGACATTGGATATCGAGAGCTGGAGGAGAGGATTATGAAACTAAACACAGTTTTATCTGTTATCATAATATCAAAGCAATCCACATTTCTATTTGAGTTTTACTCCACTCATGCCTATGTACTAAGGAACCTGCACATGGTTCTTCCCTACTATCGTGTTTGAGATGAATACTGATTATTATTTTTTTAATTTAGAAGACAACATAGTTTAATAGAGCAGAAAGAATATTGGGCCTGGACTTAGCAGATCTGTGTTCAAATTCTGCCTATCATTTATTAACTGTGTGATTACAGGTAACACAAGTTACCTCTCAGAGCCCTCACTTTCTTACCTGGAAAACAAGAATAATTATGTTTGCTATTTTATATGGGCATTGTGAAGAAAACATTTTTTAGGTCTTTATTCCTATATACATGTAAGTGATTACTCATAAATATGATGGGTCATATTTGATGAAGAGGGGACTTTTTGGAGGCAGTAAGATTGCACAATCAGTAGGGGTACTGAGTAAGGAAGACCTGCGTTAGAATCCTGCCTCAGATGCTAGCTGAACAGATTTGAAGGCTAAGGGAATCTCCCCTATCCTCCACCTAAAGGCTGTCAATGACTGTCTTGGGACAAGATTGGCTCTTGATGGGGAGGGAAAAGGGTAATTTTTTCCTTAATATCAATCTACTCTTAACTTTGCTGTATTTTCAGAACCTTTCACACAATGAAAAGAGTGAAAAAAGCCCATGTCTGAAATGAAGGTGCCCCAAGGTGTTTTCTTCCTCAATGTCTGTTCTAATCAATGACTCCTTGGGGGAGTGTGATACACTTGAAAATAAATTAGATTCCCTTAGTCCTTCCCTCAAGGTATCAGTGGGCATGTCCACAATTTTCATAGTGAGATACTCCTAAAAATTGCAAAGAAAGTCTCAGTTCCCTAAGAGCTTGTCAAGTTGATCAAGAAATTATCATCCATGTGAAGGAGTTTGCAGATCCTATACATGATTGTATGCCACCATGGGGGGGATCGGGTGGGGAATGGGGAGAAAGGGGAGAAAAATCTATAACTGAAGTGACTATGGAACAGAATCTTGTAACATAAAAGTGAACAAACAAGTTAATAAAAAAAAAGAAAAAAAGAAATTATCATCCATTTTTTCCCTTCTACACTGGACATATGTATCACATGTACATTAAAATGTAACTTTTGATTCTTTCCAGTCATTCTCTGCCAAAGGCTCTCTAACATGTCTCTCCTCTAGGGCTCATAAATTTCTTCATGGGAAAATTGTATATCTTCTTGATATATCTTCTTTGCCATTTTATATAATTTATTCTCTTTTGAATTGTTCTTTTCATTTTTATATCCTAATTGTAAGTCATAGCCTACTAACTATCAATCATTACCATAAGGTCAATTTTTAACTTCTTGCGTCATGTTCTCTAGGCCATTGGGTTTAACTATGTTTTAAACATTTGTGAAAAGACTTCTGATACCATGACTCCTGCTCCATCTACATCATGGTAGCTCCACCCCCCCTTTTAATATACTTGCCCATGGATTTATCTAATGAATTCAAGATACTCCAATGTATAAAATACTGTAAAAAAAACAAACAAACACAACAACAACCCAGAATTAGCATTAACTTGTTTGCTCTCTCTGTAGTTTATGTATTAAGTCTGGAGGCTACTTAAAGAGGATTAACAGTTATGTCATGAATTTAGGCTGTGGATAGATTTTTTTTTTTAATTTTGGTTTATTTACTTTTAGTTTACAACTTTCAGTTCCACAGTCCCGTGGGTTTCAGATTTTCTTCCCCTTCCTCCCCCCCAACCCCCATCATGGAAGCATGTACTCAGATACAGGATCTACAAATATCTTCCCATTAATCATTAGTTTGGTTGTAAAGAAAGATTGTAACTGATGGAATGATCATCAGGAAACAGGAAACAAAACAAAACAAGAAAAAGAAACAGAGCAAGTTGTTTGGTTCAATCTGCATTCAGACTCCTCATCTCCTTCTCTGGATGTGGATATCTCCTTTAATCTTGAGTCTTTTGGAGTTGTCCTATAACCATGTATTGCTAAGAGGAGCCCAGTCTATTGAGGTTAGTTGTCACACATATGTTGTGTCTGTGACTGTGTACAAACATCTCCTGGTTCTGCTCTCCTCACTCAGCATCAGTTTATATAAGTCTCTACAGGTTATTATGAAGTCCATCTGCTCCTCATTTCTTATAGCATGGTAGTATTCCATTATATTTATGTACCACAATTTGTTCAATTGATGAGCATCCCCTTGTTTTCCAATTTTTTGCCATATGGATAGATTTAATGATACTTTTTAATCTGTTTCCCACCCTTGCTATGTGTGAACCACAAGACTCTCTAAAATCCCAAAGTGTAAATACCTGTGTAGATAATTTTCAAAAGAGAGGGAATTCACCCTTAGTTTGGGGTACATATGGGTTTTTAGTTGTTGTTTGCTGTTCCTTTTATATATATATATATATATAATGCCAGACAAATCAGAACATATATGTGTTTGTGTGTATTTTTTTTTATTGTGTGTCTACCATACATCAGGCCCTCTACTAGGTAGACACTGGGGATAATAAAACAATCAAAAGAAAAGAAACAGTCTATGTCCTCAAGGAACTTACATTCAAACCTGGAATAATATTATGTACGCACATTAGCAATAACCCACATTTATATATATTTACCAATACTATATGGCAACTATTTTTGTTAATATGTGCAAATGATACACACACATACACAATAAAATGAGATGGGAAAACATGAGCAATTAAAAGGGATAACAGTAGTCCTCATATAGTACACAGCACTTGAGCTAAGTCTTGCAACAATCTAGGGAATCTACAGGGCAGAAGTAAAGAAGGCATTCCAGTGATGGAATTTTCAACATCTGAAACTACCCACAATTGGAGATGAGAAGCAAGTAAGCCATTTTGGCTTGTGTGATAGAGAGGGATATAAAAACCAAACCAAACCAAACCAAACTCAAACCCTATTGTGAAAGATTTCACATATTAAAAAAGAAGCTTTCCTAAAGACAAGACAGAGCCATTGGGACCTCATGAGCAGGAGTCACATGATCAGGTCTGTACTTTAGGAGCAATACTTTTGCTTCTATGTAGACATTGGATTGGAGTAGAGAAAAGATTGAAGGGATGGAGACCAATTAAGAAGCTACTTTGATAGTACAGGAGAGAGATGACAAGACCCTGACCTGGGTAGTGACCATGTAAAGGAAAAGAAGGGGATGTATGTGAGAGATATTGTGAGGGAACGATTAACAAGACTTAGAAACTGATTGGGTATGGGGCACAGTGAAGGGGAGGGAAGAATTGAAGGCTACTCTGAGAATGTGAATCTGAGTGAATGTAAGTATGGTGTTACCCTCAGTGGATTTGGAGGAAAGTATATTGAGTTCTGTGTTGGACATTTTGAATTTGAGATGCTACAGGCTATCCAGTTCTAAATGTCCATTGACTATTAGTGATGTGGGATTTGGGCTCAGGAGAGGACATGTGGTGAAGATAGGATCAAGAGCACATTAACATTTTTCCTATGATGGTTATTCTTTCACCTTCCACCAGACTTTAAAGTTAATTTCAAGGACCTCATTTTATGCTTCCACTGTAGTACCCTAGTGAATGGTCCACAGTAGACGATCAGTTAATACTTGCTAACTTGTCTTGACTGTTCTGAGAAATCATTATGTGTTAGAAATTTGTAGTTGAAATATAACTCCTCTGTGAATAGTCATGTGTGTGTATGTGTGCATACATGTGAGTGTGCATGTGTGTGTGTATCCCTTTCCATCCTCCCATGTTCTCCACATCTACTTGGGACAGGGAAGCCTGATAAAGAAACAAAATGGTAGAATGGCATGTTCCTCATCTCTTCATCATTAATGAGTAAATTACTACAACCAGGTCTTAGCTGTTCCCATTCATAAGTGAAGAGCTTATGTATAGCATGAACAAACATGTCAGTGAAGAAGTGCTATACAGAGAATGGATCAGAAAAGTAAGGGAGACAGACATTTGAAGGTTTAGATAAATTCAGGAAAGAAACATGGTGTTGTCTTCTATCATTATTTTTTTTTCCTGGAAATAAAGAGGAAAAATAGTTTTCCCTAAGTTTTTCATCTTCATCTTTACATTTCTAAAGATAACAAATATGCCAAAGTAAATTTTACAAATTATATTTTAGTGCTTCTAAACCAAAAATAGATTGGTTATTTAGATCTGTTAAAAGAATATTAAAAATGAGTGTATCTATATTTTCTGAAGTGTATTTTTCCTGGGGGATGGAGGGAATTAAGGAGGAATCATTTTCCTCTCCTCTAGTATCCCCAATTTTGCTAATTGCAGTCTTTAACATTTCCAAAATTGTATATTTTCCAAATCCATGTTGGCGCTTTTCAGAAAAAGAAACCGTATAGTCTACTCAGAATCTCAGTCAGGAGGAACTTCAGAGGCAACTCGTCTTACTCATGTCTGAAAAGGAATACCCTCCATAGTCAATCAAGCACCATTTGTTAGGCATTTACTAAAGTGTTAGGCACTGTGCTAAACCCTGGGGATGAAAAGAAAGGCAAAACAAATGGTCTCTTCTTGCAAGGAACTCATCTTTTAATGAAGGAGATCATGTGCAAATAATGATGCACATATAAGTTCCACATAGTATAAATAGAAGATAAACTCATAAAGACGTCACCTATAGGAGTTGTGGGTGGGGTGAAGAGGGTCCAGGGAAAGCTTATTGTAGAAAGTAAGATATCAGTTGGCTCTTGAAGAAAACCAGGAAAGCCAAGAGGTGGAGGCGAGGAAGGGAAGAATTCTAGCCATATAGCACAACCAGTGAAAAAAATATGGATTTTTGAAGATAGCGTGTCTTATGTAACAAGCAAGAAGTAGGTGGTAGAACTGGAATCTAGAATATGTGGGAGGAAATTACTTTATTTTATTTTTTTGGAGGGATAAAGGTGAGGTAATTATAGTTAAATGACTTACCCAAAGTTGCACGACTAGTAAGTATCAAGTGTCTGAGTCTGGATTTGAACTCAGGTTCTCTGGACTCTCTTGCACTATTCACTGTGCCACTTAGCTGCCCCTATGTGGGAGTAAATTATAAAAGTCCTAGAAAGATAGGAAGGGACCACGTTATGAAAAACTTTACATACTGTGAAAAGCTTTTGAAAGGCATAGCATCCTAAAAGAGTTGATCATCTAGTCTATATTCAAAGAATTACAGTGAAAGGGAACATGCCACTTTCTAAGGCGGCCCAGTTCACTTTGAGATATTTCAAATCTGCCTCTTCTTGGTTTCTACCGTGGCTCTTAGTTCCACCACTTTAGGGACAAACAGAACAGATGTGATCTTTCTTCCATTTGAGAGCTTTTCATATACTTGAACACATCTCATACCCTCTAAGTCATACTTATTATCACTCAGGCAATGCAATCACCTTGAGCCTTCCATCTGATTCTGGAAAGGGATATTTCAACACTGGGAGTCACACTATCCATCTCCATCCAGGCTTAGTTCAAGTTGCTCCCAGTATTCAGCATGAGCCTGGTTAGCAGCAGCTCAGTTATATCACCAAACTAGAGTACAAGGTATCCTTGTTGGGTCCTTGGTCTGATCGATTACTTTAAAAGAGAAATGTCACTTTGCCAGGAATGAAAGTATACTGCACTTTCATTTACTACTTCCCTCTCCTGACCTCCTCAGTTCTATAGAAGTGTTACATACTTTAGAAGAGGGCCTGCAAATAATTTGTGATAATGGAAACTTTTGAATCCCAGGAGGAACTTGGCAGCTATCAGCGACAACCCTTTCTTTCAGCAGTTTTTACTGCTCATTTGCAGGCTCTGGGCTTTCTTGCTAAAATGAGTTTACCCCAAGTGAAGAAGAATCTAATAAGAATAACAAAAAATATATGCTTTACTGGTTTTTACCGAAAGATAGGGAGCACAATATCCTGAAATGAATGAGAGAGTGATAAAAGACAGAGAAAGAAACATCTGAAGGATGTAAGGGAGGAAAGCATAGGGGGCTAAAATTCCACATCAGCCGCCTGTCATTTCCCCATACCACCAGCTCTAAAGGACATGACTGGGGGAAATGCATCCTAGCCATATTTTTCTTACTGCTATTGCTTCCTCCAAAGCAAATTAGACTCATAAACTGACCTCTTATACTTGGCTTCTTGTTACTCCATTAACCTGGTAGGGCTTTGGGAGGGTAGTAGTGTTTAGTGGAAAAGCAACCATGGCATGCATGCATGTATGCATGCATTTATGCATACATATGCACACATACAACATATTGTTTACCCGAGAGACATTATTCTTAATAAGCAGTGATCCAGAGATTCCCCCCTCTCTCTTTTTTTTTGGCTTTGTCTTTGGAGGGGGGAGAGCAGATCAATTGGGGTTAAGTGACTTGCCCAAGGTCACATGGCTAGTGAGTGTTAAATGTCTGAGGCCAGATTTGAATTGAAGTTCTCCTGACTCCAGGGCTGGTTCTACTCATTGTGCCACCAGCAGCCTGATCCACCTCTCTCTTAAAGTCCTAATTTCAAAAGTTCAGTCTCTTGAAGGACATTACTGATAACGAGATTGGACCAACTCCCTTTCTTGTTCAAAACCCACCTAGGTAGGGAAGCCATTATATTCTACTCAGGTTCAGGTAGGGATAAATTCTTTGAATAGATTGCCCAAAGCTGGGGGTAATTTAAAAGTAAATGACATAATCAAAGTTTATTTGAATAGGTTCAGCCTCTCATTGTAATATTCATTCTCTCACTAATTATTAGCCAATCAAAGTTGATTTCCACCCTCAGGAATATCTCTTCCAATGGCATATAATCAGTGAGCCTGCTGCCATGATCATTTTGGTCTAAGAGAGAAATGGGTAAATGGCTATCCTTTTATTAAAATGCTGGCATTAGTAATTACTCATAAATTATATCTCTTGAACTTTTTAAATGCCACAATACCCAGGGCTATGGAAATGTATGTATAAATGTGTTTGTGTACTGTATATGTATATATGATATATGCCCTTGTATTTGGGCTTTGATGCTTTCTGATTGATGCACACCTAAAAATATTGACACATTTTCATTCTGATTGAAATGTAAAATACATTAAGTTTAGCATTTATTATATCAACATTTTGTTATTCATTCCTCTTTGCTTACTGAAGCTTTAATATGATTTAAAGCCTCATTCCTTTTGAAAGCTGAATCTTTCCCACAGATAGATTTTTCCATGACTAGCTAACATTGTAGCCTTCTGTTGGTAGTTCTGTTAGAATTACAACCCAAGATTGAAGTAAACTTGAAATTTAATCCCACCATAATATAAAAATGAGGCCAAAAAGGGTGCATGAGACCCCCTGGTTTGTGGATCTAACTGCAGGACAAGTGACTGCAACTTCAGCTTAATCTTATATAGGTGGATCTGAAATACCCAGCATTACCTTTAGGGTGGCTTACAGAGCCATCTGTCAGGTCACATCAATCTTACTTTTAGCCAGCTTGTCTATTGCTAATTTCACCTTTTCTTGTATTTAGGAGCAGCATTTAAAGGGGGCATCATAAAAATAACTCATTATTGCCTACAATACAATACGTCTTTCATTATCATTAGTGTGTGTGCCTATCCCTTTCCCTACCCACAATGTCCACCATCTTTTAAAATCTGTCCCTTCCTTAAAGTATAGAATCAGCTGTCGCAAAATGCATGAAGTCTTCCCTGATCCCCCTTCAAATGTCCAAATAATGTATATTATTGTTTGTCATCTCTTATTGTAGATGGATTGATAGACATGTATGGTTATATATATATGTAAATATACATGTATGGGTATATATGTATGTGAATATACATGTATACATTCATATATACGTATATGTGTATATGTGTTCCTGGCACATAGTGGCCACTTACAAATGCTTTTTGACTATGTATAAAGTGATGGAAGTACCAAATACCATTTCATAATTTATGATAAATTAAGCTGTTTTATCTTGGTACTATTAGTGAAGAAAGAGTTTTCTAAGCACATCAATAATTTAAATAAACTTAAAAGGATAATGTTTAAGGGTGAAGACAAAAGAAATATGTTCATATGCTTAGCAGAATCTATGTTCACACAGACAATTAATGTGTGATTACAAATGAGTCATCTAACCATTAAAAGAGACTCAATAGGATTTTTATTGGCAACATTTTATTAGTAGTTTTTTCTCCTTACTGTAAGTATTTGAAAATCATAAATCTGTATTTATTTTTAAACATTTTGAATTTTAGATTTTTCCTATCCAGCTGTTCATCTCCCACATCCATCATCAAGTTAATCTGAATTAGTGAAGTTTTAATGTATTATTTCTGCTCTTGGTTAAGGTAGTTGCCAGCACACAATCAGTGACCTCTTAAATCTGCTTATTATGTCACAGCTGGATATTTGCATATGATGAGTTCTTGTATTATAACACATGAGCAGCATGCTGATATAATGCTCTCTGCCAGTCCTAGACTTGTGCTGGAAAAGCAGTTATAATCAACTCTCCATTATCCATAATAATAGAGGAGAGGAAAGATATGGAAAATCCCCAAATGACTTACATTAGCCCTGGTGTTGACATTTGAGGATAAACATATCTGATAATATGGAAATTCATTTCAAACAAAATGAGGAAGTCACACATCACATTGAAGACTTTTGGCTTACACAGCAAAGAAGATAGGGCAGTTGAGCTGCAGGGGTAACAAGGCAGCAGCTGCAACCGAGATCATTCAGAAATGAAGCAGCCCCTCACTCAGTCTGAAAGTTTATAAATTCAAGGAGCCACAGAGGTTTATTGCTAGTGTTTGAGACTAGTTCTTGTGATATCACTGGAGCAGAATCTTAAAATGTTGGAGATGGGAGAGCAGAAACAGCCTCACAGCACTATTTCTGGGTATTCGTGAGCTATAGGTGCCTTTCTCTGTATATCCTATCCCTACTTTTATTATTCCATGATGGCATCATGGACTGACACTCAAAGGATCTCAAAGGGATTTGGTAATAATTTGAGAATAATAAAAATATCTATCTCCTATGGTTGTTGTGATTATTAAATGATATATTTGTATAGAATGTAGTACAGTGTTTAACACATAGTAGATGTTATATAAATGCTAGGCATCTTCCTCCTCATCATCATTATTATCATCATTATTATTATCATTATTATTATTATTTTGAAAATGATGTCCATGAATGAATGTTACAAGTTTAGCAACACCTGTGTCCTTGAGCCCTTTCCTCTTCTTTAGGGAATATCAGTATGAGGGTAAAGGTAATCTAAGAAGTAGAACTGGTTTCAGAGGAAGTAATGATCTATTTCAACTGAGTCAATGTTCGGCTTATAAGCCCTGGGTTCAAATGCCACCACAGTTTCTTATTAGCTATATGACTCTTAGATACATTTTATTTCTCTTAAATGGGGATACTAATACCTTTAAGAATAGCTTACCTCCTAACTACTTGGTGAGGAAGGAAAGTACTTGGCCAGTCTTAAAGTGTCAGATAAATGTGATTTTTGTTGTTGTTGTTCTATATCCAGATCTGGTTGAGATTGCCTCTGACTTCTTCATGCTGAGATGAGACCTTTGTACTTTGCAGCCTAATGTAAAACACTACCTTTCAATAGATCTAGCTTCTGACAAACTTTTCTCTGTAGTAACATGTGTTTGGTTTTCCAAGTTGTGATGTGACATGCATGAAAAAAAGATGTCAAAAGAACAAGAGATCAAGAAGGGGAAACATTTACTCTTAGTAAACTTGGATATAAGGTTCTTTTCTGAGCTGTGTTTTTACTTTGTATCACCTTGAACGGGTCACCTAACCTGACTGTTCCTTTTGTTTTCTTGTTTGTAAAATACATGGAATAGAATAGGCAATGTCTAAGATTCCTCTTATCTGTCTATCATTTTATGTTTAGGGAGACTGTCGTACAGTGAGGATATGTTGGATTTGAAATCAGAGAAGCCTGGGTTCAAATCCTACCTCAAAGGCTTTGATGTGTGACACTCAGCAATTCACTTAATTTCTTTGAGTCTCAGTTTCCTCAACTGCGAAGCAGGAATAATAGTTGCATCTGTCTTAAGTTTTGTTTTTTTTTTTGCGTGTGTGTGTCAAGTAAAATTATGTTTGAAGCACTTTACTAAAGTTAAAATCATATATAAATGTTGGCTATTTTTTTTAATTTCACAAAATTTTGTGGAAGATTTCCGTTAAAAAAATCATAATGTAGATGATTTGCCTGTGAATGACCAAGGGTTGATTATTTAATGTCTTGTGTTAATTAACTTAATTCCACTGTTATTTACAACTTACTTTGTATCTCACATCTACCCAATTCCCTATGATTTCTCACTAATCAGCAAACAGGTTGCTGCACACATTTTTAATATTCTCATTTCCAATAATCAGAGATTCATATTAACAATAGCCCTTTTTTGTCACTGTAGTTTAAAAATAGCTATTAGATAATGTTTGAATACAAGTGCAACCAATTTCATGTAGTAATGCTATCCATATGACTGCCTTCAATTTCATGTAGCCCATTAATCCACACTTTCTTTGGAAAGTAGGAGGTTTCCAAACCTTACATTATCTTTGTTTTCACCTTCCCTAACAGTCTATTCTAGAAGTAGCTAAGTCATGCATGCCTGCCTCCCAGTTCACCATTTTGAAAAAGAGCAAACTGAAATGGTCATACCTAATGGATGAATTCTCTGCAGCAAGAGCATTTTAAATTCTGTATGCCTACTGAGCTTGACAACACATCAAGAGAAACTGATTTTGGAAAACACAGATTGTTTTTGAACCCCTGCTGAGAATCTCTTTTGACTAATTATTTTTTGACATTGAGCATTTTGCAGCATTTATGTCTTACACAGAAAAACTTTGTCTTGATTGGAGAGAGAATGTTTTCCTAGCCTGACTTTTTTAGTGTGCTCTTCTTTGAGACATTTGGGCAAAGTGTCTGGTTGCAGTTTTACTAGTTTGCATAATACTTAGTTTAGGTTGAATCTGGGTAACTGCTTATATGGGCTGCATACATTCTCCCTACCATATATCCTAATTCAGACCCTTTATATAGATCTTTATGTTTAAATAGACTTACATAAACCTCCCCAGGATGTTATACTTCACTAGTGCAATCCTTATGACATTTACATAAGCTTGCAGAAAACTTTCTAAAGTGATGGAAAAATTTGATCCGTAATTTTTAATATTCATAAAACTGGCAAGCACGTGGTAAGTGAAATTTGAGTTTCTTACATGTCCCAGAACCAAATTTACCACGTGGAATAAAATATAGAATGAGATACCATCATCTATAGAAGGATTTTTGTTAAATTACATTAGAGACTTTTTCCCTAGGAAAGCATTGCTCATTTTTCATTCCATTTTGTTCATTTGCACATCATATTTCCTAAACATGGTATGAAAAATTCCTCATTTCAACTATGCTGCATAACTTTAGTAATAGAGGAAAAAAGCATTTTTCTATTGGCATATTGACTACATGCACGTTTTATACAACCAACATTTATTGAGTGACTTTTGTGTGCCCAGAGGGATACTGAATCCCTAGAAACCATGCTGTTTACTTGAAAAAAGAAAATGAGCCTACATGAAGCAGAGAATATGAAAATTGTAAGAGAGTCTTTAATTCTAAGTATTCAGAATCACTGAATCATTGGCACTGCCATGTCCATTAGTATGAGAGGCTCACAAAATCCTCTAATTTGAACCAGTTCTTGGCATCATAGGCCCAGTAAGTTTAGTGCCTCCAGGATAGCAGAAAGTATAGACAGAAGCACCCAGAAGGAGCTTCTAAAATCCTCAGATGTAATTTACTTTCTTTCATTTGCTGTGTTCTATGTATATATGTTGAATTAATATGAAGTAAAGTACAAAAATCAGTTAGGCACTAATAAAGATGTTGTGGAAAAGATAGCCACAAAAATAAATCTTTTTCTATTAAACATAGGCAGAACTCATGCATTTATATTGCTAACTATCTAATCCCACTTGTCAGGTAAGACGATAGTACAGCATTCTAAGAAAATAACTGCCTCCTTCCTACTTTACTGAGGAGACCAATGTCATCTGTTAGGTTCTTTCCTCTCCCCTCTCCCTGCTTTTCACCTTTAAAAGAAAATATGTATAAGTTTACTTTTTGTGTTTAAAAAATATTATTTATTCGTTTTGATGTTCCTTTTCAAATATTGAGTTCCAAATTCTCTTCCTCTCTTCTACTCCCTCTCCCACTCACAAAAAGGCAAACAATATATCATTTATACATGTAAGCTATATTTTCAAAAACGAAAGCAGGAAAAATAAAGCAAGAAAATTATACTTCCATTTGCATTGAGTTCATACATTTTCTCTCTGAAGGTAGATAGCATTTTTTCATCCTGAGTCTTTTGGGAATATCTTGGATCATTGTATTTATCAGAATAGTCAAGTCTTTCATAGTTGATCATTATTATAACATTGCTATTACTTTGCACAATCATCTCCCGCTTCTCACTTCATTTTGTATCAGTTCATATAGGTTTTGCCATATATATTTTTTTCCCTTTCTGAAACTACCCTTCCTCATCATTTCTTATCTTACAGTAGTACCATCTTTACAATCATATGCTGCAAATTGTTCAGACATTCTCCATCTGATGAGTATCTCCTTAATTTCCAAATCTTTGTTACCAAAAAAGAGCTGCTATAAATGTTTTTGTACATATAAGTCTTTTTGCTTTTCCTTTGATCTTTTTGGGATAGAGACATAGTAGTGGTATTGCTGGATCAAAGGATATACACAATTTTATAGTCCTTTATATCTCTTTTTCTGCTTGACAAATTCTATTTTTAAGGAGTTCTTCACATTAGTGAATTTTGTGCCTTTTTTATCATTAGGCCAATTCTGTTTTTTAAGGTTTTATTTTCTTCAGTATTTGTTATTCCTCTTTTACCAAGCTGTTAATTATTGTTTCATAATTTTCTTGCATCATTCTTGTTTCTTTTCCCAATTTTTCCTGTACCACTCTAATCTCTTTAACTCTTTTAGGAGTTTTAACTCTTTAGGAATTTTTATTGAGCTTGAGTCCAATCAGTATTTTTCTTTGGGCCTTTGCTTATAGCTGTTTCCTTCTTCTAAGTTTGGTCTTCCTTGCCACCATACTAGATTTTTAAAGTGAAATACCTTTTCGTTGTTGTTGTTGTTATTTGCTCACTTTTCCATCTTTTTCTTGACTTTGAACTTTATGTTTAATTTGGGCTCTGCTCACCGGGGTGTGGGGAAGTACTATCCCAAACTTCAGGCTTTTTCATACTATCATCAAAGCTGGTTCTGGGGTTCTGCAAGTTTTTAGTGCTTCCAAGAAGACGTGAAAGAGAGCTCTGATCTCTCACTGATCTCCTGGTCTACATGCTGATCTTTACCCAAGAAGGGCATCTGCTCCCATATAGCTGCAAGTGCACATGGTCCTCTTGTGCTAAGAATAAGTCCTCTTGCCCCCTGTGATTTACCATAAGTATTCCTCTCCATCCTGGAATTATGACCCAGAATTGCTTACAGGCAATACAGTTGTCAAGCAGTTCCAACTACACCCAGAGGCAGCAAAGAGTCCTCTGTAATCTTTCAGACCAGTCATATGACCCCATTACCATTTCTGGGCTGAGAGCTCCAGCAACTCCTGCTGCTATTGGTGGTGCTATCATTGCATGCTTGTGCACTGGACAGGCCTCCACTGTGGTGTCACAGATCTCTCCTGCTGACCTCCTAAGTTTTCTTAGGCCAGAAAAATGTCTCCCTCTTACCTCTTATTGGCTCTGCCACTCCAAAATTTGATTTGAGGTGTTAAAGTTGTTTGGGGGGGGGGGAATGATGAGAGAGTTCAAGGAAGAGGATTTCTGCCTCTGCTCTGACCTCTTGAAAACAGGGAGGGCATATGGCATGCCATGTGGAGGATACATCCAAAGTCTGTTGGGTTTCTGCTCCTGGCAAACTTCATAGCACTCCTATCTATTGTCACCTATACTCTGTAACTCACAGAATGTTATGATTAACTTCTAAACATATACATTGAGAACCTCCTTTTTTTAATTTAGTCCCAAGCAGTTAGTTAACTTGATAGCAACTGATCAGAGTAGCCACGGTATAGTGGGATTGTGTTGGGTGCCATCTCCTGTATCCTGCATATAACCCCTTGTACTCTTTTTCTTAAAAAGATACTGATAAACTATTCATTAAAGTACAGTGGAACATCAAGCAAGAAAAAACAAAATATCAGGAAGAGGTTTGCTAAGAAAGTCTGGTTAGACAAGGTGAATCTTGAGTATTAAAGGAAGAAATACACATCTATTCATGCTGAAGGTATGTGTTTAGCATTTCTTGAGTGCTAGGCAATTAAGGAGGAGAGAAAGAAAAAAAGTGGAAAATGGAAAAAGGATGGATTTGAGAGCTCCAATAAGATAAGGTTGGTTAGAATTCAGGGTTTTGTTATGGGAGATCACTCTGTGAGATAGTGTAGACAAAGATAGGGGAACTGGAACAGTTGATCAGAGACCTTTAAAGCTAGAGTTAGTATTTTAGGCTGGATACATTGAGTGATAGGGAACCACTGCAGATTTTTTTTTATTAGTTAGATGATATAATGAATGTAGTGTTTGAGACAGATTATCTTTTAGGACCTGTGCTAAATGGACTGGAGTGGGAAGGGACTGGAGGAAAATAGAGAAGCCAAGACAAAACTGTAGTCATCTAAATTTGCAACTATGAAGCCTTAGATAAGAAGGGTGGCCTTGGAAAAGGTAAGAAAGCATCACATGCAAGAGACATTGTTGAAGCCTAATAAAAGGGGCCTGACCATTGATTATTTATAAGAGACAAATAATATGGAGCTATCGGAGTGGCCAAATGCTATTAGCTATTAATAATGGAGTCATAGAATTTCAGAATTTGAAGGACCTGTTTAACTCATGCATTAATATCCTTACTTTCTACAACAGAGTCAAAATACAGAGGTGATATGTGGCTGAGGCAGGATTCATATTTGTCTCTCATGAATGTACATTTAGTTTTCTGTCCTATATAGCATTCTACCTCCTTGATAAAGATTGAAGACCTCCAGCAATGTGGGAGGTCACTATCTTTTGAGGTATTTCATTCAAGTTTTAGGGAATTCTGATTTTAGGCGGGTTTCCCAGTAAGCCCCAATATACCTATGCCACCCCCCAAAAAATCCACCTATTTTCCCTGACTGTGCCCTATGGAACTAAGCAGAATAAATTTAATACCTCTTCCATATGACAACCATTCAAAATACTTAAAAACAGTTCTCATGGGGAAGTGAATAAGAAAGTTGATGTGTTGGTTAGGAAGAGAAGGGAAAACAATTTTTAAAATATTTGCTCCAGTTAGCATGGGGATAGCCTAAGAGAGATATCCCATTTTAGAAGAGGCTGAGATACTCTAGAGATGGTTAAAGATCAGGATCAGCTATGTAGAAGATCAGCTGCATGGTTAAACAATACAAATTTGAGGCTAATCTTCCTTCCTTAAAGTAATATTTATGAATTTTTTATTCTCAATTTAGTATTGTATTTAAGATTCCATTCAACTTCTTGCTTCTATTGCTTTATTATCATTCTTTTTCCAGAGCCATACTTACATATGTGAATGGAACTCCCTGTGTGGAAATAGCTTTCTCTAATGCAGATTATCAAGTTGCCAATTGTATATACTTTACCATCTTGAAGAGTTTCATGGAGAGTTAATTTATTTTTCCAGCATCACACATCCACTTTGTATCAGATGTAGGCCTTGAAACCAGGACTTCCCTGCTAATTTTTTTATATAATAATTGTATAGATTTAGATTTATTCATTCATTCATTCAACACATTTTCTTCAATGCTTACTAACTATAAGGCACTAATTGTTCTAAGAGTGGTTTCTGAGCACATTTCTTGCTCTCAATGAGTTTATAATCCAGTTATGGGTGGGAGTAGTAATGATATACATGCAACAATAATAATACAAGATAGTAGTTCTGCAAGAGAACTACAACCTTATTATAACTCAAAGCAAAATACCATTTTAAGCTGAGGGATAAGATTTATTGCAGGAGGCAGTATTTCAGTTAGGTCTTGTTGGATAGGTAAGATTCTTAATTATCATATCTAAAAGGGAACTCACTATCTTTCCTCTTATTTTACAAATGAAAGATCTGCCTGAAGTACAGAGAAATTGTCATTTTAAAAAGGCCATTCAGGGAGTAAGCTATAGAGACAGGATTTGAACCCTCTCCCTCAGACTCTAACCTCTCCACCAACCCCAGACCTACAGCATTGTCATACTTTACACACCCACACAACACTGGACTCTTTACTTTTCCTAGAACAAGACTCTCCATCTCCTGGCTCTAGGAATTTTCTCTAGCTTCATCTCTTCTTCCTTCTCTGGAACTGTCTAGTTGTGTCCCCAGAGGGGCATTCAAATGGAGGTACTTGACTATGCCTATAAATTCAAACCACTCTGACCTTCACTGATTAGCCAATAATAGGTCCCAGCCCAAGCCTCACTTGCTCTTCCTTTGGGTTTTGGTGGCTCTGACTGAGTTTAAATAGCAATTTTTTGTATCCTGGCCAGAAACTCTGAGGGTCTTCTCTTCTCAGAATGATGCTTTTTATGAAAGCAACTAGACCATCTTTTGCCTCACTTCTTGCCTAGTCAGTGAATGAGTGTTGTCTCAGACAAACTGAGACCTGGGAAGAACCTTAGTTTAAAAGGGCCAAGGTTTGAGAGGATTCTGGGAAGATGGCAGAGTAGGTCAGAAAAGTTCAAGTTTTCAAGATTATCCTCCACAAAATAGAGAAAATAATGCCTCTGGGCAAACAAAGAGTAATAAAACAAATAAGAGGGGGTGGGGGTAGAACACAGGTTCTCTTGAGACAATTGGAGAAGATCTGATAAAAAAAATCCCAAGACAAGTTTTCCTCCCTCTTAAAAGTAAAAATCTCCAGTCTAGTGTGCACTTTAACAACTGACAGCAAGGTGCTTAAAAGACAAGCAGCAAGCTTTGGGGTTAGTTGGTTTGAGAGGCTGCCTCAGCCCCAGCCCCAGAAACTTTTACCCCCAGGACAGAGAGGGGAGTGGGTGTCTGGCCTGGGAAAGATCTAGGGAAACTCTGCTGACAAGGAACACCAGACCCAGCTGTGCTATGGAGAGCCAGGGGTGTGAGAAGGAACCAGCACTTGGCTGGTGAGTCCAGAAGCAGTGGCAAGAAAGCCCCTGGCTATGGGTATAGGGAGTTGGAGGTCTTGGTTTGAGTTTAAGGTCAGAGCAGAGAACTGAAGAGGATCAGAGGCTGGAAGAAATATTCCCCCACACTCCAGGACTAGAGATGATTCTAACCTAAATTATTACCAAAAAAATGCATGGACAAAAGAGAAAGAATCCAACCATAGAGAGGTACTAAGGGAATAGAGTTCATCCTCAGAGGAGAATATTGAAGCAAAGAAAACCTCTTCAATTCCAAAGAGTAATGTCAAATGGTCAACTGCACAAAAAGAGTTCATTAAGGTACAAAAAATGTTCTATTTAATTTTTTAAGTTGATGTTTATTTTCAGATTACAACATTCATTTCCACAAGATTTGAAGCCACAGATTTTTCCCCATCCCTCCTCTACCAACCACCCCAAAACAGCAATCCCACTGTATACCACCTCTCCCAATCTGCTCTCTCCTATATCCTTCCCCAACTCCCCTCCAACTTTCCAGTAGGGCAAGATGGATCTCCTTATCCCAGTGCTTGTATATCTTATTTCCCAGTTGCATGTAAAAAAAAATTAATAATAATAATAATTTTTAAAACATTTTTTAAAACTTTGAATTCCAGATTCTTTCCCGTCTTCCTTCATCACCCACTCCTACTGGAAAGATAAACAATTCAATATAGGTTGTACATGTGTAGTTACCCAAATCATTTCCATAGTGGCTATATTGTTAAAGACTGATTATATTTCCTTTAATCCTGTCCTGCCCCCAACTTGTTCTATTTTCTACTTTGACACTGTCCCTTTTCAAAAGTATTTGCTTCTAACTATCCTCCTCCCAAATCTGCCCTCCCCTCCATCATTCCCCCTCTTATCTCCTTCCACCTTACTTTCCTGTAGGGGAAGGTATTGAATTTAGTGTGTATGTTATCCCCTGCTTAGGTCAAATTCAGTGAGAATCAGGTCCCATTCCCTTTCACCTTCCTGCTCTTCCCGTACATTGTAACAGTTTTCTCTTGCCTCTTTCATATGAGATAATTTACACTAAACTATCACTCTTTTTCTTCTTCTCCCAATAATTTCTTCTCTTACCTCTTAATTTTATTTTTTAGATATCATCCCTTCCTATTCAACTGATCCTTTGCCCTCCGTCTATGTGTACCTGAACACATATATACACACACTCACATATGTATTGATATGCACATATACCATCCTATATAGACATAGATAATATATGTATACTATATGTGTATGTGAGAATGTGTGTATACATATATGCATTTATATTCCCTTCAACTATCCTCATACTGAGAAAAGTTTCATAAGTTACAATGATCATTTTTCCATGTAGAAATGTAAATAGTTCAACTTTGATAAGTTCCTTATGATTTCTTTTCCCTGTTTACCTTCTCATGCTTCTATTGCTTCTTGTATTTGAATGTTAAATTTTCTATTCAATTCTGATTTTTTCATCAAGAATGCTTGAAAGTCCTCTGTTTCATTGAATGACCATATTTCCCCCTGAAATATTACACTCAGTTTTAGGTGATTCTTGGTTTTAATCCTAGATCCTTTAACCTTCAGAATATCATATATCAAGCCCTTCAGTCCCTTAATGTTCAAGCTGCTAGATCATGTGTTATCCTGATTATGTTTCTACAATATTCAAATTGTTTCTTCTTGGCTGGTTGTAATATTTCCTCATTGATCTGGGAACTCTGGAACCTGGCTATAATATTTGTAGGAGTTTTCTTTTGGGGATCTTTTTTAAGAGACTATTAGAGAATTATTTCAATTTCTATTTTATGCTCTGGTTCTAGATTATTGTCGCAACTTTCCTTGAGAATTTCTTGAAAGATTATTTTTAGGTTCTTTTTTTTTTAATCATGGCTTTCAGGCAGTCCAATAATTTTTAAATTATCTCTCCTGGATCTATTTTCAGGTCAGTGATTTTTTTCAATGAGTTATTTCACATTGCCTTCTGTTTTCCCATTTGTTTGTATCTGTTTAATAGTGTCTTGATTTCTCATAAAGTCATTAGCTTCCATTTGCTCCAATCTAATTATGAAGGAATTATTCTCTTCATTGAGTTTTTGAAATTCTTTTTCCATCTGGCAAAATCGGCTTTTTAAGGCATTCTTTTCTCATTGGCTTTTTGGGCCTCTTTTTCCATTTGAATTACTCTATTTTTAAGGTGTTATTTTCTTCAGTCAGGGTGTTGACTCTCTTTTCATGATTTTCTGGTATCATTCTCATTTCTCTTCAAATTTTTTCCTACATTTCTCTTACTTGATTTTCAAAATCCTTCTTGATCTCCTCCATGGCCTGTAAGTAGTTCATATTTTTCCTGGAAGCTTTTGGTGCAGAAGTTCTGACTTCATTGTCTTCTCCCATTCCATGCTTTGATCCTTTTCATCCCCCAAAAAGGAAACTAAGGTTTAATTGCTGTGCTTGCTTTGCTTTCTTTGCTTGGTCATGTTGCCACTCAATTACTTGATTTTTGAGCTTTTTGCCACAGTAGAACAGAGAAGAGAGCTTTGTCTCAAACTGCTGGGGTTTTCACAGTTTTCAGAGCTATGAGTTGGGTGCCCTCTCTTTAGCCCCCACAAGCTCTGGTCCACTGGCCACAGACCTGAGGACCTCCACTCAAGAACACAATCCAGATGCAAGCAAGTTAAACCAAGAGCAAATGCCCTCTAAATGGTTGCTTGGTGCCCCTATGACCTGCAGGCCAGGAGATGTGAAGCGCCCACCAAGTGGTGACTGCATGGCTGCCACACCTCACTTCTCGCCTTGGGGGAAGGGGTTGGACCTGCTCTTGTGTCTACCCCCCCCGTTCCAACAGAGTTCCACACTGACCTTTTACTTTGTCTTTGGCATTTATGGGTTTATAATTCTGGAAACTGCCACTGCTGCTGGTGGTCCACTCTCCCAAAGTCTGTGCCAGCCACTGCTGGTTGGCGCTATCCTGGCGCTAAACCCAGAGGCTCATGCGGAGCTGGGCGTGGCTCCCAGCATGCTACATTGGACCCTTCCTGTCGGCCTGCCAGGCTGCCTTCAGTGGGAGATTTGTTTCTCTCTGTCATTTTGTGGGTTCTGTAGCTCTAAAGTTTGTTTAGAGTCATATATTATAAGTATTTGATGTAGTTATGGGGAGAGCTTCTATGTGGCCATCTTGGATCTGCCTCCAGAAACTTAAAAAAATATTTTAAAAATCAAGTGAGATGGAGGAAAAATTAATGTAATGGCAGCAAAGAAGTACTTAGTGCCTCATGTCAGCTATTTAATTATTTAGCACCTTGTTTTAGTTCAAATTTTTTTTGAGCCTTGCCCATGAATATATCAAGTATTTGTTAAGAAACAGAACTTATGAAGCCCACAGTTGGAGGGACTTGCCAAAGACAGAAACAGTATGGATGAAAGAGATGGGCAGAACAGGGAGGACCTAATAACCCTATATAAGGAGAAGCCAAAGCTGGGAGAGGGCAGAACTGAGAAGGGAACACTTGTGGTGACAGAGTTGAGAAGGAGAAAACTTGTGGTATACAGACACTCTTTTTGTCTGTTGCATCTGTGTTGATTAGTGTTTGTAAAACTTTGTACAGAAGCCCTAGGGCCTTACTGGAAGCCCCAAAAGAGGATTTTTCTTGTGGTCTGTTTACAGAAATCCTGGAAGAGGGTTTCAGAGGCCCTATGACTATACTTGCTATTGGTGTTGTGTGCTCAGACTTTGTTTGTGGGTCTGTGTTGATTTCACGGGCAGAAGGTTAATTGATGATGGTGTTGGCCATGTCCATGAATTAGTTTTTGGCTCTGTTAAGCTTTGTCTTCCCAGAAACTGAAACTGTGAAGGACTTAAGCTGTACAGTGTGAGCTTCAATATGGAACAGAAACTAGATGAGGAACTGGATGAGGAGCTGGATGAGGAGTTGAGAGCTGCCCACTTTTGAATCCAGGTAACATTTGGGTAAATTCAGGCAAAATCTGGCACCATGGAAGAGGAACCATAGAATTTGAGAGCCAGTCTCCAGTCAAGATGAAAAGACCTCTCCTTGAGTACTTAGTGCTGACTGAGAAGATCATGATTTGCTGTGGCCTAGTGGTAGGAGAACTTTGTACTCTGTACCTAGTACCTCTTAAGGATTATTGAGTTAAGGATGACTGGAACCTAGTCTCTAATCAAGAAGAAAGAGGACGTTTTTCCTGAGAGATTAAGACAATGTGTCTTAGGGGTAGAAAACTTTGAACTTTGTACTTTGTGGCCATTATGGAGGGTTGCTCCTTATGTGGCCACTTTGGTGAAAACTATGTGGCCTCTTTAGTGATAAATTGTTATATTATAACATTGTGAATGCTGTACTTTGGTTTTTGTGAATGTTTTGTTTAGTTTACTGCTGAATAAATAGAGAGTTCACTGTACTATATGATTAGAACCTTAAAGCTGTTCACAGCAGCAGTCCTCTAGAAAGCTGCTCGTGCTTGGCTTTATTACTAAATTGAAAAATATGAATAATACCAAAAAAAAGAAGATTAGGAGTGGCTGGGTGGAGACTAGAGCAAATAGCCTTTTATAGTTCTCCTAATTTATTAAACTTCTTCTTTATAGCAAGAGCTGTTCCTGTATTTAACTTGAAATGCACATTTCTAACCATATGCACAGTAAGCAAGCATCCATGTGACCTTGTAAACTTTTCATATTACACAGCAATGATTTTTGTGATTCTGCTAACAGAGAGCTATGCACTTAAAAAGATGGCTATTCCCAGACCCCTGATGTTCAGGGGATAAGCTGAAATACCTGCTCCCAGTAGATTCTGAGTCTAACAGGTGCTGTCATTTCCTAGACTAAACAGAGTTCAAGAAGTCTTCAGATAAAACAACATGAAAGGCAGTGAGTATATTACAGCTATATTATATATTATATAAATAAATATAACTAATATTATTATAAATAAATATAATAATAAATATATTATTATATTATATAAAGGCAGCTATATTACAAATGTGTTGAAGCACTTCCTGAGGTTTTATGCAGATAAAAGGGAGAAAACATTTAAGAAATACACCCACATAAAAACATGCCTTGTAGGGGTGGCTAGGTGGCACAATTAATAGAGCACCAGCCCTGGAGTTAGGAGGACCTGAGTTCAAATCCAGCCTCAGATACTTACATACCCACACCCACACCCATACAAACAAACTAGCCATGTGACCTTGGGCAAGTCACTTAAGCCCAATAGCCCTACCTCCAAAAAGAAAAAAAAAACAAAAAAAGAAAAAAAGAAAAAGAAAAGAAAAAAAAACCAAGACGACTATGACAAGAAAGTTAACCAATTATAAAAGGAGATCCAGAATCTTAAGGAAGAAAACGACTCCTTGAAAATCAGAATTGGGCAAGGGGAAGCCTGCAAAGATATAAGAAGTGAAGAAAAAAACCGCTCAAAATATAAAGAATTAAAAAGTAGAAGATAATGTGAAACATTTCATAAGAAAAAAATGACTCTAGAGAACATATCAAAAAGAGAAAACACAGGAATAATTGGATTACTTGAAAGTTCTGATTTAAAAAAATCTCGATAAAATAATATAAGAAATAATTAAAGAAAATTGTCCTGAAGCATTAGAACAAAAGGGGAAAGCAGAAATAGAAAAAATTCTACCGATCAGAACCTGAAAGAAATCCTACAAGGAAAACTCACAGAAATTTTATAGTTAAATCATCAAAGCCCCAGATCAAGGACAAAATATTAAGAGCCACAAGGAAAAAAAACCCTATTTATATATTATAGTACTGCAATTAGAATCACATAAGACAGTGTTGGCAACACTAAAGGATCCTAGGTCTTGGAACAATATATATTGAAGAGCAAAAGAAGTGGGCCTCTGGCCTAAAATATCATATTCCACAAAGCTAAGTATAATTCTGAATGAAAAAAAAATGGACATTTGATCAACTGTCTGACTTTCAGTACTCTGTTTAAAAACAAAACAAAACAGAATCCTGAATGCAATAGATTTTACATATAAGGATTGAGAGAAATATAAGGTAAATACCAATGACTAAACACAAGAGACTAAAATAAGGACAGAAAGTTTACCTTTTATGTATGGAAGATGTAAAACCTATGGCTAAGACTGACACTAGTAACTAGATGGATTATAAGAAAGACTGGGGTCCACCTGTGCATGATGTGACTTCAAAAAGTAAAACCATTCAAGAACAGCTAAAAGAATAATTATCTTATACAAGTGAGATACAAGAAAAAGAACCAATACAAAGGAATTAGATGGAGGAAGGGGCTGTTGAGTATGGAAACCTACTTTCATTGGGAATGGGTTTAAGAGGAGAAAACACATATACATCTAGAAGAGTATAAAAGTATTCTAAATTTAGAAGGAAATAAACTCTCAGGTCATAGGGAGGGTCTAGAGGATAAAAGAGGAATCTTTAGAGGGGAGTGCAATGGAATAAGTTAAAAGGGCTATGTAGAAGGGTCTTTAGATTTGGGGGAATGGGAGGATAAGGGAGGGAACTTTAGGAGGAGGGTGAAAGAATAGCTCAAAGGGCTATATAAAAGGGTGGTTAGATTTAGGGGAATGGAAAGATAAGGGAAGACTGGCTGGAGTGGTGGTAGGTTAAGTAATAGGAAGGTAAGGTAGCAGGTAGCAGTAAAGTAAAGGAATTAGGAAAGATAGGAAAAAAGAGATATGTGCAAACATAAAAACAAGATTAGGAGGAGAATTTCCTAGGGACAATATATTTTTATATATGTATGTATACATGTATATATGTATACCTGTATGTATACATTAATACCTATATAAAAAAATATTCATGCTCAATTGTAGCCTGGAGGTGGCAGATATCAGAGAGGAAGGAGGAAGAAAAACAAAGTAAAATGTGTGTAGTGGCGAACAAAAGAAAACCTACAAGGAAGCAAAGAAAAGATGGATAGCTTTCAACATAACATACAGTATTTAATATATAGGCTTTCTTGAAATGGCAAGTTATTGCTATATATTCTGAATTGTCTGCTATGTTCTGCTATGTACATGATGTTTTTTCTTTTATATTTAAGTTTAATGCTTAAGTTTACATTTTTTTCTTTTTTTCTTATGTATTCAAGCTGTAGTATTTATCTAAAATTTAAAAAAAATAGAAAAAATAAATAAAGCCACACCTTCTGGGGAAAAAAAAGGCCAAGGTCTCCCACTGCATCAGGGCCTTTGCCCTTCATCTTGACCTATGTCTTACCACCAGACTCCAATGATTCTGGAAGAGAGAATGAGGCCAATGACTTGATATAGCCTGTTTCAGTTAAATCCAATTTATTTGCATGTCAAGACATCACCCTCCTGATGTCACTGATTGAGCCTCTTCCAGAATGAAGGATGAACAGTGAAAAACAACAGCTTCCTTCAAGTCTCAAATGAAATTCCACATTCTAAAGGAAGCCTTTTCTGACCTCCCCTAATTCTAGTGCTTTCCCTTTATTAATTATTTCCTGTTTATCCTTTAAATACTTAGTTTGAACACATTTGTTTGCTTTTTTTCTCCTCTATTAGATTGTGCTCTTTGAGGAAGGGACAGTCTTTTGACTTTCTTTTTTTATCCCCAACCCTGAGCCCACTTAATAGGCACTTAATAAATTCTTACAATACTGTGGCTCAGGTTGAGAGCTGATAAGGGAGGGTCTTAAATGTCAGGCCAAAAAGGTTGGGGTTTTATTTGGTAGGCAATGGGGAACAATCGAAAAAGTTTAACCAGAAGAGTTACTGGGCACAAGTGCTCCATATTATGTACTTTCCACCAAACCGTATTTGTGAGAATATGATGAAATGTGGTTCCTGGGTGATTATAATCTCTGTCATCATTTTTGTGCTATATAAATCCTCCATAGGATATTTGGAAGCATATTTGTTTTGAAGATTAAGGTATTTTTTAAAGGTAAAAATATCGTATTCTCCCTGATGGGAAAAACAGTGTATTTCTTAAATGTTTTCCTCCCTTTTATCTGCATAAAACCTCAGGAAGTGCTTCAACACTTTTGTAATATAGCTGACCACTCACTGCCTTTCATGTTGTTTTATCTGAAGACTTCTTGAACTCTGTTTAGTCTAGGAAATGACAGCACCTGTTAGACTCAGGATCTACTGAGAGCAGGTATTTCAGCTTACCCCCTGAACATCAGGGGTCTGGGAACAGCCATCTTTTTAAGTGCATAGCTCTCTGTTAGCAGAATCATAAAAATCATTGCTGTGTAATATGAAAAGTTTACGAGGTCACACGGATGCTTGCTTACTGTGCATATGGTTAGAACTGTGCATTTCAAGTTAAATATAGGAACAGCTCTGGCTGTAAAGAAGTAGTTTAAGAAATCAGGAGAACTATAAATGGCCATCTGCTCTAATCTCCATTTTTATTTGCTGAATTCACCCAGCGCAATATTTTAATGAAAAATGGGTTGGTATTCCATCTGTTCATTAACTTTTTTTTTTGCACTATACAATAATCCATCATTTTTACTGAGTGGAAACAATTTTTCTACTTTGTGAAAATATTTTTAAAAAATAAAGGCAGTGGGCATAATTCTACTTTCCATTAATTTCAAATACATTTAAGAAAGTCCTTCAGTAGCCTCTAGGCTCTCTTGGAATGAGTGTGTTGGTGATATTGAAACTGGGATTTTTTTTTTGTCCATGGTGTTGAGAACATTCCCCAACATCTCATCCTGCCGTCCACACTGGATTCTTCTTAGTTCTTCATAAATCTATGGGGAAACCTTCTACAAAGGGCCAAATGCTCAAGAGAAACAAATGGCACCATTGGGAATGAAGACATCAAGGCAAGAGAAATGCTGAGACCAGGTTTTAAAAAACAAAGCAGAAAATGTATCACTTATGTTGATTCTTAAAACTGGGTTTGTATCAAGCCAAGTATAACCTAATTATTATCCTTCTACTTACATAGAAGCTATAATTTAAAACCATACTACTTTTGAGTCTATTTTTATTCTTCTTAATTGTTTCTTTTTTCATCTCTCTGGGGCTGACTTGATGCAGTACTGACTTTAGGGATATTATGCCTCCTATAGCAAATACATATGAGGATCATTCCTCTTATAGCAGATGTCAGTTTTAACATCCTATTTAATGCTTGTTGTGTCACTCTGGCAAATAGACTCCTTGAATCCAGATTTGGCTAAAGGGTGTAAATGTAGCATTTTGGGAAGGTATTAGTGTTAGGAGGAAGCAGTTAATGTTTAATTATTAAATTCTATTGTTGCTAAACTGTTCAAAGTTTCCCAGTCCATTACCCATCAGTCTTTCTGATATTCCTTTATGTCAGCCACTCTTAAATCACTTAATAGTAGAGTTTTAAAAGCAAAATCTTAACTGCTTTCAGGCTATGGGGAGTAACTACCCTTAACCTTGTGCTACAGTGGAAAGAGTTGTGATATGGCAGAAAGGATTGGGAATCTGAAGACCTAAGTTTGAGACTTGTTCTGCCATGTTGTGCACTGTGTGACTTTGGGCAAGTCATTTAACAATCCTCATTTGTAAAATGAAGAGGTTATACTAGATACTCTAGTCTAATCTCCTGTTCTGGATTTATGGTCCTGTGATCTCCAAGTTATCATTTTCTCCTCTTTAAATGAACATAGTTATACAAGCCCCGCCAACTTTACAGGGTTGTTGTGAGGAAAATGCTTTGTAAATCTTAAAAACAGAGGTATGTAATTAATATGAATGAGTTAATATAAGCAAGGCATATTTAAACAGCAAAATACTATTTAACGCGAAGCTCTCATTATTAATTTAAAACAGCCATAATTTCTTTCTCTGTGGGCACTCTTTCCATTGACAAGATAACCCCTTCTCCCATTTACATTTAACAAATTGTCCCAGCTGAAAAATTTATCATATAGTGGCTACCCTTCCTGTGATGAGTCTCTTTATAGTTAACTCTGCTAATTGATGACAGCTGCATAGTTTCTTGATGAGCCTGAACTTGAAGTCTTTCCAGCTTGGAAGGACCTACCAGAAATTGGCCTTCACTGACATAAAACTTCTGAGAAGCCAAGATCATCTCCACCCACTGAAGCAGCATCAAGAACATGGATCTTCAGTCCACACAGAAATTTCTAACAGTCGGATAGAAGAGGAAGGGAACTAATATGATTATATTCATTTCACATTAGCAAATTGAGCATGCAAAGAATGTTTAACTTGTGCCACTTCATCGTGCTTGTCAATGCCAAGGCTAGAATTTGGAATAAGGTGATTAGGAACGGCTTCTTATTGGAGATGGCACATGAATTTAGTCTACAAAGAAGATAAAAGATTCTAAGAGTTGGAAATTAAAGGGAAGTATATTCCAGGCATGAGGTATAGCTGATGCAAAAACATGGAGATGGGGAATAAAATGTCTTATAAGGAACAGCAAAAGGAACATTTAACTTGACCATCAAATGGCTGAAAGGGAGTGATATATAATAAGATTAGAAAGGTTGTTTACAGTCACACTGTACTTAAACTTGATGGTAATAGAGAACCATTAGAGTTTATTGAGTATGGGAGTAAAGGGGTTAGATGTTTGATT
Source organism: Pseudocheirus occidentalis (assembly GCA_028646575.1). Lineage (NCBI taxonomy): Eukaryota > Metazoa > Chordata > Mammalia > Diprotodontia > Pseudocheiridae > Pseudocheirus > Pseudocheirus occidentalis. Next base: position 92,464,489 of record CM053600.1, read on the forward strand.
TAGAGCATTCGTTTTGGAGGCTGTGTGGATGATGGATTGGAGAGAGACCTGAGGCAGAGACGCCAACTAACAGATTATTTCAATAGTCTAGTGGAGGAGGGGATGAGGGCCTGAACTAAGGTGATGGCTACATGTGTGGGAAAAAAGAGGACAGGTGTGTGAGACATGGAGGTAAAAATCATAAGATTTGACAGAATTGATTTGATGGGGATCTAATGAAATATGAATAGCTGAGCATTAAGTTACTACTCCTGCCAAAATGCATGGTGATTTCTGGTAGTTGTCATGCATATCGAGTCCAAATTGCTTGGCATTTGCTTACAGTTTAGCCTTTAACCTTTGTCATCCACACAACCTTTGTTGGAAATTGCAACCTAGGCTGGAGTCTACACTTTAGTCAACCTTGCAAAATTTATCTGCCTCTGCTAATAGATAAGTATAAATTCTAGAGAATACTGCTGTTGGTATCATAGAGAAGTGATCATTTGGAGTGGATTTTGGTTCTTTGCCTCTTCTTCACCTTCCATGGGCATCTTTGTGTTCTTAATGAAATGATTGTATTAATAGCTTAGAATGCATAGACTAATATGAAATGTTTTTTATTTATTTTTAGTTTTCAAAATGCATTTCTACAAGATTTTGAGTTACAAATTTTCTTCCCCTATTTCCCCTACCCCCAACCTCAAGATGGTGAGCCTACTGAATATCCCCTTCCCCCAATCTGCTCTCTCATATCTTCTCTCATTCCCCTTCTAATTTTCTAGCAGGGCAAGATGGATTTCTATACCCCATATCTTATTTCTCAGTTTCATGTAAAAATAAATTTTTTAAACATTTGCTTTTAAAACTTTGATTTGTAGATTCCCTTCTTCCCTCCTCATCAACCCTCACTGGGAAGATAAGCAATTCAATATAAGTTGTACATGTGTAGTTATGCAAAATGTTTCCATAGTAGTTACATTGTGAAAGACTAACTATATCTCCCTCCATCCTATCCTGTCCCTCCACTTATTCTATTTTCTGCTTTGACCCCGTCCCTTTTCAAAAGCATGTGTTTCTAACTACCTTCTCTCCCAATCTTCCCTCCCTTCTATCATCCCCACTTTTATCCCCTTCCTTCCTACTTTCCTATATTGTAAGATACCCAATTGAGTGTGTATGTTATTCCTTCCTTAAGCCAAATTGAAAGAAAAATGTTGACCAATTCCCTTTCACTTTCCTCCTCTTTTCTTCCATTGTAAGAGTTTTCTCTTGCATCTTTTATATGAGACAATTTACTGTATTCTATCTCTCCCCTTCACCTTATCTCATTATATTCCTCTCTCACCTCTTAATTTTAATTTTTAGATATCATGCCTTCCTATTCAACTGATCCCATGCCCTCTTTCTATGTATACATGTACACATGCATACACTCATATGCATATTTATAAACACATGCACCCTCCTATGTATACATGTATGTATACACACATATACACATGCACACATATATACATACATATATTCCCTTCAACTATTCTTATACTGAGAAAAGTCTTATGAATTGCAATTATTGTTTTTACATGTAGAAATGTAAATACTTCATCTTTAATAAGTTCCATATTATTTCTTTTTCTTTTTAACCTTCAGATGCTTCCCTTGCTTTTTGTATTTGAAAGTCAAATTTTCTGTTCAGCTCAGGTTTTTTCATCAAGAATGCTTGAAAGTCCTATATTTCATTGAATGACCATCTTTTTTTCCCTGTAGCATTATACTCAGTTTTACTTGGTAGGTGATGCTTGGTTTTAAACCTAGTTCCTTGGACCTCTGGAATATCAAAGTCCAAGACTTTTGATCCCTTAGTGTAGAAGCTGCTAGATCTTGTGTTATCCTGATTGTGTTTCCACTGTACTCAAATTGTTTATTCCTGGCAGTGTACTAGTTTCTCCTTGATGTGGGAACTCTGGAATTTGGTTATGATATTCCTGGGAGTTTTCTTTTTGGGATCTTTTTCAAGAGACTGTTGGAGAATTCTTTCAATTGCAATTTTGCCCTCTGGTTCTAGAATATCAGGGCAATTTTCTTTGAGAATTTCTTGAAGGATGATTTCTAGACTGTTTTTTAATCATGGCTTTCATGTAGTCCAATAATTTTAAAATTATGTCTCCTTGATCTCTTTTCCAGGTCACTGCTTTTTCCAATGAGATATTTCACATTGCCTTCTATTTTTTTCATTTCTTTGCATCTGTTTTATAGTACCTTGATTTCTCATAAAGTCATTAGCTTCCATTTGTTCCAATATAATTTTTGAAGGAATTATTCTCTTCAGTGAATTTTTCAGATTTCTTTTCCATCTTGCGAATTTGGCTTTTGAAGGCATTCTTCTCCTCATTGGCTTTTTGGAGCTCCTTTGTCATTTGAGTTAGTCTAGTTTTTAAGGTGCTATTTTTCTTCAGTCAGGTTGTTGACTTACTTTTCATGATTTTCTTGCATCATTCTCATTTCTCTTTCCAATTTTTCCTCCACTTCTCTTAACTGATTTTCAAAATCTTTCTTGAGCTCCTCCATGGCTTATAACCAGTTCATATTTTTCTTGGAAGCTTTTGATGCAGGAGTTATGATTTTGTTGTCTTACTCCCGTTCCATGCTTTGATCCTTTTTCTCCCCAAAAAAGAATTCTGTGGTCTCATTGTGCTTCCTCATCTTGCCATCCAATTACTTAACTTTTGAGCTCTTTGCCATGGTAGAACTCTGCTACCAGAGTAGAGAGATCTGTGACCCAAATCACTGGGTTTTTGCAAATGTTGTCAGAGTTATGAGGAGGGTACCCTCTCTACAGATACCCCAAGTTCTGGCACACTAGCCACACACCCCCAGGAGCACCACCCAAAGTCACTATCCAGATCCAAGCAAGTCAAAGCAAGAGTGATTACCCTCTGAATGGTCACTTGGTCCCCCTATGATATGCAGGCCCTGAGCTCCGGAGGCAGCCACGTGGCATCAGCTGTAGCTGCCATGCCTCTGTCATATCTCACTCCAGGACAAGACCTGGACCATGCTCTTCCTTCACCCAGGTTTCAACAGAGTTCCCCACTGACCTTTTACTTTCTCTTTGGTGTTTATGGGTTGATAAGTCTGGAAATCACCACAGCTGCTGGTGATTCACTCTCCTGAAGTAGTCTCAGGCTGGTCTGTTTCAGCTTCTTGGGACCACAACTGTATTTGACTCCCAGACTGGTTCAATAGAACCTTCCTTTCAACCTGCCAGGCTGCTTTCAGCAGGAGATTTGTTTCTCTCTGTCACTTTATGGGTTCTCTAACTCTAAAATTTGTTTAGTGTCATATTTTACAGGTATTGAAGGTAGTTGGGGTGGGAGCTCAGACAAGTTCTTGCTTTTACTTTGCCATCTTGGCAAATGTTTTTCTAAAATTATACAGGATGTTGGTCTCAAAGGAAAGGCATTTGATAATTATGCCAATTACTATAGTTTTCAGTTAACTGAAGTATTTTGTACAATCAATTCCTTGCTTTTTTTCTCCCTTAAAGGAAATAAATTGTACTTTCCTGAAATGAAGAAACAAAATAACAGTGAATCTTTGTTTTAGAGCTGACCTCTCTAGGGAAGCTTGTAGTTTAAAATTCTTAAAAAAAAAAAAAGAGACCTCTTGCCATCAGCTATACACTGAGATATTATCTAAGGATTAAAAAAAACATGAGAACCTCAAGGCTATTATCCATATTCTCTGCCACCGGAGCCAGGGTCAGGCTTGAAAAACAAGAGACATAACTGATCTCTTTCTCTCACTGACTCACTTACTTCCCCTTTTAACCTCTTGCCACAATCATCAAACAGTTTCTTTTTTTCAAAGAGGAAAATAGAAAAGATTATTCAGTGAAATGAAACACATCACAATGCTTCAAATTTAATTTATTGAAAATAAAATATCTTGAAAGAAACAATAGTTTTTATTTAAAGAAGAAGCTTCTTTAAAAAATTGTTGCATATAGAAAAGCTGTTTTTTTATTTAGGGTAATTTTTTTTGCTTAGTTGTCTCTGCTCTGTTACATATGTAATGTGTTTATTTGCATAATTTTTTCCCCATTGTTAGAGACTGATCACTCATTGCTCGGCACCTCTGTGAGAGAGTGGAGTTGTCTAGAATTTGGGACAAGAGAGATCTTGTTCTTCTGGCTTCCAACTTCTAGAGACAAAACATAAGCTTTAAAATTCTGCTCAGGGAGGAGTCTCTGAAAGGACAAAAAGGCTGAAGGAGGAAGGCAACACATAGAGGTCAATACCTATGGCCATATCCCCAGTTTACTACACCAGAAATTTCTAGAAATTGCATCAAATTTGGGTGTCTGTCTTTTGGTTGAGATGAGAGATTTCATTACCAGTAGGAGAATTCACTCACTTCATGTTTTGTCTGGCACATTCTTATCCATATACCTTTTCTGGTTTCTATTTGCTACTACGTTGGATCAATGAATTTATTTCTTATTTGTTCTGTGTGTATTTTGTGGACCTGAAATTTTTAGAACAAAGAGGTTTACCATTGGATATATAGTTTGGGACAATATTTCCCTGTTAAGAGACAGAAATCAAGATCTAAGCTTTAACTCAAAAATTATTTCCCCGGACCAACAGTATTAAGAGAGATGGACAGATATTCTAGCCTGGGATGGTTTCTCTGAGAATAAAGTGGTTGTCCTCTGGCATCAATCTCCTAGCAGTAATAAAAGTCTCTCTTAGAGAAGGGTGGATGGAAGAGATTTTAGAGATATCTACTCATTCCTACCTATGAGACACATCTCTACAGACCCATGTAGACATAGATAACTCACATGATCAACATGTCTTCACATATGTACATATGTACACAAAATAGTCAGATATTTAAGATTGACTAGATCTTATACCTATTTTAATGGATAATAGATTCATACAGAAAGATAAGAATATAAATATACACATATATATGTAGATATGTACACATATGTGTACACACATGTTTGTGAGTGTGTATGATTTTCCTGTATAACAGCTACATGGGGCAACTAGGTGGTACAATGGAGAGGATGCCAGACCTGAAGACAGGAAGATCCAAATTAAAATTTGGCCTTAGACACTAGCTATGTGACCCTGGGGAAATTGCTTAACCCTATTTGCCTCAGTTTCTCCTTTTGTAAAATGAGTTGAATAAGGAAATGGCAAACCACTCTGGTATCTTTGTCAAGAAAACCCCAAATGGGGTCACAAAGTGTTGGGCAGGACGGAAAAATAACTGAACATTATACATGCATATGCATTTTTATGATTCTATTTTCCAATAAAATATAATATAGTAAACTCAACAAAATAGTCTGTTTCATAGATTATTTGAAAGGGGGAGTCATCACCCCCTCTCCCTCATGGTCTCTTTACTCTTTTTCTCATGGCCTCCCAAAATCTCCCTACCCTTATCCCCAAGCCATGATAAATTTCCTTGACTAAAGAGATTAGGGAAAATTCAAAATGGATCCATGCCATTCCTTCTACCTGCAGAGGAGACAGATTCTGCTTCTCCCTCCAAGAGTGTTGTTAAATAAGTATTAAATATTTGATTGCCTTTTATACAGTCATGTTCTTATTTTTTTCTTTTAAATTTATTTTTAGTTTACAACATTCAGTTCCACAAGCTTTTGAGTTCTGAATTTTCTCCCCCTTTCTCCCCCCCCCCAGATGGCATGCAATTTGGTATAGGTTCCACATACACCTTCACATTAAACATATTTTCACAATGGTCAGGTTGTAAAGAAGAATTATAACCAATGGAACAAACCACGAGAGAGAAGAAACAAAACAAAAGAAAAAAGAGAGCGTGCAAATAATTTGCTTCAATCTGCATTCAAGTTCCCTAATTCTTTCTCTGGATATGAATAGCCTTTTCCATCATGAGTCTTTTGGGGTTGCCTTAGAAGCTTGACTTGCTGAAAGAGCCAAGTCTATCCAAGTTAGTCAACACATATACAATGTGTCTGTAAATTGTGTACAATGTTCTCCTGGTTCTGCTCCTCTCACTCAGCATCAGTTATTGTAAGTCTCTCCAAGTTATTATGCAGTCCATCTGCTCCTAATTTCTTATAGCACAGTAATATTCCATCACATTCGTATACTGCAACTTGTTTAGCCATTCCCCAACTGAAAGGCATCCTCTAGGTTTCCATTTCTTTGCCACCACAAAAATAGCTGCTATAAATATTTTACGCGGGTCCTCCTCTCATTTGCATGATCTCTTTGGCATACTGCCCTAAGTGGTATTGCTGGGTCAAAGGGTATGCATTTATGTATAGCCCTTTAGGCATAATTCCAAATTGTTCTCCAGAAAAATTGCATCAGTGCACAACTCCACCCATGGTGCATTAGCATTCCTATTTTCCCACATCTTCTGCAGCATTTATCATTTTCCTGTTTTGTCATGTTAGCCAATCTGACTTGTGAGATGTGATACCTAAGAACTGTTTTGATTTGCATTTCTCTAAACAAAAGTGATTTAGAGCATTTTTTCATATGATTATAGATATCTTTAATTTCTTCCTCTGAAACTGCTTGTTCATGTTCTTTGACATAAATCAATTGGGGAGTGATAGTCAAGTTCTAAGTCAATTGAATTCAAATAAATTTAAAAGAAATTCATTCCAAGTTCGATATCACCAGGGCACTGTGCTTTGTGTAGGGGATATTAGAACAAAAACACAACAGTCCCTGCTGTCAAGGAGCTTATATTCTAAAAGATGTTATATTTATGCAGTTTACTAAATACAATGCTTTTTGAAAAGAAGTCAATCAATTTCATGGAAGTGGCACCTGAATGAAATCTTGAAGACAGACAAAGACCTACTTGCCAATTTGCTGGCTTGATTTAGTATAGAGAGCATATTAGATGAAAGCACAAGACTCAGGGAATGAAGTATTAAATTCAGAGAACAATTAATTTGGTTAGACCACAAAGAAGGGTACTTTAAGGGCATGGGGGTAATGTGAAATAAGTCAGATGGAAATGGCCCCTGAATGTCAGGATGAAGAGTCTGATTTTATCTCAGAAGCAAGACCAATTTTCTAAAAGTTTTTGAGCCTAAGTGTTATATGATAGATATTTAGATAGCTATAGGTCTATACCTTAGGGAGATTGGGGGTGGGGGGGAATGGGCAAGGGAGAATGGATTTGGAGAAAGAAGAGACAGGAAGAAGCAAAAACAATTGGGAGGTTGGTAAACTAGCCTTAGAGGGAAGATTTAATTAGGGTGGCAGCCACATAAGTAAGGAAAAGGGAAAGAATATAAGTAATCAGATTGTCAAGATTACTACTCATACTGCTAACACCACCACTACCACCACCAGTACTACTATTACTAACTAGCATTTTTATGATACTTTAATGTTTGCAAATATATTTATTATCTCATTTTATCCTTATAACAATCCTAGGAAGTAGGTGCTATTATTATTATTCCCACTTTATAGATGAAGAAACTGAGTCAGTCTGAGCTTAATTGTCTTACCAGGGTCATTTCTAGGGAGTCAGTAAATATCCAATGTAGGATTTTCATGATTCAAGGTCCAGAATTCCATCCACTGTAGCTTAAACACGTTTCTTTTGTTGTTTTCTTTGTCCACCTCCCCTTTCTAATTGCACAATGGGGAATGACAACCAAATCTCTTATGTGAAAAGTTTGCAAAAGCATGGTTTACTTAGGGGACTTTCACTGAAGCTTGTCTTTAAGGGAGGTTGATTATACTGATTTAAAGAAAGCAGATTTATTGTTAGCTCAACCAAGTATTAAAACTTCATCAAAGGCTCATAGCTGCTTATAAACAAAAATCATGGACAAAATGTAAAACAATTGGTCTTTTTATGCATACTTAAACATTTTCCAGTTTTTAAATCTAAAAATGTGAAATTTTGTGGTTTTATTTAATCTCCTCATTTGAAGTTTCTATATTTATATATTCTATCTATCTACCTATCTATGTGTGTGGATGTGTGTGTAGATAGATAGGTAGATAGATATAGGTATGTAGATATAGATACCCCTGCAAGAGAGCTAGAGAAATTTGGCTGAAGTTCATCCTTGTTCTTTTCAGATACATTTTTGTAAGACACTCATTTCCTTTTATATCCCTTATCCCTTTTCAGCCTTTGTTGAAAATGTCTGCCATCTGCCAAATGGGGAGGGGGATATGAGTGAATTTTTCTCCATAAGGAATGTAAAACTATATTTTGACCCACATGATGTTCTGTTTACATTGGTGAAGCAATGGTTCCTCATAAATGATCTATTTCTAGCAGGAAAATTTGGTTTCCTACAAGACTATAAGTATAATATTAGGTTTCCCTATTGTTTGTGCAACAATTTTAAGCCTGGAACAAAAGGATAATTTTTCATTTTCTTGTGTAAGTGTGAACATAGTATAGGAGAGCAAAAAGAAATTTTCTGAGAGCAATTATGATTCCCTCTGTTCATCTATTAATATGATGTGGGGTGAACTCCATGTTTTTTTGAGGCCACTAGTTTTACTTCTTAGATAGAAAAGCTCTTTTTGAAACTTTAACCCCTATAACAAATATTTCAGAACTAGCACTCAAAGCTCAGCATTTTATTTCCAAAACTAATGCCCTTTCATCTAAATGTCAAGCCATTGTTTACTTTCATGGAATGTCCTGTTGAGTAGTTTTTACTATTTTTAGTTTCATTCTCAAACTAAGAAGAACGAGAACAATTAGTAGTAGCTGTTTGACAGCGCTACTGAAGGGAGTCTGTTAATGAACATTCCTCCCCTATATATAGTGCAATACCATTAAGTCATAGTCTTAGAATTGGAAGGGATTTTGGAGGCTATCTCCTCCAACTCCTCATTTCATAAATCAGGAAACTAGAACTCATATAAATGAGTTAGATCTGCCATCCAGAGGCAGTGCTCAAGAATAAAATCCTTAAGACTCAAGGGGAAAAATACTAATGAGGGGGAAAAAATGGGAGTTTTCTGAAGCAGTTGATACACATGCAGAAGAAACTCATCAACTAATTTGGATTTTTAAGACAAATGTACAGAAAATGGAAGGCCATTTAAACACTAGATGAATATAGGAGATTGGTATGGTTTTTGAAAAAAAGTCAGTTAAACCTCAGAATGAACTGAGGCTCATGAGGGAAGTTAAGGACAAGACAGACACTTTTTGCTTGTTTGACTTTTAGTCATATTGATGGGAAAAGGAGGATCGGGGAAGAGATAGAATCTTTGCTTGAGATGAATAGGATGGTGACCACTAATAAATACAGAAGGTAGAAATGAGCAGTTCTTATCTAATTATGTTTATTCTCTGTCAAATGAGAATTATCTTTACCCTGGGAATGATGAAACAAAAGAAAATTGTTAAGAGGGGGTTTATACTGAAGTTAAGAGATAGTAAAGAAGTACTGAAGTGTATTTGATGAATTCAAGTTAATTGGCCAAGATGAAACGTATCCTTGGGTCCTAAAAGTACTGGCAGATGAGATTAAAGACAACTGCCAGTGATTTTTGAAAGATCATGGAAAATGAGAGATGCCAAAAGTTTGGAGAAAGGTAAATGACCAGAAATTCACAAAAAGCAAGAGAATAGAGAGTCTCAAACCTATAGATCAGTGAACCTGACTTTGATGCTTGGAATTCTGGAATAGGTCATACAAGATATGGTTAGCAGATATCTAGAAGGGAAACTGTAGTTCCAAAGACCCAGTATAGCTTCACCAATAATAGATTATGTTAGTTTAACCTCATTTTGATAGGATGACCATGTTACCATTAAGGCAGATGCTGTGGAAGCTTTTAATAAAGCATTTCATACTTGTGAAGTGAGACAAATTAGACAATACCACAATTTCTTTTGGAGCAAAATGAATCAGACAACAATATAATCAGATGGATTCAAAACTGGGCCAATGGTCAGACTCTAGGAGTCTGGAACAATTTTAATTTTGCAAAAGGTCTCAAGTACTCAAGGATCTGTGGTTGTCCCTAGGCCATTAAAATTTTTATAAAATTTTAGATAAAGACTAGATAGGAATATGCCCTATTAAATTAACAGATAATTTAAAACTAAGGGGGTAGCTAAGACAATAGATGATAGAGTCACAAACCAAATGGATGTTGGCAGGAAAGTTCATTGGGTTGACACTAACAAAGTAAAGATCAGCCTAGATCAGGGGTTCTCAACCTGTGGGTCACAGCCCCTTTGGGGGTCGAATAACCCTTACACAGGGGTCACAGGAGTCACCTAAGATCATTGGAAAACACATATTTCCGATGGGCTTAGGAACTGAGACACAACTCCTCTATCCATCTCCAGGAGGGTCCACCCACATGCAGATACTCCCACATATGAGTATCAAAGGGTCATGACATTAGGAAGGTTGAGAACCACCGGTCTAGAAATGCCAAGTCTTGTGCTTCCATACATAAAAAATAATAACTTTGCAGATATAATACAGAGAAGATATCGAGTGACAAGTGTCATGAAAAGGATCTAAGAGGATTTAGTGAATTGTAAGGTTTACATGAGATGGCAATGTGATGTGGCAGCCAAAAAAGCTATTGCAATCTTGGGCTACATTGAGGGGTGCTTCTTCCAGGAATATGGAAATGATAGTCCCATTTTACTCCACTTTCATCCCATCAGACCTCATCTGAAGTTTTGGTTTCAGTTCTTAAGGACATGAATTAATGACATTGATAAGCTGGGGAGTGTCCAAAGGTCAACCAGTATGGCACTAGGCCTTGAGTTCATATCATCCAGTGAATCCAAGGATTGCCTGAAGGGGCTTGAAGAAATGCTTAGGTTAGAGATGAGAAAACCTGATGGAGGAGACCGCAATGACATGATAGCAATTTTCAAGCAGTTTAAGGGCTTTCAAGAAGGGCAGGAACTAGACCTGTTACATTTGGTCTCATGCAGTACAACCAATAGGAATGAGTACAGGTTCAAATAGGTAAATTTAGGTTTAGTTTCAGGAAAAAGCTTCTTAATAATTAGAGCTGTCCAAAAGCAGAATGGGGTTGTCTAAAGAAGAAATTCATTCCTTGTTCTTTCAAGTAAATGCTAAAATTACCACATGGTCATGGGAATTCCTTTTACTGTGTGGACTGGATTATCTGACCAAAGAAGTCTCTTCTAATTCTCCAATCCTTTGATTCTGTGAGGAGGGTTTCAACAGCTGAATCCTTTCCATGGATCTGTCTATCTTCTCAACTGCCAGGTTCCTTTTTCAAGCAGCTAGAGCTGTCTAGTTGGTTTTTTTTTTCTTTCATGATGACCCAAGGAGTCTTGCTCATCCTCTCAAAAATCATGTTTCCTGACTCATGTCAACTGCCTTTATCCAAATGCCAGAATCCTGTGACACTCTCAAGTTGATGAAAAAACTTGTTATGCCAAATAAAAGTGTATTTCTTTACACTTGTCAATAAAACTCTGAAAGAGGTGAACACTTTACAGTCCAAAGATGGATCACTTAAGATGGCAATTCAAGGGGCAAAGTCTGAACTGAACTTTGCCCTGCAATCTGAAATACACATATTGTTGTTGTTCAATTGTGTCTCACTCTTTGTGATCCCATTTTTGGAGCTTTTCTTGGCAAAGATACTGGACTGGTTTGCCATTTCCTTCTCTAAATCATTTTACAGTTGTGGAAGTGAGGTAAACAGGGTGAAGTGACTTGCCCAGGGTCACATAGCTAGTACATGTCTGAGATGGGATTTGAATTTATGTAAATGAGTCTCTCTGATTCCAGGTCCAGTGATCTATTCACTGTGCTTAGGTGAGCCTGAAATACACATATAGCTAAAAAAAAATGAGAATATAAGAATAGAGTTCAGAATATAAGAAGAGAGCTCAGGCTTTATGGTCTACTTGAGCTGAGTATTGAAGGAAGCCAGAGATTCTAAAAAGGAGTGCATTCTAAAAATAAGAGTCAGCAAATACAAAGGCAAAGAGGTGTGAAATGATGCATCAATTATAAGGAGCAGTAAGAAGCCCTGACTGTAGATGATGTGAAGGGGAAAAAATATCTAAACATAATGGAAGTTTGGGGTCAGTTTGTATTTGATTTTAGATAAAGAGGAACAGGAAGGCCTAAGACAGAGCTTTGGGACCTAAAGAGAGGTAGAGGGAATAATATGGGTAATAATAAAGCAAAAGAGGGCCAGAAGAAGTGGTCAGATGGATAGGAGGGGATCCAGGAGAAAGCAATGTCACAAAACCCAAGCAGTGAGAATATTTTATACAAGGTTCTCCATAGTGTCAAGTGCTGTAGAGATACCAAGAAGAGAAAGGAAAACAGACATTGAAGTTTGTAGATATTCATTCTATTAGTCACTTTGTTGTTATTAATAAGGTTCAAGTATCTTTCTCGTCTTTTGATACTTTTTGGATCAAATCTTCATTACCTTTATAATTATATCTTCCGCCATGATCTCCTTTGGGTTATCTAACTCTAAATAATTCTCTTTTCCCATTATTGTTCTGTTTGGTTCTATTTCTACCCCCCTTTTAGGCACATATAGGACCATCTGTGATGGCTCTGTAGATCTTGATGGTGAAAAAAAAAGTTGGTTTTCAAAAACCTTTTCCAGCTCTCTTGTATTTGTTATTCTCTTTACATTTCCTTCCTTAAATGCCTTCTGACTGCTTTTGTTTAGTTGTTTCACTCACTTAATTTTCTTTAAAATGTGTTTACAAATGAGTTTGTTTTCAAAACTTTTATTATTACTCTGCTTCAAGAGAAAGTCAAATGTTTCCTGATTAACTTATCTTTAAGGTTCTTTTAGTATTCTTGCTACAGCAGTTGATTTATAATGGTTAAAATTCTATATGAAATTATTTTACT
>CM053600.1:92477874-92496460 GCA_028646575.1 Pseudocheirus occidentalis
GGAATGTGGGTGTCCACTGCATTAACTATATGTATCAACTTTGTGACCATTATAATGACTTTGGCTTTCTGGTTTGGGGACTTGTCCTTCTGGTTTTGGGACTCAGTGTTATGGTTTCTGAATAAAGACCTTGGTTCTGCCTTCCATGTGGAGAGTTTGCTATATTTTGTGATCCAAAACTACACCAACATATTCATAAGCATCATGGGTGTTGTGAATATCTCATTATTGATACAAATGCTCTCCCTTTTTACTCACTCCATCTACTCACCTTCCTAGCTTCTTTAAGTTACAATTAAAATTTTATCTTCTATAGGAAGCCTTTCCTGATACTTCTGGATCCTTGTTCCTTTGCTCTGTTCATTTTTTACCATTTATCCCATATATAGATTGCTTTGTATATATTTGTTTGCATATTGTCTTGCACATTAGATTGTAAGCTCCTTTAAGGGGTAATTCTAAATTGCATGACACGAATGTGGAACAGATTACTTAATTCCACTGAAGTCTTAGGAAGTTATTCTAAGTAAAGAAAAGGAGATAGAAATGAAATATTAGAGTTGTCAAGTTTCCACACTGTGGGTGTTATTTTTTTAATATAATTTTAATTTCTTTGGAGCAAGGATACCAATCATTTCAATTTTAACAACTGAAGCTACACCCCTGGTCTATTTATGATAGATATGTATGCTTTTGACTCTTTTTGTGTCCCTAGAGCTTAGCACAGTGCCTGGAACATAGAAGGTACTTAATAAGTGTGGATCAATTGATACCACACAGTTAGAAATTGGCAGAGATCAATGAGTTAAACTCAGCACAAGAGAAATAGCCACAGGCCTAGAGTCAAGAAAAGCAGAGTTCAAATCTAACCTCAGATAAGTACTAGTTGTTTGGCCCTTGACAAGTCACTGCAACAGTGATGCTACCTGTAGCTGCTGTGGGCGTGCAAGACGAATAACACCAGCATATAGGAGGGCTGATAGCACAGGTTCTTTGATCTGCTTTTCTAAAGAAAAGCAACTCAAAAGGGGTAAACAATCTTACTTTAATCAAACACACACACATACATATACGCACACACACATATATATGAATGTGTGTGCTTGATTATATAAATAATACACACACACACACACTGGGTCAGAGGGCATCACAACCCTCATTACCTAATTACAATGTAATAAAAGGTGTGGGCCTTCCTAAAAAACAAGTCTCCCTTGATGAAGCTTCTCTCGTTGGGCTCCACATAAGGCCTATTAATGGGCAAGGAAGATCTTCAGCTACCATTAACTGTATAGTCACTGTGTGGGGTGCAAAGACCCTACCCAAATGGACTACTCAGAGATTTCTCCAGTTAAAAGCAGAAAGATTTATTAGAATCTTGTGAGAAGCAGGTGGTCCACACCACTGGAACACCAGAGGGAGGAGGCCAGCGTATGTACAGAAGCAGAAGCTGTGTTAAATAGTTAAAAAAAACCCTCCCAAAATACCCTTCCCAATAACTGGACCTTCATTCCCATTGGCGGGAAGAGGTGTCCTTACAATCCTTTTACCCAATACAAAATTATTTATCAGAAGTTACCTTAGCACAGATTACATATTTTTCTCTTGTTTACCAAAAAGCAGACAATTTACAGAAACACCTGGCAAGCATATTACTTGTTGCAAAAAGTAGCCAATTTTTAGATCACTTGTTGCTTTCCAAAGACAGGTAGCTGGCAGACACATTACAGAAAAACAAAATTTGGGCCTATCAAGACTAAAGCCCAGCTCAAGTTTGGTGACTGTCTCCTTTACCTTATGAGAGTATTTTCATTTGTTCCTCTCGATCTCTATCTAATTTCCTGATAATTTGTGTGTAGTGACAGGACAGTCACCACAGCAGATAGTCTGTTTGAGAAAGCACATTCTGTCCCCCACAGTCACTTTACACTGTTTACCTCAGTTTCCTCATCTATAAAATAAGCTGGAGAAGAAATGGAAACCAGTATCTTTGCAAAGAAAACCCCAGATGGGTTAATGAAGAGTCAGACACAACTGAAATGACTGTATAACCTCTTATTCAAGAGCCAACATAATTTCCACAGTACTATATGCTCAAAATTGGAGTCAAGCAAAGGAAATAGTACAGTTCCTTTTGGAAGTTTTTTTAAAGTGTTAAAATAGAGAGGAATTTTTTTTCTTAATATGTCTATGACTGACATTGAAAAACCAGATTACCTTAGTTTTCTTCTATTTGCTTGAATATTTCAAAAGATATATGATTTCTTTGGTTTGTTAATTGACCCTCCTGATACTTCTGTATACATAAGTGGTTCTCATCCTTCCTAATGCTGTGGCCCTTTAATACTCGTATGTGATTATATCTGCATGTGGGTGGACCCGCAGAGATGGATAGAGGAGCAGTGTCTTGGTTCCTAAGACCATTAGAAATATGTGTTTTCCGATGGTCTTAGGCAACCCCTGTGACCCCTGTGAAAGGGTCATTTGACCCCCCCCCAAAGGGGTCACAACCCACAGGTTGAGAACCACTCATATACAGTCTTAAAGAGTTATTATGGATAAAAGAATTCACCATCTTGTGGTCACTCATGATTTTTTGGAAACTTAACCAGACAGTTTGACAGAGGTGAGAAACAGCCCATTTCAGAGTCAAAATCTTTCCAGTTTGCTGGGAACAAGAACTTATATCCTTCAGACCTATCTGTGAAGAACACAGGGTCACCTCCACACAAGATATCAGGAAAGGATTTTTCTGGATGTTATTTCCAATATCAGAGTGTTCATGCACAAATTCTTGGCTCAGGAAAAAATACAAAGTTGGCAATAATAAAAGAAATACTATCTATATGTGAAAAACATTTTCTTTTCTGAATTCATCAGAAACACATGTTCAAGTCCATGACTTGAATATAAAGATCTGTCTTGTTCATATGATGCTGGATAACTGTTCTGACTTTTTCTTTTTTCAATTGTTTGTTTTGGCCTTTTCAAGGCATAGGTTTTTGGTCAAATGAAACTTATGTATTATAACTAGAGGAATGTAATAGCAGAGGAGTCTAATTTTGCTGAAAAGTTACTTACCGGTTCTATATACTTTCATTTGAAGCACCAATCATTTCACTTAACTGTCTGTCTTTATCTCTGATTCACTGTCCACACCACGTCAAATCATATGTGCTCTACATACAAAATGATAACATTTCTCTTAACTCCCTTCTACACAAGGAATTTTTAAATAAACTATGTGGCTTCTTGCTTCGATGGGTCTTCTGTTAGCTTTCCAGCTGTCAGTTTCCTCAGCCAGATGTACCACAATTAGCAGAACATATCATGTCATGAACTACACTACCAAATAATAGCAGGTTGGGACTGTCAGTTCAAATGTCGAAGTGTACAAGGATGTTAAGCACTTAGGTGACAGCACAATGGGAACAGTTCAGAGTGAGCAGTCCTTCAAAGTAAGGTATCTATCAAGTGACATGCTACTTTGGCAAGAAATAGACTTCAAGGGCCAGTTGGCTCCTATCACCACCTCCATTCCCACCCTGCCAATATGCACATTTAGTGTCATTCACTTTCAGTTATGGCTTTTAGAAGAGCTTTTAAATTCTTTCACTCCTTAAGTTACCCTTCTCCCATGATTCCCCATGCTTTTACCAAATTGAAATTTTGACAATAAACATTAGGTTAAAGACTAATTCAGTTGATCCTAGACACATATTCTCTCATTCATTGAAACCATAGCTCTCAGAGCACAAGATAGGAAAGCATAGATTTCTTTGTATCCATGGATCCAACACTAGATATACCTTTCAAATTAATGAGATTAGAGAACTGTTTGGGAGTATATGCAAGACATCATGCTACATGCCATGAATATGATGGGAAAAGTGAAATATTTGCTGCCTTCAAGGAGTTTAAATTTTATAGAGAAGAAAATAAGTATGTATCTGAAAGGATAGAGAATATACAGAAAAAAATAAAGTGTCATTTGGAGTGGAAAGACAGTGGCAACTAGGAAATAAGGAAAAACTTCATGTAAAAGGCAGGACTTGAGTTAAATTTTAACGGAGGTAAAGGATGCTAAAAGACAGAGGGGAGGAGGGAATAATTATGAGGCAAGGAGGATAATCAGTGATAATAGTGATGGTCAGCGATGGCAGGTGAAATTTTATGTGAGAGGAACAAGAAAGAGACCACGTTGGCTGAGCTGTAAATTATCTTAGAGTATCCTCCAACTACAGAGAGCCTGATCCCATGGCTTCATTGCCTGAGCCATGAATCTGAAGGGGCTCTGGGAAAGAAGGAGATGGACTCATTCACTCCCTCAGGATGGAGGCTCCTTCAGGAATTCCTTTGGTAATTCACTCCCCCCGCTCCCACTGATTTAATGTTTAATTTTTTTTTCTGATTAAAGGACAAGACCTTAGAAGCATAGAGTTAGTCCTGGATCTTAGAATGATAGAATTCAATTCTGTTATTTCATTAAGTAACTGATTCCCAGAGAAGTGAAATGGCATGCCCAATGCCACACAATTCATAAACGGCATGCCTGGGTTCTTAACCCAGGCTGTCTGGTTCCTAATCCAGTATATTTTCTAGTATACTACATCCTCTTTCTTTATTTTTTCTAAACTTATGTCTGTTACTATAATAAGCAACTAAAAACAAGGCCTCAGTTAGCTTTGGACATTTTTAATTTATTTTTTAAAACTGGGTAGGGAGAAACTGAGTCAAGAAAGCAAAATTTCCATTAAAAATCTCCCTACTTGAGCCTAAATTCATGGGAGTCTTCAGAAGGTGAATGTAAGGAAAACATTTATATGGGCATCAAAGATCAAATAAGGATACAGCTTTTAAACGATGGGGAAAGAAAGAACAGAAAAAATAATAATAATTTATTTTGTTTAGGTCACTAGAAACCAAACATGTGACAGTTTTGGAGCAAGTTCATTTGATTTGGGTTACTCTGATACTAAAACATGGGGAGCTCAATGTCCAATCTCTTTTGCCAAACCAAATTCTTCTCTATATAACATGTGTTATGTTAAAAGTGGATAAGGTTCTGAGAATGTTCCCTGATTTGAAAGTATTCTCTGCCCCCTAATAGGCTGAATGTGGTCACATGGAGCCTGTGGTGGGAGGCTTGTTTTTTGGGAATGGCCACACCTTATTACTTTGTAATTGGACAGTGGGTCACGAGGGCTGTGACATTCTCTGACCCAGGAGAAGCCTATATATATGCCCTGATGTGAGCTTTGCTTTGGGGATCACTTTGAGAAGAGTTGTGTGATTTGGCCAGATGAGACTCTGGGCAGCTGTTGAGCCCCCTGGCTTTGAAAAACCCAGATGTCGATGCTTCCCTCTCTGGTAACTTGAATAGGTAATGGATGTGATTGTCAGATGTTTGGAAGCCCATCTGCTGATCTGTTTCTTGATCTGCTTGTAACTTGGGTTTGTAACTTGTGCTTGTAACTTGGGTTTGTATTCTCTGGAGTTCAGGGAGCTGACTTTTCCCCCTGAACTAGGTAAATGATATGTTTGTTTGATTAAAGAAATATTGTTAACCCATTTTGAGTTGCTTTCCTTTAGAAAAGCAGATCTAAGAACCTGTGCTAGCAGCTGCCTTCGGTATGCTAAGATGCTTGCTGATACAATAAGGAAAAAAAGTTGTTTGGAAGGAGAGCTGGAATGGAATAGGAAGAAGGAAAGAGATCAAGGAAAAGTTGTTTTCAATTTATTCAAGAACTTACTTATTTGTTTGGAGTTGTTTTTTGTTTCTACTGGAAATTAATGTCTAATTTCTCCTCTGTGCTGTTAATTTTTTTCTCAAATATTTTAATCTATGTTAGTGTATTGTTAGGAAAAGAGCACTTTGATGATATTAGAACCCAATGGCCCACATTTCTAGTTTTGACACTACTTTGTACCTATAAGCAAATAACTTAAATGCTGAATCTTAGTTCTGTTTCTTTAAAATGAGGGTAATGGCTCAGCTTCTACATGAAGCTTTTCTTGATAATGTATCCACTAATGCCTCTCTATACCCACAGTCACAATTGTCTTGTGTTAGTTTTGTAAATATTTTTATATTAGCAGCATCCTGCTGTAGATGATAGAGAGCTGGAATATTTGCACTAAATATCTCTGATAAAAGTCTTATGTCCAAGAAATGTAAGGAATTGATACAAATACATAAGACCAAAAGCTTCATGCTGTAGTACGTAGATAACCACAGTCAGAAAGACCCGGGCTTCAGTCCCAATGGAGACATGTTGGTTATGTGACCTTGGGTCAGGTAGTTAACATTTGAGTGCCCTACTCCCTCTTGAAATTATAAATTGCAGAGCAGGTGTAGATCAGCATAGTAGAAGGAAGGTGTTTCCTCACAGAGTTTCCTTCAAATGTACAGAGTTGGTCGTATGCTGTTTCCTCCATTGGAATGTGAGCTCACTGAATCTAGGAACTGTGTTTTTGCCTTTTTGGGTATCAGTAGCCCTTGACACAGTGCTTGACACCTAGCAAGAACTTTAAAAAAATGCTTGTTGACTAACAGATACCACAGGTCTAATCAACAAAAAGTTTGCATTTTGTATATACTTCTATGTATCCATTTTGTCACCCCTATCCTCTTGGAAGATAAAATGCTTGGCAATGGGAACTTTTTCATTTTGGGCTTTTCTTCCTAGGGTCTAGCACAGTATATGACATATAGTAGGAGCTAGTAATTGATCATTGATTTGTTTCTAACAATTGACTTATTTCTAACCTACCTCAAAAAAATCGTTGCAAGGCTCAGATGAGGTGATGTGCCTGAAAGTGCTTTATAAACTGGAAGTTATTCAGGTATAAGGCAGCAATAGCTATTAATAACAAGAAATACAATAATTGAAATTATACGTATTAGAATGTTATTTCACAATACCGTGATAACTGAGTATTCTGTCTGTATAAAGCATAAGCTCTTGTCAGAATTAGGGCCTGCTCCTAATACTGCATCCAGAGGGTTATACCTATCATACCTCAGTGTGGGCAGTGACAGTAAATCTATTAAATTGGGAGGTGTCAAAAACAATGAAAAAAGTCAGAAATGGTAGTACTTTTGGTTGTGCAGAGTCATGATGAATGTACAACAAAAAGGATGGTGCCTTGGAAGATTTTTGTCCATTAGTAAAAAATTCTGCCAACACATTATCAAGGCTTAATTAAGATATCAAAATAGAGAATGGGGGAGGACAGGAGGTTGTTTGACAGATAGATTGGAGAATATCATGGCATTGTCACTGAGCTTTTTTTAAAAAATGAGTTTAGATTCCTTTTTTAATTGACATTTCCAACTGTGGCACAGATAAGACAGATTTAATGGGGGAAGTTATATATAGTTGGACTCTAGCTGCAAGAACCAATGTTTGACATTTAGATGTTGTAGATGCAGAATTAAGATGCCCTCTTACTGACATACTGTCAGTATTAAGAAGGATAAGCACAGAATACTGTAAATATATGAAGCATATAGGGTAACTCAGGTAATACAAAAGGGCCTGAAAATGACATCTTATCAAACAAAACTTCACGAACTACCTTCTCTTCATTATTTTTAGTGTAAATTGAATTATTTCAGAATGAATGCAGGACTAAGGGAAGCCTACATGCATTCTAATGGATTAATTAAAACTTTCTATTTATATAGAAAGGAAATAAAGTTACTAATGAAAATAGGTAAATTTTTTTTAATGTCGATAAGATTGCTTTTTTCTGCACTTTAAAAAAAATTTTTCCTCATTTTGTAATAACAAAAGATATGGGGAGGAATGGAAAATGCACCATCCAATACATGGCTTCATCATGATCAAGGTAAAAGAAATTAACTTCTAAAATTGATGCAAGAATATCTTTCCTTTATTAATCTTTAACAAGCTTTTCTCCATAAATGCACCTGAAGCACCTTAGTTTAATGAATAAAAATCTGCTATTATGAAGTGCTTCCTGTATTAGCGACAATATCCAAGTAAAAAGAAATGTGAGCTCAATGGGGATGTGGGGAATGAGATTTCATGCCTTCTTGCCTGCCTCGCAGCTACCTAATGTCTGTTTTGCATATAGGTGGAATTTACCTAACTTCATTGCCTCCCCAAATAGAATGTAAGTTTCTTGACTCCAAGGACAGTTTCACTTTTGTGTTTGTAGTTTGAGTATCTAACACAAGGTTTGACACTCAGTAAGAGCTTAATGAGTGCTGGCTTGCTTGCCTGATTGAAATGCCCTGATACCCTCTCACAACAAATGCTTTTCTCAATCTGAAACTCAGAGACACTAGGTTACTTTGGTATGTATCCAAGACTTAGTGGGATTCAGCAAATCATTAAATATAGCTTCATAGAAACAATAGAAGGTAAAGACATAAAGACAAAGAGCTATTTTTCTTTCT
The DNA here is from genome assembly GCA_028646575.1 of Pseudocheirus occidentalis. Classification (NCBI taxonomy): domain Eukaryota; kingdom Metazoa; phylum Chordata; class Mammalia; order Diprotodontia; family Pseudocheiridae; genus Pseudocheirus; species Pseudocheirus occidentalis. The sequence continues at coordinate 92,486,306 of CM053600.1, forward strand.
TTCTAAAAACTGCCTTTATTCTGTTAGGAAAGACCAGATTGGACTATGTTTTGTCAAAAACAGAAAATGAAATTAGAAAAAAAAAAAGCACAAATACTGATTCAAAAACCAAATATCTATAATATCTTAATTTGTATATATAGCCACTTCATAGGATCATAGGATTGGGAGCTGGAAGGAAATTCAGTCTCCCTATTGTAGACCAATTCCCAGACCATACAACTCAAGAAACTGAATTCAGACTGATTTAGCTACTTGTTTTAGGGCACACAGGGAGCAAAACCAAAAATTCCAAACCAGTTCTTCTGACTCATATCTACACTGTACCACACGATTTTTGCATGTCCAAAAGTATATGGAAGAAGAGAAAGAAAATTTTATACTTGTTAATGCTTCTAGTATGTGTTGAAGTAGAAGTCAAAGATTTAGGAGATAAAAAAGTGAATATCTACCCTTAGGGCTGGCTCTAGTGCATAGAAATATATTTTCTTTATTGCAATTCCCACTGATAATAGCATATTCATTTCTGAAGTTGGGCCATTTGATGATTCTTGATTCAACAATAAGAACTGTGATGATGAGATCTTTCATTTCTAAGCCCTCAGTAGTTGTTGCTTCTGAAGAAGTGAGAAGTATAGCATCTGTAGAGTAATTTGCCAGGTTATATTTCAATGAGGGTTGTTTCCCTTGATGATAGATGATGAGGTGAGAGGTAGTGCTGGGGTGAAATGAGAGCAGGTGCTCTAGGTTGGGGTAGGAATGCTATTTTTCCTAGGACTTTCACGCTTCCTGATCGATTAATGGCATGAGAGATTTATAGATATGCAAGGAAGGAAAATAGTTTCCATTTCATTGGATATCAGTAGAGGTATCATAGAGAAGGTGATACCAAAGCTGGATATTGAATGAGAGGCAATTTTAATAAGTGACAATGGAAGGAAAGATCTTCCAAAATGTGGTAATCCCATGAACACAGGGATAAAATAGAAAAGATTGCAAGAGTCTTCTTTGCCTAGAGCATAGCACATGAAGAGGAAAGTAATATGAAATAAAGCTGGAAAAGTAGAGAAACATAAGGTGTTGCAAAACCTTGAGTACCAGCTTAAGCAGGGTAGACTTTATTAAATAGAGAGTCATCAAAGAGTTTTGAGCAGAAGAATGATCAGATTTTTGCACAGATAAGATTCATCTAACAGCAACATAAAGAATGGATTATATAATAGGGAAAAGAATGGAATCAGTAAACCAACAACAAAAAAAAGTATTGCAGTAGAATTTACAAACAGAATAGTGGACATTTAGCCTGGGGATAGATTGTGGAAGACCTTGAATGAATCAGAAGATTTGAATTGCAATCCTGGTTCAACTGTCTGTGCAAGTAGCATAACTTCTCTGGGCCTCAGTTCACATGTCACAAAAAGAAGATGTTGGAGTAGAAAGCATTCAAGTCTCTTATCAATTCTAAATTATGTGATCCTATGAATACCCGACTAAAGCATTTAGGTTTAAATGAGTAACAGAGAATTTTGAAAAAAATTAACCGAGGAACCAGTGTACTACATAAAATGTTAGAACTAAAAGGGACCTCAGAAATATCATTTAGTCCAACATGATCTTAGATGTTTTATTATTGTTATTGTTCATAATAAGCATTTATTAAGTACCTACTATATATCAGGCACTATGCTAAGCATTTTACAAATATTATTTCACTTTATCTGCACAAAAATCCTAGGAGGTAGGCGCTGCTATTAAACCACTTTACAGATGAGGAAACTGGGGCAAGCAGACTGATTGACGTGCTTAGGGTCACCAGGTTTGAACTTAGATCTTCCCACCTCTGAGTACAGGCCCTCTATTATTCACTGCATCAGTTAACTATCACTAGAGAACTGAAACTAATCATCTAGTAGCAGTTTGTATGATGGTATGGATGAAAAATGTCAAATTAAGAGATTTTTGTTCTAGTCTAAATAAGATTTAATGAGAGATTTAAATTCAAGATGGTGGGAATGGGAATTTAAAGCATAAAACATATAGAGATCTTGGAAGGTAGAATTGACAAAAACTGGCAACTAATTAGATATAGGAGAGAGGCAGAAGAGTTAAATATCATTTAACAAATTACTTCTTCATGCTAGACTTCTTTCTCCTACAATCTCCTACAATCCTAACCTTCTTGACTTCAGTGAACTCAAGGGAATCAAGCTTGCCCTTGAAAATTTCATAACTAAGTGATCCCACCCATTAATGCTGGCCAGATCCATAATTACCTAATTTTGTGCCAAAGGCAAAAAATATAAAATCATACTCCCTCCCACATACTTCATTTTAGTTATTTTGCATGTCGTGTGAGTGTATGTGTATGTGTGTGTGTGTGTGTGTGTGTGTGTGCTTCTGAATAGTTGGTGCAAACTTCTTTCCATGCTTTCCCTTCTCATAGGGCATGAAGGTGCAATTAACATGTTTCTTGTTCTGATTGCAGGTTGCAAACAATGGTCCTGCCACCATCACTTAACCATGTCCTTTTTAAAAAATTGATTTGTTTATTTACTTTTAGTTTACAAGATTCAGTTCCACAATCCCTTGACTTTCAAATTTTTTCTCCTCCCTCTCCCCCTGCTCCCCTGCCATGGCAGCATGCAATCAAGTATAGGATCTGCAAATACTTTTATACTGGACATTAGTCTGGTTATATAGAAGGGTTGTAACCAATGGAGTGAACAATGTTGAAAAAAAGAAATTGCAAATCAAATATGAAAAAGAACTATAGCATGTAGATTGCTTCAGTCTCCATTTAAACTCTGTTCTTTATAGATCTTTCTCTGAATGTAGATATCTCGTTCCATCCTGAGACTTGTAGAATTGTCTTATAACTGTGTGTTGCTGAAAAGAGTCCATTTTATCAAAGCTGGTCATCACACATATGACGTGTCTGTGATTGTGTACAAATTTTTCCTGGTTCTGCTCTTCTCACTTAGCATCAGTTTGTATAAGTCTCTCCAGGTGAATATGAAGACCGTCTTCTCCCCATTTCTTATAGCACAATAGTATTCCATTACATTCATATACAACAACTTGTTTAGCCATTCCCCAATTGGTTAGGCATCCCCTTAATTTCCAGTTTTTTGCTACCACAAAGAGAACTGCAATAATTATTTTTGTACATATGGGTCTTCCTCCCACTTCTATGATCTCTTTGGGATACAACCCCAGAAGTGGTATTACTGGGTCAAAGGGTATGCAATTATTTAGAGCCCTTTGGGCATAGTTCCAGATTGCCCTCTAGAATGGTTGTATAAGTTCACAGCTCCACCAACAATACATTAGAGTTCCAGTTTTTCTGCATCCTCTCCAGCATTTGTCATTTTCCTGCTTTGTCATCTTAGCCAATCTGACTGGTGAGATGTGATACCTCAAAGTTGTTTTGATTTGCATTTCTTGAATCAATAGTTATTTAGAGCATTTTTTCATATGCTTATAGATAACCATACCCATCTCCCTTTTGAAGATCATGCTATCTGAAAACACCATCCACCTTCTAATACTAAGTGCTAAAAGAGATAACTCTGCCTTGCAATTTCCTTCCTCAATCAATCACTTAAGCATTTACTGTTGTCATTTTTTGTCCTTCATTCTCAAAGAGGTCTATGATATCAGAGAGGTGATACCAGGACATACAAGTAAGCACCTACTATATATCAGGCAATTCTCTTGGCAATAGAGTGAGACAATCCCTGTTCTCAAAGAGCACTGCGATTCCACTAGCGGATTACAAAGGCATCCATACTTTTGCCCTCACTACATGTCTTTTTTTGCCTTTTGGACGGCAGTTGGGGTTAAGTGACTTGCCCAAGGACACATGGCAAGTAAGTGTTAAGTGTCTCAGGTCACATTTGAACTCAGGTCCTCCTGACTCTCCAACTAGCCCCACCTCCACATTTCTTAATAAATTTATTCTTATCCTTTATAGCCTAAGTCAAATGGTACCTCTTCTGAGAAGACTTCTTGATTTGTCTCTAGCAGTAGTTGCCTTCCCCTTTGTATAACATATAAATTACACTTTTGTGTGCAACTATTGAAGGCACTTATGTGACATTATATGTAATAGTTTTCTTTCTTTTCTGATCATCTTGAAAGAATATATGCTATATTATAGAATTTTGTTTCTCATCCTAACCGCCATCCACTCACAAATATAATACATTGTACTTACTTAAATACCTAGCTAAAAGATTATTGAATTAATTACATTTCATTGGTTGCCTTCTCCTCTGAACTCCTATAATGTTTTAATGCCTCCATATCAATAACATTCTGTTTTTTATCCATCTCTTTTTGTAGCTTTGTCTCCACAAGTAGATATGGAAGACTTAGGTTTTATACATCTTGTATCAGCTCTGGCACCAAGAACAGTACTCTGTACATAGCAGATTAATAAATAATTACTGAATGTGGGTTGTTGCCTGTTACATGATTAGTTGAACAGATGCTGATAGCAAATTCTAGTAGGAATGGGATATAGAATATACCCTCTGCAAAAGGGGATGGGAAATCACCAAATGAAGCAGTGGGAACTTGCCCAAGAGAAACTTTGCTTATCAGAATTTTACCTTGACTGAATACTGCACAAAACTGTAAATACTTGGTAAGACATAATCTCAAAATTAGTTGAGGTGTAAGATTAGTTTCTATATTATAAGATAAAAATGGGAAAAGAAATATGAATTGACTATAAAATGTAGCATCAGAAAGCAGTGGGGGAAAAGTAATGATAACATAAAGAAGATCAGGAATTCTAAAGAGTTATTAGTCCTTTAAAATACAAACTCCTTGAGAGTAGGGATTATTTTATGCTCTATATTGGTATCTCCAGTTCCTAGCAATAACATATCTAATAAACATTTGTTGATTGAGTGACCAACAGTGAATGTTGAGTTTGCTGACTGAGTTGATTAAGTGATTGAGTTGATTGAGTGATTCATAAAAATTAAGTAAAATAAATTCAACCAATTCAGGGAACTGGATTAGTCTGTCTCAGTAGCTGTCTACTCAAGAACCAAAGCAATGATTCATAATCCTTAAAATGACCCAAGGTTGTAGATATGATAGATATAAGCAGCCACAGATAAAATACAAGTAGAAGCCAAGAGGACAAGTAAATAATTCCAAAAGATTTGTTTTAAATTGAAAAGGGAAACAAAAAATAATAATTTTGATGAAGCACTAGGAAGAATAGCTAGAAGTCTCATGGTTCACGGCCCTATTTAACAAAAACCAGGGCCTAGGTTTTCATCCAGAGTGATTTGTTGTATGCCCAGAATGGGGAAAAGTAATAACTTAAAATTCTAGAAATACTAAATTTTCAAGTCAAAATGGAATTTAGAGTTTTCTAACCCACAGGTTCTTAGCCTGGGTTCTGTAGGGGGAAAATTTACATCTTTCTTTTAGCTATCTCTTATTTTAACTAAATTTTACATCTTTATTTTCACTAAATATATTTCACTAACATTAAAATTTAGATTTTCCTTCAATTATGAATTAAAAAAACTATTCTGACAAAGGGTCCACAGACTTCCAAAGGAATTCATGATACAACAAAAGTTAAATATCCATGTAGTCTGAACTCCCTTCCCCCTGCCCATGATCACATTCAACAGTCCCTTCTCTATCATGCCTCACAACTGATCAAGATTCTGCCTGAACATTTCTTATGACAATGAACTCACCACCTCACGAATCAACCCACTATATTTTTGTCATGCTTGATTGTTAGAAAATTATTTCTTACATAGACCCCACATCTATCTCTTCTACGACCCCACTCACTCAGATGAATGCAAGTTGAAACAGAGACCCATCAGGGATGAATTCAGTTCAGTTAAATATCTGAGTGCTATTAATCTGAACGGTTAATAACTAATTACAAACATCAAGCAAAAGACTTTGCTCAGTTTGCTTCCAGTGAAAAAGGTCATATATAGGAAGAAAGAATAGAGAAAAGGAAATGAAAACTATCTGACTCTTTAACCTAAATGCTTTCTTCACCATGGTCCATGACCTGTGTCATCTTATTTTCTCTGCTGAACCATCAGAGCCTTGTTTGGGAGAAAATAGTGTGGTGTGGCCAGTAATACCTTGCACTTAGAGTCAGGATACTTAGGTTTTAGTTTTCACTATGCCAATTACTAGTTGTATATTAGACCTTAGGAAAATTATTTTACCTGTATCCTCATAGCTCAGTTACCTCATATTAAAAAAAAAAGTGCAGCTACTATAGATCTAGAAACATAGAAACATTTATTAAGTTCCTATTATAAGGGGCTGGGAAAAGAAACAACTTCATCAGTCTTTGACTTCAGAGAATTTCTCTGAGACAGCAATATATAGAGGAAACCTATATGCCCTCAATTAGGAATTAGAAATTATGGGTTCATAGCCTGACTTTGACACACATGAGCTGTATTGTCCTGAGCAAGTAACTTAATATTTCTGATACCCAATTTACACAGCTGTAAAACGGGAATAATTATGTCAGCTATTGTTCAAGGGTTTCTATGAAGATCAAATGAGAAAATGTAGGTGAAACTTCAAAAATGTAAAGAACTATAAAATGTGAGATTTTGGATTAGATTTCAAATTCTGTCTTCAATATTTCCTCGCTAAGTTACCCTGAACAAATCAATTTAAGCTTATTTTGTTTCCTCATCTGCAAAACGATGATGATGATAACAGCAGTACCTATCTCACCGCTGTTAAGAACAAACAAAATAACAAAAGTAAAATGTTTTGTAAACCTTAAAACATTACACAAATACATCTCCTCCCTCCCCCTTCGCCTCCCGATCCTCCTCCTCCCTGTCGTCCTCCTCCTCCCTCTCCTCCCCTCCTCCCTCTTCTCCTCCTCCTCCTCATTTTCTTCCTTTTTCAAGACTACATTGCAGAGAAGTAGCCAATTTACATTAATGGAAGGAGTTTCCTCACCTGGGAATTTCCTTTAACCAATGAAATCATAGGTACAATCTCTATTCTTAAGTAGTTTAAATAGAATTATTCTCAAACAAGTTACTTTCTTATTAAGTCCTATGTTCAGCAATCTGTACAGACAGATAAAATAATGTAGGGGTTTTTGCTTGCTTTTCGTATTTGAATGAAAGTGTTGAAGTGCAAATTCATCTTCATTCCCACTGAAAGACCCTTAGAGAAAATTAAAAAAGACACAGGATGACAAGAATTATGTATACCTTTTCCTGTTCTCAAATTTAAAAATATATATCTTCTACTAGGTTTCTATCTTACGCAATCTATTCCACATAATTTGGAATTTATGAGTATTTGATACAGCTATTTAAAAGATTGTTATTGAATGTTTCTGAGTCAATGTAATGCATGGGCCTTTATGAATGACAGGTTCATCTGCAATAAAGTTGTGATTAAAATACAGTTTATTTTGTTCAATTTTAAAGGGTATTTTGGAGTTTGTGTGTATTATTTTTAATTTTTATCTTTTTGTAGAGAAGATAAATCTTCTGTAGATAAGTCTATTTGACCATATTTTTCTGTAGGTATTAAATAGATTTAAACTCTTTGCAATCTTTAGTAACATGTGGCTGTGTCTGAGGTTTGCTCACAAAATGTCATTTCAGTGTAACCGTGGTATAGTGGAGCTTCATGCTCCATGTTTGTGGCTGTTGTCATTGTTTTTAGTGCTGTTTCCGTTTTCTCCTGCAGCGCATGATAATGACATGAATTCTATTGACTGCATTGTCATCCATGAAAAAAATTTAATTTTCTATAAAAATCTTATAGATTGTTTCCATTTTTCATCTATGCTTTACATAATACGCTTTATGTCCTTGCGCTGATCTGACTTGGGAGGGGGTTTTGCGGGGAAGTGCTCTTTTCACACTTGCTATAAACATCATGTCCACTTCACTACTTCTTACTGTTTATGTGACAATAATGCTCATAATCTTCAATTGTCCTCCTCCATAAGGTTTTTAAAATAAGTTTATATTCTAAATTAATGTTGCATTTTACCATGTCTCTCTATTGGACAAGAAGACCAAGAGTTTTCTAGTTGAAGTAGTCTCTGCGCTTTTTTTAGTCACCTCATTGCCTTAAATGTTTTATCAGTTCTTTGGTTTAGTTCCTTTTTTTAAATTATCAACAGTTTAAGAAGTTGAGGTAGGAAATGATTATACCATACCACCTATTTGTATGCTTTGAATTTGGTATATTTTCAGTCTTTGCTCTAACATATCTGAGAATACAATTAGCTGATTTAGAAATGAATCTCACATCAGTAACGAGTTGCTTTAGCATGTGAAAATATAATCAATTTTGTTGTTTTGGGGGATATCTTATCTCTTGCAATATCCGAGACCTCCAAACTCTCCTTTTTATGGAAATATCATCATATATAGATGTGAAGAGTATGTATAATGAGGAAGCCTTTGGGCTCCCTTGTTTCCTTCTCTACTCCTGGATGATACTTTCAGGCTTTTTTTTCCTTTACTGTCTTCACTTATACATAACCATACTCTGAAGTCAATTAGTATTAAAGTACATGTTGACATAATTTGGCGAGTTATCAAATTCTTCCTAGAATTTCCCTACCTTTTGATGTTGTACAGTAGTGAATAGACTGTAGTTATCATCATACTGTTTTGTGTGGTTTTATGTGTGTGGGTGGGTGGGTGCATAGGCACATGCATACTTATATACAGGCAAATGTGGTGGTTTTCATTGACAAGGTCAGCCTTTATCCATGTGTCTTCAATCTTAACTTTTCCCAACTTCTACGGTTTCTTGTTCCAACAATTAACTTCACTTGTATCTCCAAATTTACATCATGTTGTTTTACTCATTGACTCCTCCACTGCTTATTTCTAGGTTTCTTCCATTCTTGAAAAACTTTTCCTTCTACTTATCACCATATAATCCTCTTATAGACTATAGAAAAAGCCAATCACACTTTTTGCCTTCAGCTCATTACTTCCCACTCATTTCTCTACCTTTTGCAGTCTGGCTTTTGGCCCCATTTCTTTCTTTTTTTTAATATAAATTTTTTATTTGTTTTCTTGTTTACAGCATTCATTTCCATGAGATTTTTGAGTTAAAATTTTCTCCCCATCTTTCCCCTACACCAACCCCAAAACAGCGATCCAACTGTAAAGCCCCTCCACTGATTTGCTCTCTAACTTTCTGGTAGGGCAGGGAGGGTCTCCCTATCCCAGCCCCTGTATATCTTGATTCCTAGTTTCAGGTATTGCAGAGCTTTAAATTCTAGATTCCCGTGGTTCCTCCGTTGTCACCCACCCCCGCTGGAAGGACAACCAATCCAATACATGCTTTGTAGGTACAACCATAAAGGACATCTTCACAGTGGACATATTGTAACAGTGATATGTCCTGCCTTCCCATCCCTCCCACACCCCCGGTCCGCTCTTCACCTGTCCCCATCTCCTCACTGAAGTGTGAGCATCCAGCATCCCTCCCCCAGACCCTGTCCTCCCATCAGTCATCTCGCCTTTCATTCCCATGCCCTCTACTCTCCTGTGAGGCATGATGCCCAGTTTAGAGTCTATGCCATTTCCTCCCTAAGCCAGATTCAATGAGAGTAAATGAAAGTAAAGTTGTAACAGTTATCCCTTGCCACAAGGGATGACTAGCCCCAATTTATCTCTCCCTGTCTCCTCTCATTCCAGTCCTCTCCCACCTCAGAATTAGCCTTTTAAAGTATCATCCCTTCATATTCAATTGATCCTATGCCCTCCATAAACCCATATATACACATGCTCAGATATGCATTCATATGCATATAAAGCCTCCTATACGGACATATGTGTAAGTATACATATATATCCATTTGTATTCCCTTCACCTATCATCCTACTAAGAAAAGTTTCATACTAATATCGTTTTTCCATATTGGCATGCAAATAATTCAAATTTGATAAGTTCCTTCTGACTTCTTTCCCATGTTTACCTTCTCATGCTTCTTGTGTTTGGTTGTCAAATTTTCTGTTCAGCTCTGGTTTTTTCAGTAAGAATCCTTGAAAGTCCTCTCCCTCCTTGAATGACCATGTTTTCCCCTGGAATATTATGCTCAATTTTACTGGGTGCATGATACTTGGATTTGATCCCAGCTCC
>CM053600.1:92496960-92522972 GCA_028646575.1 Pseudocheirus occidentalis
TTTTTTTTAGGTAGTATTTATGTAGGGCTTTAAGGTTTGCCAAGAAATTTACACATATTATCTCATTTAATACTTGCAACAAAGCTCAATGATAGGTGTTATTCTTCTTTTAGAGATGAGACTAAGCAACTTAACCTAAGGTCACACAGATAGTGGCTGAGGGCAGATTTAAATTCAGGGCTTCCTGATCCCTGGTCCAATGATCTCTCGAGTGTACTACCTAGCTGCAGAGCATATGTATCTATCATAAATAGACCAGGGGTGTAGCTTCAGTTGTTATAATTGGAATGATTTGTATCCTTGCTCCAAAGAAATTAAAAATTATATTAAAAAATAGCACCCACAGTGTGGAAACTTGACAACTCTAATATTTCATTTCTATCTCCTTTTCTTTACTTAGAATAACTTCCTAAGACTTCAGTGGAATTAAGTAATGTGTTCCACATTCATGTCATGCAATTTAGAATTCCCCCTTAAAACTTAAGTGCCATAGAGTACTTCAAGAACCTAGTTTTTCAGAATGCATATTTTGTGCTTAATTAATGGAAGTGAGATAAAATTGCAAGTTGTCTGTAGCAGTGGAGCTTAAAATGGAAAATAATTTTATTTCTGGAATACATAGCTTTACTCACCTAAATTATTACTTTCCTATGGAGAGAGGAACCTGTCATTAGGTTTTCACAGGAGGAGGAAGGTGTGTGCCTGCAGTTACATGGTAGTCATCATCATTGTCTCTCATTATCATACATGTCTCCTCCAATATTCAATCTCATTTACTTTGCATACTCAGCTTGAGAAGTCTCTTCTTTCTCTATTTGTTCAATCAGTTGATGACCTTTCAAGCCAACAAAAATGCCTGAATCAAGTGAAAGCATTTTTTATTGATGTGAAAATGAGATTGTGGTTTAATCCACAATATTTTTCCAAATCCCTTTTTGTAATTATGCTTTTTGATCAGTTTTTAACAGAGTACTACAGTGTTGTGTACCTATTTGAATGAATCAAAAACAGCTTGTAAAATGGAACCAGTTATTAGTACTCTTCCCAGTCTGTCCTTTAAAATGGTCACTATGCCAACACTAAGCAATAGTGGTAAAGGTAACCTGCGCTTTGGCTGGTAGGGGCAAAAAGAATTAAAAATGCTTTGAGATAGTAAAATGGGGGTACCGTGGTAGATGTACAACTAAATAAGGCAGTTACATGGTATAGTGAATAGATTATTGAATGCAGAGTGAGGGAGAAGAGTTCAGATAAGATAGTAAATAGCTCCCTGAAACACTTCAATGTCTATATGACATTGGGAAAATCACTTAAACTCTCTCAGCCCCATGTCCTGATTTGTAAAAGAGGGAAAATAATAGCACCTAACTCGCAGAGTTGCTGTGAAGAAAAAAAATGAGATAGTATATGTGAAACTCTCTGTAAATCTCAAAGCACTATGAAATATTTGTCATTAAACTAGCAGATGAGAAAAAAACATTGAGGATTGGATGCGGATTAGGAATTGTTGTTGTTAGGTCATTTTAGTTGTGTCTGACTTTCTTTTTTCTTTTTGGAGGGGGGAACCTAGGGCAAATGGGGTTAAGTGACTTGCCCAAGGTCACATGGCTAGATTTTGTGTTAAGTGTCTGAGGCTAGATTTGGACTCAGGTCCTCCTGACTCCACAGCCTGTGCTCTATTCACTTCGCCACCTCGCTGTCCCTGTGTCTGACTCTTCATGACTACATTTGAGGTTTTCTTGGCAAAGATACTGGAGTTTTTTTCATTGCCTTCTCCAGCTCATTTTACAGATGAACTGAGGCAAACAGGGTTAAGTGACTTGTCCTGGCTCCCATGGCTAGTAAGTTTCTTAGCCAGATTTGAACTCAGGGAGGTAAGTTTTCCTGACTCCAGGCTTGGCGCTCTGTGCCACACAATTGACCCTGGAATAATGGTATGTAATAATACCACACTATTAATTGAAGCAATCTAGACAACTATTAAGAGATTAGAGGTAGCTTTATTAGATACTCCTGAGAATCAACATGGTATAGTGGATAGGGCACTGAACTTGGAGTCAGGAAATCCTGAGTTTATATGCTGCCATAGACACTAATGGGCAATTCATTTGAGTTTTAGATTCTTCAGTTCCTCAGTTTTAAAATGGAGGGAGGGGTTAGGCCTTGATGGTCTCTAAGGTCCCTTCCCATTCCAAATCTAATACTCAACTCTAATATTTTATCCTATAACCAAACAACTCTAATACCCTATTCTATCTATCTTTGGGATGAAAGGAATGGGATAATTGCCCAAAGTGATAGAATATGTTTTACCAGGACCTTACCATACTTGATATGTTTCATAAAGTCCCAGTGATGTTATTTGGCTATAAATCAGGGAGTAAGACAATCATAGAAGAATTACAATTATGTCCAAAGGGCATATAAACTGCCCATTAGTGACTACAGTTTTCTACCAATAATAACAAGTAAATAAATGCAGGAGAGATATTGTCAGGAACATATATAATGAAAGAAGAGTCAAGGATGCCAAGGATACTCAGCATGAGTATTGCCCTGGAGTTCCCAGGAAAGGCTGTATGTGGCCTGCTTCCCATTCCACTCTGGCAATAAATCCTACCAGTGCATGTGCATATCTCTTCCTCCTCTTCCATCTCTTCCTTTGAAAACTATAAACAAATCAATATTGCCATTGCTACCGAAAGGAGAATGTCAATCTATACTTCAATAATCTACGTGCCTTCTGTGTGACTTCCCAAACCAAAACACCTTACCATAGGGACCTTTTTCCTGCAGGAATTATATTAATCTTCTGGTGTAGGGGGCTAATTGCAAGGGTCAGAGAGGTGATCAAGCTCTCTCTCCCCTTCCCCAACATTTAGTAGTAGTGAATACTCTCTAAATCAGGGCTCCTTAAACGTTTTCCACTCTCAATCCCTGTTCACATCATTTGTTGGCTTTGCATGAATTGAGGTCATGTGCCTTGCAAAGTGCCCATGCTTTTTATTCAGAACCAAGACTACAATGAAGTTGCCATGAAACATGGGTAAGCTCAGCCAGAAACACTTTGATTCATTATGCATTTGGTTTTAAATTAATATTTGGTAATTGTGCATTCAGATACCTTTTACTGTTGCCAAATTTTTCATGACCATATATGGGGTCTGCACCCACAATTTAAGAAGTGCTGCTTTGAGTAGTTAATTCATCGTGGCAAATATCCCCACCCTTCCCCCCAAAACTACTAAAAAGCAAAAGAAGACCCAAGGCAAAACTCATGTATTTTTATTGAAATTTATTGAAGGATTTTAGTTATTGTAGAGGTGAGTTCCAGCAAGCCAGATTGTGGTTAAATATAAAATGTTTGAAGTACAAATGCTTCTCTTGTCTCCATTAGGGTACTTCCAAATGAAGGACACACTCATTTGGTTCTTTAAAGATTCTCCAAATCCTACACCAGCCCTCTTCAGACTTACTTAAATACTCATATCCATGTGAGGGCAACAGGATATCTTTAGAAGCAATGCAATTTGAGGCTAGATTGCTTCTGACATCAGTCCTTAATAAACTCTTCAAGTGTTCTTGAAGATTTACAAGCACTAATTGACCAGGTGGCATGTGCTTGAGTTCATGAACAATCTTTTTTGAGTACTAATTAACCAAAGCACAGGTGTCAAACTCATGGACAATTCTTTCAGTACTCATGACTGGTTTTTGACCCTCAACAGCTTCAGGTATAGGAACCGTGTGTGTGTGTGGGGGGGAGAGGAAATCTAGAATCAAAAGGTTCCTATAATTATCCTGAGGGTAATATATACTTGGTGACATTGGAAGATGGATTTTAGGACAAACAATCTGCTCAGCCAAGATAATAATAAATGTCCTGAGAATAACTTTGACAGGAACCAGTGTTATCTTAATGTGGGGATGGGTGGCAAAATTTTTTGCAAAAGATAGAAGAAAAGGACAAAAGTCTATTGAACATATAACAAGCAGATGCATAAGACTACAAGCAATTATGCTGCAAAGAAAACCATCAAATGAACCTTTATGCAAAAAGGAATATAATAAACCAAAAAAAATATCTTTTGCATAGGTAAAGGAATCTCCCAAAATAGGGTTGCATTTTGAATTATCCTAAGCAAATACTAACAGCAAAAATAATAGTAATTGGAGCGACAAAAATAAATCCAGTTTGATGCATCACTTAGTGACCCTCCTGAAAGTAGAAATGCATAGATCAGTAGTCCCTCCTGCCATGCGATAGGTCACAGCAGTCAAAATAAGGCCCTGGCTATGAAAAGAAAGATTTCCCAGAATATTCTGCCTATGAACGCGTAAGGTTCTTAAGAACAAGGACGGTCTTGGTTTTATATTTGCATCCCTTGTGCTTAGCATAGCACTTGATGTATCTCAAGTGCTTAATAAAGGCTTTATAAAAAATGTTCTTGGTGTAGCTAGTGGGGCAGTGAAGAGAGCACCAGCCCTGGAGTCAGGAGGGCCTGAGTTCACATGTGGTCTCAGACACAACCTTTACTAACTGTGTGCTTTGGGCAAATTAAATCAAGAGAAGAATTTATTCCCAGAGGGAGGCCTCCAAGGGATTTGGTTTTTTTCCAGCTATAGCAACTCAATATGATTGACTAAACAAATAATGGGAGTTTGTGGGGATAGTGGGTACAATCATCCTCTGTAGAAAGAGTTCTGATGTGGTTGAAATCATGGAACATTGAAGTAAGTTATGTTTCCAGGGACATCTGCATGTCTGCAAGCCATGCTAGAGTATGCCTCTAGTGTATCGCATGTGGTATTTATCTGAAATGACAGTGCAATTAAACATATACAAGACTGCAATCTCTCCCCTTCTATGCCCTCTCTTCTTCCCATGTTGCTCTTTATCTTGAGACTAAACAATGCACTGGATTTAGGCATTGCGATGCTTACACAGCTGGCTGACTTTTTAAAAATGTACCGGTAAATGTTTCCTATCTGCCAAGGTTTTCAGTGCATCAGGGAAACATGGCATCAGCTATATGCTGAATGCAATGTATTAGTGAAAGACTATTGTAGGACAGTTCATATTCTGAAACATTATGTCATAGTGGACCCAAGGTAGTTTAGATGAGGTTATTAAAATCCAGAGGAGCAAAATTTGAATCCTGTGTGGTGTTTCTGCTGAAGCACGTGGTGTTTTTCTCTTTTTTGAAATATGGTCACAGTTGGCTGGAAGTCAATTACTTTGAATTTGGGTAACTTATATTTGTAATACAGCTAGACAGGGTGGATTTAAAGAATGGCTACAACATGGAAAATGTCCCCAAACATGCTCACAGCTGAACACACTTTGGTATTTTAGATTTGTAGGAAGTGAAGGGCAGAAAAGAATTATATTATTTCCAACTCACTTATCATCCAATCTCTGATGAATTCAAAACATTTCCTAAACTTTCAAATTATCTGACAGTATGCTTCTCCATCCAAGGCAGGAAGTTCTATGTAGAGAATAGAGCAACAAACTGGTTGCTCTGTTCTCTATAAACAAATGGTACATTATCATTCAAAGTGGCGTGGTGGCAGAAATGGAAATATAACAATAATAATAACAATAAAAATTGGTGTCATGAATAGGGAGCCAACTTCCAAGTCAGAAAGACTTGGATTCAAATCTTGCCTCTAACACAAATTGGCTCAGTGGTTCTCTAAAGTCTTTTAACCTGGAAGCACCCCTGACAGTTCTCTTAAATGATGTAAATTTGAAAGAAGTTGCTCACTGGAAGTTTCCTACATTGATGGACTCACAGGTTGAGTACCATCCCTTACCAGTAACAACTCTAGATTGTCTTTTAAGGTTTACAAAGTAATTTCCTCACAATAATCTTCTAGGAAAAATAGTGCAGATAGTATTCTTTCCATCTTACAGATGAGGAAACTGAGGGTCAGAAACACAAAATGTCAGAATACTCTTTACAACCAAGACACATTGTAATTGCTTATTAACTTCTTGTTGACTTGGCTTGACTTGAGGGGTGATCACAGACTTTGTAAGAAAACTCAAAATCCTCCCGGAAGCCCATTAAAATTTTGGGTAAGTCTTATTTTTAAGAAATCCTTCCTTTCATATAATCAGAATCTGTAAGTCTATAATTTCCATCCACTACCCCTAATTTTAAACAAGACACATGTATGCTATTTTTAGGGGTTATTAAATCAGGGTCTAGGGATAGAATTGCTTTCCTTTGTAATTCTATTTTATTTTGTACATTTAGAAACATTCAGAGAAAGAGTCCATAGGCTTTTCCAGATTGTAAAAAGTGTCTATAATAATAATAATAATAATAAAAAAACCAACCTTAAGAAATCTTGTCTTAGATACTCAAAGAGTGATTTATCATGTGCCCCCTAATGCTTCTCTTTTATGGGCTCTCTCCCTAGTTCCTTCAATGACTTCTCATATATTTAAGAAGTGCATGTTGATTAATTGACTATTGTGGTATTCTTCCAGGACCCTTCACCTTACTAGTTCTCCTCTTCTATTGCTCACCCACATCTCAATATTTTCCCTAAAACATGATGTTGAAGAAAATACTTCAGATGTAATCCGATAAGAGCAGATCACAGCCCTGATCATTTCCCCAGATATGTTCTGAGCATTATGCCTTTTTTAGGCAATTGAGAATTCCATTAGATACTTTGGCTGCCATGTTGTACAGTTGACTCACATTGAAGTTCACTGATGTTTGTAAACTGTTTTTAGTACACCGCCCAACTGTCTTATACGTAACTATGCAATTAAGTTTTTGTAACCCGATGTAGGATTTTGTATTTATTTTTATTAAGTTACTTCTAATCAGACTAGACTCATTGTATCAGCATGTTGATCGTTTTGGATCTGAAATCAGAGGAGCATAGATGGGTTACGTAATTAAAATCACATGGTTAGTAAATGTCAGAGCTGACTCTCTAACTTAGCATGCCAGCACTCTTTCAACCAAAGCCTGAAGAGAAGGAGGAAGAAGACTTTTTAGATTGCAGGAACACTTTGTGAACAGTGGAGGGAAAAGGAAAAGCGAAAGTAAGCAAGGGCAATACTTATATATCAGAAAAAGACAATTATCATTTTTCACCAGTACTATTTTAATAGTCTCATTATTAGTATCTCTTTCTCATCGCGACTCTCTCCAATCAGTCCTCCAAAATTATGATATGGTATAAATCTAGTCATGTTATTCCTTTGGACAAAAGCTTCAGGGGTTCCCATTGCCTGTAGAAAAAATTGCAAATTTCTAAGTCTCTTTGAGGTCCTCTACAGTCCCATCCTAATCGAACTGTCACACCTTATTTTGCATTACTTCCTTATAAATACTCTATAAACTGGACAGCTCCCCAAACAGGACATTCTTACTCACTGTGCAAGCCATAACCCATGCCTGCAAACTCACTTATCTTTTCACCTTAGAATCTCACATTCATTGATGCCCACAGTAGTTAATGTTCTCTACCCTCTCAAATTAACTTGAATTTAATTATGTGTTCTTAATACATATGCCTCTGATCTTGATGGATTATAGGATCCCTGAGGTCAGAGGCTATTTTGTTTTTATTATTGTATCTTCTTAAACTAGTACAGTGCTTTGCACATAATTAATATTTTAGTTTAATTTATTATAATTCTAATTTTTATATTAAACAACTTTATATTTCTTATATTCTATTTTATATTTAATAAGTATTTAATAAAATTTATCATAATTCTTATTTTATATTTAATAATATTGTGTTTGTCATATTCTGTTTTATATTTCATTAATATTTTATTATAAATTGAATTGCAAAACAAGTAGATGTATATAATGTATATATATCATGTATATAATTTGACCAAAATGTGTGAATGTATTTGGTGACCTTTTTAGAAAGGTGGTGTAGTAGATTAGAATGCTTGACCTGGAGTCAGGAAGATCTGAATTCAAATCCAGTCTCAGATACTTACTAGCCATGTGACCCTGGGTAAGTTGCTTAGCTCTTCTATGCCTCAGCTACCTCAATTGTAAAATTGGGAAAATAACAGCACCTACCTCTCAGGGTTGTAGTGCAGATAAAATGAGATAAGATTTGTAAAATACTTAGCAGAGTACCTGCCACTTAGTAAATGCTATCTGAATAATTATATTATTTCTTTTCCTTTCCACCCTTTAGAGTTCTTCTTGTTTCCAGGGAGTTATAAAAAGCACTCCTTGTCTAGATATTGGAGCATGCTATTTCCTCTTCCTTCCTTCCTTCCTTCCTTCCTTCCTTCCTTCCTTCCTTCCTTCCTTCCTTCCTTCCTTCCTTCCTTCCTTCCTTTCTTCCTTCCTTCTTACTTTATTCTACAAAATGAGTAATATGGTAATATTTTACATGATTGCACATGTGTAACCTTTATCAGATTGCTTACCGTTTCAGGAAAGGGGAGGGGAGGGAAGAAGAGTTGGAGAGATAGAACTTGAAACTCAAAATTTTAAAAAAAATGTTAAAAATGTTTTAATCTAAAATTGGGGGAAAGTAAAATGTAATCTTTTTTTTTAAGGAACCAATTCTGTTCCATGGTGCTGTGCTTGGCAGTGATTACAGCCATAGCTATTATTTGTACGGTATTTTTACTCTGAGATTTTATTATTGGTGACTCATTCAGATGATGTTGAGAAGGAACAGATGCCTAACCAAAGCAGAATGCTGAAAGGGAGATGCTTTCTTAATGCTTATTAGGATCATAGGATTTATCCTGTAGCCCAAAGACTACTTTTTTCTAAGAAAACTGAATTGTAACCCAGAAAGGTTTAATGACTTGTTCAAAATCATATAGGGTTTTGATCAGGTATTTTCATTCCACTTCATTTTACATTCCTTTTATATACTCAATTTTGAGTGTGAAGACTGGCTCAGGGGGAGGGAAGTGTGCTTGTTCTACTACATGTTTGCTAGATGGCCAAGAGGTGACCTTAAACAGACCTCACCTCTTACCCTCTTCTAAGCCTGAGTTTGGTCATCTGTAAAATGATGAGATAGCACTAAATAATTCTAAAATCTCTTCCAAATCTGAAATCTTAAGATACTATATATAATTTTGTTGCTACTCCTGATTGATGCCATTACTTTTATTGGGTTTTTAAAAGGTCATTGGTAGGGGCGGCTAGGTGGCACAGTGAATAGAGCACCGGAGGAAGGCAACTTACCCAGTTCAAATCCGGCCTCAGACACTTAACACAAAAAACTAGCCGTGTGACCTTGGGCAAGTCACTTAACCCCAACTGCCCTCCAGAACAAAAAGCAAAAAAAAAAAGGTCATTGGTAGTTTAAAATTATTTTATTAGAAGATCTTATCATGAATAAATTACAACAATTTGTATGTGAATCCAATATTCAACTATGACCCTCTTAGAATGATGAAAATACTCTAGGTCCTGATTAGTGCTAACAATGAATCCCATAAAGGGGTGACATTACTTGAATTCACATGACACATATTCATTAGAGAAGAACAAGCTATCATATTTTACAAAATACTATGAAATAATACATTTTGGGAGCCAATATGGTGACATATAAACAACAAGGTTCTACAGCTCCCACATAGCCACCTAAAATACCTATAATATATGACTCTAAACAAATTTTAGGGCTCTCAAACTCACAAAAATACAGAAAATCACATCTCCCT
Organism: Pseudocheirus occidentalis; assembly: GCA_028646575.1. Taxonomy (NCBI): domain Eukaryota; kingdom Metazoa; phylum Chordata; class Mammalia; order Diprotodontia; family Pseudocheiridae; genus Pseudocheirus; species Pseudocheirus occidentalis. The sequence goes on from CM053600.1 coordinate 92,506,658, forward strand.
CTCAAGGCAGCTCAGCAGGGAGGGCTCACTGCAGCATGCTGGGAACTGAAATCAGCCCAGCCTAAAACCACAGCTTGGCCCCAGGGCTGCTAGAAAAAGCTGTAGGTGGAGCCTTCAGGAGAGTGGATTGGTGACAGCTGTGGCAGTTTCCAGAATTATCAAGCCATAAGAAACAAGGACAAAGTGAAAGGTCAGTGGAACTCAGCTAAATTTGGGGGAGAAAAGCCATCTGGCCAAACTGCCTCCAGGGCAGGGAAGCAGTAGAAGTGGTAGCCCTGCAGTTGCCTCCACACAGCAGCTCCAGAGCACTTGGCCTACAGACTGCAAAGGGGCCAAGCGATCTTTCAGAGGCTAAGTGCTCTTGTGTTGAGGGGCCTGGATCTAGATTGTGGTCTTGGGTGGTGGTCCTGGGGTGTGTTTTCAGTGAGCCAAAGCTGGTGGGGGCTGCAGCAGCCTCCTAATGGCTCTGTCAGCTGCAAAACCCCCAGCAATTTGGGACAAAGCTCTCCTCTCTGGAAGCCAAGTTCTACTGTGGCAAAGAGCTCAAAAGTCAAGTAATTATCTGGCAACATGAGCAGGTAAAGGAAGCAAAGTAATAACAGCAACCAAACTTTAGATTCCTTCTTTGGGGACAAAAAATACCTGCATGGGAGGAAGACAACACAGTCAGAACTCCCACACCAAAAGCTTCCAAGAAACATGAAGACAGTCTAGAAGCCACAGATCAACTTAAGAAGGATTTTGAAAACCAAATAAGAGAACTGGAGGAAAAATTGGGAAGAGAAATTAGAATGATGTAAGAAAATGATGAAAAGAGGGTAAACAACCTGACTGAAGAAAATAACCACCTTAAAAAGTAGATTAACTCAAAAGAGTCCCAAAAAGCCAATGAGGAGAAGAATGCCTTAAAAACTTGAATTTGCAAGATGGAAAAAAGAATCTCAAAAGCATTCTGAAGAGAATAAATCCTTCAGAAGTAGAGTGGAGCAAATGGAAGCAAATTACTTTATGAGAAATCAAGATACTATTAAACAGATCCAAACAAATGAAAAAATAGAAGGCAATGTGAAATATCTCCTTGAAAAAACCACTGACATGGAAAATAGATCCAGGAGAGACAATTTAAAAATTATTGAACTACCTGAAAGCCATGATGAAAAAAAGAACTTAGAAGTCATCCTTCAAGAAATTCTCAAGGAAAATTGCCCTGATATATTGGAACCAGAGGGCAAAATAGAACTTGAAAGAATTCACCGATCACCTCTTGAAAAAGATCCCCCAAAGAAAACTCCTAGGAATGTTATAGCCAGTTTCTGGAGTCCCCCTTACCCCCTCAGTACACTGCTGGGCACATGATAGGTACTTAACCAATTCTTGCTCCCTCTTTATTTCCCAGAAGCATTCCTTTTCAAATAATTCCTACCAAAAGTGATCTCCATCTCCTCAGTAGTACCTATTGTTGGTGCCACTTATTTGGCATCTATATTATATTAACTTTTATTGTTATATTTTTATATATTTTAATATTGTTAAAGATTGAAGATTAATGTAGGGCAAGAGTCATGCCTTATACTATTTTGTTAATCTTCATCAAAGTATCTTGTACAATACCTTAGACATAGTAACCCTTCGATAAATGTTGGGTTGGTAGGACTGGTGTGTTATGGTGGAAAATATTTCTTATTTTAATCCCAAATGTACTTTTCCATAGTTTCTACCCATTTCTTCTAGGTTATTTCTCTAGGGCTAGGTAGGACCACTGTAATTTCTTATCTATCACCATGGTAGCCCTTCAAGTAATTGAAGAAAATATTTCAAGTCGACCCTAAGTTTTTTTTTTGTACTTTCAACACCACAAAGTTGTTGTAAGGAGAAAATGAAAACATGAAAGTGCTTTGGAAATGCAAAGCCTTATATAATTGTGAATTATTATTAGCAATTGTTTGTTGTTATTTGAAAGTGTCTATGCAGTTAGTCAAACAAAATGCCATTTACCTGCAGATTCAATATAAATGCAGTATAAATTTTGACAATGTATTTATCAAATGCTGTTAATTTCTCTAGTAGTAGTTCTGATGTCCTGAATTGTAATGTTTTGAAAAGTTTGCTCCCTGTATCACAGGGGCTCAGAATAATGTCCAGCAGATAGCAGGCAACTAATAAATATGTGCTGACTATTGAACAAATACTGTTTTCTAGCAATGCTGATAAATTACCAGTTTCTCCTTTTTTAGTATAGCATAAAACTCTAACCCTGACTTTGTGTCTTTACAATTCACTACACTTTTTTTAAGCACATAGGAGGCTGGTATATTATGGTGACCTGGATGGCTAATATACAGTCTGCTATTTTGAAGATTTGTTGACAGTATTCATGGGGGGCCAGGGAAATTGGACTGTTTTGAGAAGTGCTCCTGCTACCCTTTATGTGCTCATGTTTAAAATTATAGTGAAGGAAAAGTAGTAAATCTTTCCCATTCCTCCAGGAAAATGGTGATATATGTTTTGGATATCAGTTGCTTTGTATGGATTGAACACTGCAATGTGATAGGGTAAGCACATTTGTTTTAGATTCCAGACGTGGTCTATAAAATGGGTTTCATAGGTTATGTAAAATAACCCCAGGAAAATTAATGAGAAACGTCCATTTTAAATACAAGTATGAAGAAGAAAAAGATCTTGATTCTGAAGATACAACACTGACAGTGCTCTTGGCAAACATACATGAACAAGCATAGTCCAACTTTATGGGATTTACTGATGAAATAACATTAAAGCAGACAGTTAGTTGCAAAACAGGAGATAATATTTCTGAGCAGCTAAATTATGTACTTAAGAAGCTTAAAACAGGCACTTGCAAAGGCCTGAAATTAATAGATGATCATTAGGTAGTGTTATGCTGTATTGGGTTGGATCAGACAGGGCCTTTGGTATAGAGATTTGATATACAATATGATTATCTCTGAGCTGCACTTGGCAAAAGCATTTGTGGAAGCTAAGTTGGGGGGTTTTACAAAACAGTACATGCTAGAAAAAAGGATTGGACAAGTTAATAACTCTTGCTAAGGAAATCCTTAATCTTTCATTTCAGATCCAGCTAAGCATGATATATTTCTAACAGGACTGGATATCTTTTTCTAAACTCTGTGTGTGTGTGTGTGTGTGTGTGTGTGTGTGTTTCTGTCTGGGTCTGTGTATATATGGCTTCCCTGGTCCCTATTTGCCCTCAATAACTTGTTGTTACTATAATACTCAAAACTCTACTAGCTAGATTACTCAAAATGGAAGGTATGGGGCATCCTACAGACCCTATAAGTTAAAATAGTCCCTGACAAGAGGGATAGAACTCATTCCCAAGCTAAACCAATATTGGTTTCCCCAGAACAGGAAAAGCATTTGCTTCAGTAGTAGATTATACAGACATCCTAACCTATGTCCAGTATAATACACCTACTGGAGACATTTTCCAGTTGGGGAAGTTAAAAGCGTAGATTTTGCAAGGTTGTAATTTGAATGAGATTTAAGATCTTCCCTGACCATTAGTAGGCCTCACATGGAGCCCATTAAGGGAAGCTATCTTAAGGGAGACTTGCTTGTAGGAAGGCTCTCACATCTTTTGCTAATTTCTATATTATTATATTATATTATGTCATGTCATGTCATACCATACCATACCATACCATACCATACCATACCATACCATACCATACCATACCATATTATATTGCATTGCATTACATTACATTAGTATATAATTGCATTATATTGTATTATTAGTATTTCAGATTTTACTAATAGAATACTAATTATATATATATGTAAAATCATAATATATATTATATGGGAGGATATATTAATATGATATGATAATATATAATGTATTAATAATATACATAACTAATGTATAGTTATATGATAATATAACTATATGATAACTAATTATTAGTTTAATTATGTTATGTTATGTTGTTATGCTACATCATATCATTTCATATCATATTATATCAATCATATCAATCATATCAATCATATCATATCATATCATATCATATCATATCATATCATATCGCATCACATAGCGCCATACCATCTCCCATTGTATCACAGCATATCTCATCATATCATATTGTATCATATAGTATCATATTATATTTTATTAATTTATTTATTTTCTTCTTTATATCATTCATTTCCACAAGATTTTGAATTACAAATTTTCTCCCCATCTTTTTCCCACCTGCAACTCCAAAACAACCATCCCACTGTATAGCCTGTCCCCCAATCTGCTCTCTCCTATGTCCTCCCCCATGTCCCTCTGATTTTCTGGTAGGGAAAGATGGATCTCCCTACCCCAGTGCCTGTATATCTTAATTCCCAGTTGCATGTAGTTAATAATTATATATATATATATATATATATATACACACACACATTTATATATAATCAAATATATATATACATTTACATATATATAAAATCAAATATATATATATTTGATAAAATATATATTATCAAAAAACCCATTTGATTATAGAACTTTAAATTCTAGATCCTTTTCCTTCCTCCCTTGTTACCCACCCCCATTGGATAGACAAGCAATTCAATACAGGCTGTACATGTGTGGTTACACAGAACATCTCCACAATGGACATATTGTGAGAGACTGATTATATGTCCCTCCTTCCTATCCTGCCCCGCCTTGTTCTATTCTCTACCCTTTCCCTGTCCCTTTACAGAACTGTGTGCTTCCAGCAACACTCCCCTCTATCATCTCCCCTCTCATCCCCAACCCCCACCCCAATGGCAATGTGGCAAGATACCCAGTTTAGAGTTTATGTCATTCCTTCCCTAAGCCAAATTCAATGGGAGTAAGGTTGACCCTTTCCCTTTTGCCTTCCTGTTCTTCCCCTCCATTTTAAGTTATCCCTTGCCTCTTCTATATGAGATGATTAACCTCATTCTATCTCTCCCTGTCTCCTCTCATTCTATTCCTTTCCCACCTCAAAATTTCACGTCTTAAAATATCGTCCCTTCTTATTCAATTGATCCTGTGCCCTCTATGTACACATACATACACATACTTAGATATGTATTTATGCATACACATTTATATATATATGTATATATATATATATATATATATATATACATATACACCCTCCTATATAGACATATGTGTATGTATAGGTATATATAAATTTATATTCCCTTAACCTATCCTCATACTGAGAAAAGTTTCATAAGTTACAATTATCATTTTTCCATGTTCGCATGAACTTTGATAAGTTCCTTATGATTTCTTTTCCATGTTTACCTTCTCATGTTTCTTGTATTTGTGTGTCGAATTTTCTTTTCAGTTCTGGTTTTTTCATAAAAAATGCTTGGAAGTCCTCCACCTCATTGAATGACAATATTTTCCCCCGGAACACTATACTCAATTTTGCTGGGTAGGTGATTCTTGGTTTTAATCCTAGCTCCCTTGATCTCCAAAATATCATATTCCAGGTCCTTCGATCCCTTAATGTAGAAGCTGTTAGATCCTGAGTTATCCCGATTGTGTTTCCACAGTATTCAAATTTTTTCTTCTTGGCAACTTGTAATATTTTATTCTTGATCTGGGGACTCTGATACTTGACTATAAGATTCCTAGGAGTTTTCTTCTGGGAATCTTTTTCAAGAGGTGATTGGTGAATTCTTTCAAGTTCTACTTTGCCCTCTGGTTGTAAAATATCTACACAATTTTCCTTGAGAATTTCTTGAAGGATGCTTTCTAGGTTCTTTTTTTTATCATGGCTTTCAGGTAGTCCAATAATTTTAAAATTGTCTCTCCTGCATCCATTTTCCAGGGCAGTGGTTTTTTTAAGGGTATATTTCACATTGCCTGCTATTTTTTCATTTGTTTGGATCTGTTTAATAGTATCTTGATTTCTCATAACATCATTTGCTTCCATTTGCTCCACTCTACTTCTGAAGGAGTTATTCTCTTCAGTGAGCTTTTAAGATTCTTTTTCCATCTGACAAATTCTACTTTTTAAGACATTCTTCTCCTCATTGGCTTTTTGAACCTCTTGCCATTTGAGTTGATTTTTTCTTTAAGGTATTATTTTCTTCAGTCAGGTTGTTGACTTTCTTTGCATGATTTCCTTGCATCGTTCTCATTTGTCTTCCCAATTTTTCCTCCACTTCTCTCATTTGATTTTTAAAGTCCATTTTAAGTTGATCTATGGCTTGTAGGAAATCTTCATGTTTCTTGGAAGCATTTGGTGTGGGAGTTCTGGCTGTGTTATCTTCCTCCCATTCAATGATTTGATCCTTTTTGTCCCCCAAAAAGGAATCTAATGTTGGAGTACTGTTCTTCCTTTGTTTCCTTTGCCTGCTCATGTTGCCAATCAATTACTTGTCTTTTTAGCTCTGTGGAACTCTGTTTACAGAAGGGAAAGCTCTGTCCCAAATCACTGGGGTTTTCACAGCTGTTGGAGGTATTAGGAGGCTGCTACAGCCCCCACCAACTTGGGCTCACTGAAAATGCACACCAGCACTACCACCCAAGACCATGCTCCCAAACCAGACAGCTCAAGGCAAGAGCACTAAACCTTTGAATGATTGCTTGGACCCCTGCAGTCTGCAGGCCTGGAGCTTCTGAAGTAGCTATGTGGAAGCGACTGCAGGGCCACCACTTCTGCTGCTTCCTTGCTCTGGAGGCAGTTTGGCTTGACCCTCCCCCCGAATTTAGCTTTCTTCTACTAACCTTTTACTTAGTCCTTATTTCTTGTGGCTTGATAATTCTGAAAATCACCACAGCTGCCACTGATCCACTCTCCTGAAGTCTCCAGCTGTGGCTTGTCCTGGCAGCCCCAGGGCCAAACCACAGTTTCAGATAGGGCTGGTTTTGGCTTCCAGCGCCCTGTAATGAGCCATTCTTGTCCCACCTGCTGAGGGACATGTGTTCATGTCCTTCAGTGGGAGATGTGTTTTTTCTGTAATTTTGTGAGTTCTGGAGCACTAACATTTGTTTAGAGTCAATTTTATGGGTACTTGTGGTGGTTATATAGGAGCTCCAGAGTTTTCCTGCTTTTGTGCTGCCATCTTTTCTCTGTCTCCCTTTTCCTAATTTCTAATTAGGCATTGAGTCATGAGGGTTGTGATGCCTTCTGTCTTTGCAAGGTGTATATATACTCTGAGTTGGTATTTTGCTTTGGGAGCTTCATTTATGAGAAGGATGTTGGGATTTTTTAGTTCAGCTTCTGAGTGACTGTATGTTCAGAGCTCCCCAACTGCTCAGATATTAAAGGTCTCTCAGTCTAGGGACGTATGCAAAGTGTATAGGTGACTGTCTGTTGTTCTTTATTTATCTGCTTATATTTTCTCTGCTTGTATTTTCTCTGAAGTTCAGGATGCTGACATTTCCCCTGAACTAGTGAATGTAATTAAAAAAGATTGTTGTCCCCTTTAATATCTACCATTCCTACTAAAGCAGATCTAAGAACCTTGGCTAGCAGCCATCCTGGCTATGCCAGTGTGGTACTGCAGCTACAAGTGCTTTTTAGAGTTCAAATACTTTAGTCATACATTACTACTAGTAAAAACCATAGCTTTGACCATATGGACCTTTGTGGAGAAGGTGATGTCTTTGCTTTTTAGTATGCTGCACAGATTTATCATAACTTTCCTTCCAAGGAGAAAGCATTTTTCAATTTCATCACTGCAGTCTTAATCTGCAGTGATCCTTCAGCCCAAGAATATAAAATCTAGCACTGCTCCCATTTCTTTTCTCTCTATTTCTCATGACATGATGGGACCAGTTGCTGAGATTTCAGATTTTTTTTTGACATCAGCTTCAAGCCAGTTTTTACACTCTCCTCTTTCACCCTCATCAAGAGGCTTCTTAATTCTTCTTCACTTTCTACCATCACATTGCTATCATCTGCATATCTGAGACTACTGATAATTCTCCTGGCAAACTTAATTCTGTCTTTTGATTCATTCAGACTGACATTTCACATGATATACTCTGAATATAAATTAAATAAAGAAGGTGAAAATATAGAGAGGTCTTTTAAACATGTTTATCTATGGTAGATGAATTCATATCCTTACTCTGTATGACATTTGGAAATTTATTTAATCTCTCAGGGTCTCAGTTTCCTTATCTGTAAAATAAGAAAGTTGGATCCTCTAAAAGCCCTTTATAGCTCTACAACTATTATTCTTTCCAATATTTTCCACGTAGCAAGACCTCTTTTATGTACCTTAATTTTTGTTTTTAAAAAGGCTTGTGTATGTGTGTGCATGTGTGCATGCATGTGCACAACTGTGTGTGGTCCTAGATCCCAGGGACGATTTTTTATATTTTCCCTGTCAATATTTTAATATCAGTTTCCTTCATTCGCTTGAATGGATCCCCTCAAACAAAACTTAATCAAAAAACAAAAACATGGTTTTGAACTTGACCCAACCCCAGACAATTCAGTGACTTGCTTGCTTGTAACCATGATCCCAGCTTTACTAGCTTGCAAAGCTTCAATAAAGGAGGATACAAGCTCTATGTGGGCTAAGGAATGAAAAATATTCTTTAAGTTGGCACTGGGGCTGAGATAGTGTGTTCTCAGGGGATTGTCCAAATCTCCACAATGGGTTTTCCTGACATAAGGTGAGGTATAATTATAAGACAATAATGACATTGGTCAGGGCCATGTTATAAGGCATGTGCCTGCACACAAAAGTATTTTGTTCTATCACTCAAGTATCCCTTTGTATGTAGACATAGTGTACTGCTTATGATTTGCCATCAAAATACAATCAAATCAACTTTGTTTGATCAATTGCTATCTTGAGTTTTTATAAATTCTTGACTGAAGTAAAGGCTTTTCTAGACCCCTTTTCATAACCCTTATCAGACGTAGTGTTTCAAAATCCAGGAGGAAGGAAATGTGGAAGATGTGACATAGGCTTTGGAATTTTGCAGCGCACACTCCTATTTGATATGGTCAGACATCAGTAAGTGTTAACACAGTGTTCTGATCTTATTAAAATGTAACTTTTGAAAATTTCCAAGAGACTTCCTAATGGTGAATATCATTAACTAGCATGGAAACTATTAGCAAGTGAAAAAAAAGGAAATTCATTAATACTTCATGGAAATGTCTTGCCTCTCAGGAAATGAATGTGTGGAATATTAGAAATTCTAGCAAAATCCTGATTCTGGCATTTTTGTCTCTAAGCTGTTCTTTGTCATCGTCCATTGTGTCAGATTCCTCTTCTTACATGGCCTCCTCCTGCATGGCCTTTACTGTAGACATTAGCTAAAGCTTAATGGAATAACTGTTGAGTAGTTGTAGAGTAAGGAGACCAGGGTTTAAGTCTTGGATCCACTCTTGCTAACAAGGTAACTCAGAGCAAGTCATTTAGCCTTGTTAATCTTCAATTTTCTCATCTTTAAATTAGACATAATACAATTTGCTCTACTCACCTTATGTGGTTACCCCCATTTTATTCATCCTCAACAATTATTCCTCTCTTATGTGTCAGTTTCCGTGATAAACACTGGATACAGAGACAAAATGAATTACTGCCTGCCCTCAGTAATCTTACAGTTCTTCATAACAATTAAAGCACCATATGCAAGTTTGTTGTTGTTGTTATTATTATTATTATTATGAGTGTATCTACATGGCTTTTTGGGAAGGAATACACCAGAGCAGATGGGTGATAGTCTTAATGGATATGCTTGATTACACTTTTCTGCAAAACATTTAGTTCAAATCAGCATGCCCTGCCATAAGGAAGGGAGGTTTGCAGCCAAAATATTTAATTGGCAGCTCCCTCATAACTGACAAGCTGCCAGAAGGTCATATATAAAGGAATATTGTGGTGCCAGACTATTATAGATGAGTGTTTTAAAATACTCTGGCAAAGATAAAATGATATGAACCTCTCTCCATGTTATACCTGGTTGCAGTTTTATAGTAATCTCTCTACAAATGGTTCCTGAACCATTCCTGAATGGTTATCTTTATTTATGTGATCCTGTTTTTCTATCAAATAACTTCACTATAGAGAAGAAGGGGAATAAAAGGTCTGGGGACAAACAAACATGTTCAAGAATTGGAATTTACCTTTAATTAACTTTAAAGCATTTACAAGCACATACTATGTTCAAGGCATTATATTAGGTATTAGAGATCCCAGAATGTAACCACTTTTATCCTCATAGAAATTATGCTAAGGGACAAAAATTTTACACATAAGTAAATAACAACTAATCAATCAATGAGTAACCATTTATTAAGTGCCTGCTATCTGTAAACCACTGCACTTTATGCTAATGATACAAAATCGAAAGTGAAATAATTAAAGGAACTTACATTCTTAGAGATAAGACATACATATAGGTGTAGGAGGATAGGGACCACTGGAGATTGCTGAGTAGGGGCATGATGTGGCCAGATCAATATTTTAGAAGTATCAATTTGACTGTGGTGTGGAGAAGAGATTATAAAGGGGAAAAGACACCAATTAGGAGTCTATTATTGAGGCAAGAAGTGATGAAAACTACCTTGGGGGTGGTTGTTCTTTGAGTAGAGAAAAAAAAAAGGATTGACATAAGAAAACATAAAGATGGAGTCATGAAGATTTGGCACCTCACTGGATGTGGTGGGGGATGGAGAGGAGAAAATCAAGACTTTGAAGTTACGCATTTGGTTGACAAAAAGGAGGACAGTATACTTAACAGAAATAGTTAATATTAAAAGAGGGATAGATATCATGGTAAAAAGAATGCATTTCAATTTGTATATAATTAATTAGAGATGCCTTTGGGACATCCAGGTCTTGATATCTAGTAGACAATACCTTCAATAAATATAATAACCTACATAGGAATTCTTAAGATTTAACAGGTTTTCCCTAACCTACCTGTAGTATTCTCATGGATAATACCCAGTAAATGGTGTCCTTACTAGGAAGGAAGACTGGATCTCAATTATATACCTCTCTGGTATTCCTGAGGACAAATACAGCAATCCATAATCCCTCAGTCTATTAATTCATCACCTTAAGAAATATCTTTCTTAGTGGGATCAAAACAATTTATAAGGAGTGATCTAAAATCAAATCAGAAATTACATTAAAAATAATACCTCATGCTCATCAATTGGGGAATGGCTGAACAAGCTGTAGTATATGAATATAGTCAATATTGTTCCATGAGAAATGATGATCAGGAAAGACTTATATGAACTGAGGCCAAGTGAAGTGAGCAGAACCAGGAGAATATAATACACAGGAACAGCAACATTTTTTGATGACCAGCTTTGATAGACTTAGCTCTTCTCAGCGATGCAATCTAAGACAGTGCTGAAGGATGGAAAATGCTATCTGCATCCAGAGAAAGAACAATGGAATTTGATTGAAGATTGAAGCATACTATTTTCTCTCTACCTTTTTTTTCTTTCTTGTGGTTTTCTCTTTTTGTTTGGATTCTTCTTTTACAACATGATTAATGTTGAAATATGTATAATGTAATTGTAAAACCTATATCCAATTACAGGCCATCTCGGAGAAAGAAATCTTAGAAAACTGAATGTTGAAAACTAAAGATAAATTAATTAATTTAAAAAATAAAATGGGAGGTAATAGACTCATGATATTCTATGTCCATAAAGAAAGACACTGTCTCTCAACAGTCAATAATTAATTACCTTCTAGAACCCACCATTTTCTATCAAAACTTCAGGAACTTATTCCCATGGTCTAGAGTTTTCTTTATTTATTTCTAACCCTGATATGAATCTTAAAATAAACACCAATGTTAATGGAAGTATAATGTATTCATAGTCACAAAATAGTAACAAAAACAGTTACGAAGGTAGTTGAATTGATCTCAGAACTGCAGTCCAAGAATCTTCATTTCTCTCAGGAATTCTTAGAATGTCTTCTCACAGAATAAGAATTAATTTCGTTCAGTTCTTGTTAGGAATGAAAGACAATGAATAAACTTATTTAGTTATTTGGAACAACAGTTCAGCTTCTTTCAAGCCATCTCTTCAGAGTCTTTCAAAGGTGACAATTAACTCTCCAAATCCTTCACAAATGTACAGTATCCTTAAAATGACAATTAACTGTCACAGATGCTTTTTACCATGAAAAGTTAACTGTCTCAGTCTCCTGAGGAATGGAGTTGTTAGATAGATCTCTCTCAGTGGGTCGTAGACTCCTTCTGCCATGACAGTTAACTTGTCAGTTCTAAGGCGCAGAATGTTGGAGGTCTCGTGAGAAAGACCATTTAAGCTGGGGTTATATTTATAAGAAATTATTCTAGTCTTCCTTACCTTCTCATGTTACATGGCACAAAGAGTCTAACAATATTTGTAGTGATTTGATCATCTGTTTATGCACTCAGAAACTTTTCCTAGTATGCTTGGTGCTGCAATCAGTTTCTGGTTCAAAATTTCTTGACTTTTCTACATCCCTTCTTTATGTATTCAATCAATCAGTTTTCAAGAATGTTGGGTGGTTCTATAGATACAGTGCTGGGTCTGGATTCAGGAAGGTCCGAATAATTGTGTGACATTGGACAAGTCTCTTGACCTCTGTCTTCCTTAGTTCTTTTATCTGTAAAATGGTAATATTAATAGCACCTACTTCTCAGGGTTATTGTGAGGATAAAATTTTATAATATGTATCAATTGCTTTGTAAATCTTCAAGTGTCATATATCATCATCATATTTCTATGATTCTGTGTAATAATACTGCTGATAAATTATAATTTTTAAAGAGGCAATCAGGGTTAAATGACTTTCCCAGGCTCCTACAGGTAGTACATATGAGAGGATGGATTTTAACTTGTGTCCTGACTCCAGGGATGGTCTTCTATCCACTAAGTCACCTAGGTACCCCAGAAAATTTCTTTATAAAGAGTTAACCTAAGAGAAGTGACCAGGCTACCTTTGGTGCTAAAGAAATCTAAGTAAATACCTTTGTGTTTCCTATGTTTTTTTAAAATTAATTTACCATCAATTTTACAAATTAATTTTGTTATTTTGTTTGGCTCTGTAAAATATCCCTTTACTAGCTTGGTTGGCAAATTAATACTACTAATATTCCTAGAACTACAACAGAGAAAACACCATCCTTGCTTTACTCCTGTATTTATTTGGATGCTTATAGTGTTAACCTTTGGAAATAATGCTTGGGTTTTTTTTTTGTTTTTAATTTTAGATAGATACTATTCACCATTAAAAATACTGATATTTTTTACAATTTTTTTTACAAAAATACAAGATATTTTACATAAATGAATGTTATATTTGTGGAAAGATTTTTTCCCTGCATTTATTCAGATAATAATATGGTTTTGTATTCTTATACTTCATTTATTAGTTTGTTTTTATTTCTTTTATATAGTTATCTACTTCCCCCTCTCCTTTCTTCCTTCTTTTCCTCCTGTCATCTAAGTGACTAGATGAAAATTATTTGCCTCCTTTCAAATTTATTTGGTTCTTAGTTTTTCTGCAGTTTTTATCTCCTATTACATCTCCTATTACAGACATACTTCTTTACCCATGAAGAGTCCCCTGAGTCTTCAGTGTGTACCTCTTCTTCTATGGGTTTCAGTGTTTCCCTTTTGCCACCTCTTCTCATTCATCTTTATCCCTTGTATTTCTGAGAGATTAAAGGGCTTATCTTCTTTAAATTTTTCACTCATGAACTTAATTAGGGGAAATCATACATTTTCTTCTACATTGCACCTTTGTTCTCTCCATATATGCACACTCCAATTCTACGACTTTGTATTACAAACTGCATTTATTCACTTGTAGGGCCTTTGTAAAGTGTCCGTGTTGTGTCAAGTGTGGTCCTTCAGCATCACTTCTCCTATTTTTTTAAATTCTGCTTTCATCTCTATAGATTTCTATAATTTTTTCTTGAATCTCTTAATAGTCCCTCTTTACTACTTAAACACATAGGTTTCCCTTTATTTAAGAAAAAAATAAATACTAATGATCAAGTATTTTTTTTTCATTTTTTAAAATTCTTTACTTAGAAAGAATTATCTTATTTCCTGGACTAATGAAATGAAGATATTTTCTGAAACTAATTAGGAATGAGGATTGAAGGGAAAGGATTAAAGAATATTAATTCTAACTGTGCTGTGCCAGCAAGAAGCTGTGTGTTTGGGAGGAGGGGTAAACCAATCTTCTGATACACCCTACATACACCCTGGGGGTGGGAAGTATACCACACCCGTTTTTGCCACCTGACATTAATCTTTAGTTGTGCTCCTCTGTCCTGTACTCGTACATCTATTTTTTTGAACTCCAGTATAGGACTTTATGTTTATCTTTATTCAATTCCGTTTTATTAAATGTCTCTCTCTTATCATTTTAACCTATTGAAGTCTTTTGAGTGGGTCTTCCATTCAACATATTAGTTATCCCTCCCAGAATTCTGTTCTCCTTTAAGTATGGGCAGGAAGAATTCTCCATTGGTAGGAAGGAAGACATCAGGGCCCAAAACAATGCTTTGACAGGATTGCTGAAAGAATTTTATAACTAACAAATCAACCAATTATAGAAATATGAGCTAATATTAATAATGATTATTTTTACTGATCCTTTGGATGAAGCCATTTCTTTACAGAGGGAAAATATAAGAACTAGGACTGAGAGTTTGGAGTGTCCATACCACAACTAATTAATTCATGCTTGGTGGAGTTGAGGTACAGAATGATTCTTATGGAAGAGTGAAGATGGATTAGCTAACTAATTAAAACGACTAAGATTTGAATTTTTAGATTTTCTCAATAAACAAATATCTCTGGGGACAGGGATGATTTTCTCTCCATCTGTAAAACCACTTAGTATTGGGACACTCCAATTATGGAGTATTTTCAAGGGCTCCATTATTAGATTAGTCACTATAAAGACTAACTGCTTATTTCTAAATTTGATGGGAACATTAATCACAGAGTGCATTCAGTGTGTTATTGGAGATCCCAAGAATGAATACAATTAAACTACATTAAAATTCCATACTGAATGATTCAGAAGAGCTCATTTCTATATTAATATTAATATCTTTATGAAGTAACAGATGTTCTTTTTTTCTTTTTCTTTTTTTGTGTGCATTGAGGGCGGAGAAGGGGGACTAGCAGACTTTTTCTGGCATAGATACCATCAGTTATGTTAGTAAACACTTAGAAAGGTGTATTTTGTAATCCCAAAGTTTGTTCATTTTGCCTCCCTATTTATTGCTTTATGGGTTTGTTTTTGTCATTTGTCATATTCAGAATACACATTTGGAACTAATATTTTGGGAGAATCACTGTGTGGGAGAAAGTAAGATATTGTTAGTCTGCTGTATCCTCTAATGCTCTATTTTAAAGTAAGTGGCACAGTCTGTTCTTTACAAAACCCACACTGTTATATTTGCTTGAAAAGGCTATCTGTGGCCTAAAGGATATTGATGATGTCCATTTGAAAAGTTCAGTTGCCAGCTTAGGCAAGATGTTAACCAAAGACTAGTGACCATCTGTAATCTGGATTTAGGAGATTCACTTTAGCTCTTCTTCACTGACTTATTTTTAAGTATGAAAGGCTTCTTTCTGTGCTGTTAGTGTGGTAAGCAAATGATCAGAAGCTGAATCCTTTTTGATCTGCCAGTTTTTTAAATAGGTAGATGATTATGGATCCTAAACTTACTTTTCTCCAAAATGGAAAATGTTTTCCTCCAATGACAATTGTAAGTAGTCTTGCCTTGGGCCTTTAAAAATATTTTACAGGATTCTTTACAGTCTCCCTGGAGTTACAATGTAATCCAAATTGTTTCAGCTATTTATTCCCACAGTAAAATACCAATTGACTAGAAGCAGGACCTAGACGGAAATTAGGCAGAGCTAGTCTAAGAACATTCCTCACAAAGGATAAAGCCTGAATTGAAACACTTTTAGACTCACATCCTTAAACTCTGAGCATCTTTCATTTGGGAATTGGCTCTAGTCCTGTCACAGAGACTCCTCTTTAAATTAAAGTTACAGTGGCCTCGCTTTGACCCTTAATGCACATTCACTATGACTAACAGTACCCATTAATAACCGATAGAACTGAAACTCTTAAAGCAACTGGACTTGAGCTACCATATCATCCTTGCCCCATCCCTTTTAATTCTTTCCCTAAGTGTTAAAGTATTAGAACAAGAAGCTAAAACTATTTTAGGACAATATGTAGATACTGCAAATATTGATTTATTTTGCACTGAAGCCATATTAGAAGAGAGACTAAGGGCTAAAACTTACCTACTTTTATCCTTGGCTTT
>CM053600.1:92523472-92541322 GCA_028646575.1 Pseudocheirus occidentalis
TAAAGACTGTCTGGAAGAGAAGAAATATGGGAGGGTATAAATGTGTAAGAGTGAAGAAAACTGGGTAGAAGGATAAAATACAGGACAGTAGAAAGGTGAAGAGGAAACAATGAACAATTCAGAATATTTAATTTATTTTAAAAATGATATTTATTGTTTGTGAAAACTATTTTGGCTTTGTTAGGGAGTTGGGGAAAACATAATAAATATTTGTGACATGCAAATACCTTTTTATTATAAAATGGAGATCAAATAGGAATGAATTTGAATGTATTTTGCATTGCTTTATTAAAAAAATAAAAGGTGTATTATTATACAGCCATCATATGGCATTTCCCTTAGCTCAGTTTGCAACTCTTTGCACTGCACTTTATCAAAATTAGAATGTATCTTTAAATTTAACTAAGCAGAAATATTTTGAAGTCATTATTATTATAAAAAACAATCATTAGAGCACACACTGTAATTAGTTGGCCAATTTTTACCATAGACAAATCTTGCTCAGAGACATTATTTTATGCTTGGCAAATCCCTGTAGATTCCTGACTAAAATACAAATCATTAGCTTACCAGAGTAGAGGCAAATATAAGGTCATTAAGCAGATTAAGATATTTTTTTAATGCTGTATCTTCTTCTAAAATAACATCCAAGTACCTCAGCATTAAGGTGATAATAAACCATAAACACTTAAGTACTACTCTTCAGGCACCCTAAGACATTCAATGTTGACTTCAGACAAGAGGCAATTAGTGAGGGAGGGTTTCTGGCATTTTATACTTTAATTTCTCATGAAGAAATACATTCTACAATATCATTTGCACTATATGACTTGGTACAATTTGTGGGATTTTCTTTCTTTTTCATAAAACCCTTAAATGGGTACATTCGACCAAAATGGAAAATAACGGTGCCTTAATTTGAGTCACCCTTTTAATGACATTACAAATGTACTATATAAAAGACAACAACAGTATTTGCTAAGTATATGCTATTCTACAAATTACTATAAGATACAGCTTAGTTGTAATTTTGGAATCCAGAGATCGATCTAGTTTTAAGAATTAAGAGTGGAAGGAAGAGGGAGAAAAGAAGAAAACCTTCATTTCCACTGTGTTTTAACATTAGTAAAATAAAGTTTTGTGGGAAACCTATCTATCTAGGATAACCCTTGGATAAGCAAAGAAGATGAATTTAGAAAAATACTGGTTAAAGTAGTTATTAGAGGTCTAATCAGTCATTGCAGGTTTCTGATAGATTTTTCTGATCTCCATTTTCCAATATATATAGTTGAGGGTACCTCTCTCTCAAATTACCTTGTATTTATTTTGTTTATATCTCACTGTGTATATGTTCTCTCCTTTTATATAAGACAATCTCCTTCCTTCCTTCCTTCCTTCCTTTCCTTCCTTCCTTCCTTTCTTCCTACCTTCCTTCCTTCGTTCCTTTCTTCCTCCCTCCCTTCCTTCTTTCTCTCTTTTCTTTTTGTTTTATGTAGTACCTAGGAAGGTGCCTAACATTGGCATGATACACACTTATCAGTTATTGGGTTTTGTATTTTTTGTAACACAGAAAGATTATTTCCATAACCACAAAAACACAGAACTCTTAATAACTTATCATTAAAGTTCCCTTTTTTCAATAGACATATCCCTAAAGATATTAGGGGGGAAAGAGTGCAAAATTCAAAGATCATAGAGCAAGGTGGAATTGAAAGCTTTGAAAACTTTCAAAATAAAAATGGCCCATGTTTATATTTGTAATTCACTTTCTATACAACAATCCAGTTCGCAGTAAAGTGTTACTGTCTCCCTTTTATAACTAGTGAGACTGAGTTTCATTGAGAGTTAAAGGAAGTGTCTGAAGTCACACAACTGGTAAGTGTAAGAACTGGAATTAAACGTTTGCTAAGGCCCCTGCTCTTACCACTAGAGCAAACCAGCTCTTAAAAAAGGGAAGAAGTTCTATAGGACTAGCTAGGATCAGTCAGTCAATAACTTTTTACTGAGTGCCTCCAGTGTTTAAAAGAAGGTCTTGTTGGAGGATCAGCATGATAACTATACATGATAGTATGATAACTAACCTGGAAACCTAGCTCTATCCTTAGTACTGACTCGATGTGTAAGTTTCAGAAAGTCATTTCTCCTCTCTTTATCTCAGTTCCCCCATCTATAATGTGAAAGTGATAGATCAGGTGATTCCTAAAGTATCTTCCAACTCTAACCTTCCAAGATTTCAATACATAAACAGTCCTTACCCTTAAAGAGGTTACATAATAGTGAGGGGGAAGGGCAAAACCTCTCTACTATTCAAGACAATAAATATTGAATCACAAATTATATAATGGAATATGTTCTGTAGGGCTTCATTCAGAGGAAAGAGGGATCAGTTCTCAATTTCCTTGACCTTGATTATAGCTCCAGAAGTACAAATGTCTCTTCTTTCCCAAACATCATTGTTACTATAACCTCATACTGTCTGAAAGGAAACAGATACAATAGAACTACTATTGTGTTTGAGGCTACAAAAGTCCATCTCACTCTGGTCAATGCTTTGGAATGCACCTCTATCTGTAGGTTAAAGAAGTAACTGAGTCTCAAAAGAAATGAAAGAAAATAATGAAAGGCCACAAGGAGAAAGAAATGCTTTTGGAATTTGTGTCATCCTATACTGACTTCAGAACCATAAGAGTATTATTTCACTGGTGTGGGAGTGCCCTTTAATCATCAATAATATAACCCTTCTATACCACCCTAATTATCTTGATGAATGGACCAAAAAAAATTGTCACTTGGTGGCCAATCTTCTCACCAAGCCTAGTTTGGTCATCCCAAGATTAGCTAGGCAGATACTCAGATGATAGTTGATCATGGCACCCATCCACACTTAAAGTTTCTCTAGGCAGGTAGGAGTTTCCAGAATTTACACTCTGGCAATCCAGGGTCACCTCCATGCCAAGATGAAGCATCAGATTAGGGCATATACAAGTCTATAAACTACAGTACTTTCTCAAAGAGTACCAAAAATGCCTAGGGATCAAAGTTAGATTCAAGATGAAAATGAAAAGGCACCCCTAATCAGTACACATTCACTTCATTCAGGGCTTTGGGCAAGTGTGCTACCAAACAGCCACAAGACCACTGTAAAGCACAAAGAAAGTACAATATGGAATAAATAATTGTGTTGTGTTCATTTATTTCAGTCATGTCCAACTCTTTATGACCCCATTTGGAGTTGGCTTGACAAAGTTACTGGAGTGTTTTGCCATTTCTTTTTGTGACTCATTTGAGAGATGAGGAAACTCAGGCAAACAGGTAAAATGATTTACCCAGAGTGACACAGCTAGCAAATGTCTAAGGTCAGATTTGAACTCAGAAAGATGAGTCTTCCTGACTCCAAACCCAAAAATTCTATTCACTGTTCCTCCTAGCTGCCCTGCAATAAATAATGGAAAACAATAATTACAATGCCAGTTATTCCTTTTGAATTGAACCACACTGGCTTCAATAAGCCACATATCATGAGTGTTGCCCCTTTTGTTGCAATAAAATAATACTTCCAAACATGTAATTGATTTATGGACCTAGAAATAGAACCTGTATGATATTTCCATCAAGATAAAATATTTATAAAAATCTTAATGATTCCTAAAGTCACAACACATAAACACTACAAAAACATAAAATAAAAGGGTTCATGTAGTAGCCAGCCTATGGATATTAAAAGGAAATAGTGTATACATATCTATTCACATATATACATACATGCTGTATTCTATTATATATGCATATTATATGCTATATATTTTTAATATTTATGATTTTCTTGGGGTTTCATTTTTAACTGTCATTTCAGGAAAGATTTTATAGAAAAGTTTGATCAATATTGTTGGCTAACTTTTAAGGCCTAATTCAACTCTTTAAGGATAGATATTCAAAATATTTTTATGGTAATTCCATCTTCCTTCTAAAAGTTTCTCTTCCAAGTTCTATAACCACTTTACTGGCTGCCCATCTGGTTATTATTTTTCTCTCTGACTATTCCACCAGCCCCTCAAAATGAACATGTCCCAAACAGCTTATTGAATTGGATTCATACACATACCCTCTCATCCAGCCTAGAGTCACACTGGTTTCCCCCTACATCCTCTATTTTCCCCTGAAGACACTACTGGGAGCTCACAAAATTTTGTCAAAAATATGTTTACAGTCAACAATGCTCTCTTATCATTTTTTCCCTAAATCCTAATATGACTATGTAGAAAGGCACCAGAAACCAAAATCATCCACTGCCTTAGAGTTTGAATGTCCAGAAGAGAATATTATCCCACACCAGGCATAGCAGCTACTCTTTCCATGTGCTACACTTCTCTAGCTACCTCTTGTAGCTAGAGGATGCCCACCATGTTCTGTTCTCTAGAACCTTAAGTGTATTTGATTCATGCTATACCCTTCCACATTCTGTCACAAACATACCCAGGATTCAGTCTTGCTACTTTCATGGCAACCTGCTCTAATAACACATTACCATTCTTGAAAATCTTGGGATTCGCTGATCATGAGGACAGTAAATGGTATGCCCACAGCTAGAGGCAAATGTCTGCTCTTAGTACTTTCTTACACAGATGATTGTCTTTCAGTATGGATGACTCCAGGACCTAACACATTATCTTTTGCCCTTGGTCTCTTCCTCTTTCTGAAATCTCATTTTCTGTCTGTAACAACATATTCACTCAGACTTTGAAGTTTACAATCTTGGGCTTATCTTTGATTTTTTCATTCTTCGTCACCTTTCAAAGCCAATCAGTTACCAAATGCTGTTGATTCTACCTTTCCCACATCTCCTGCATCCATCCTCTCTTCTCTATTCCCCCTACCTTTACTACAATAATATCTTCCCATCTCCCAAATTTCCTAATTCTGGACCCTACTGCTACTTAATCAAAATCAGGAAACTGAAAATGGCCTCTTTACCATCCAACAGAGGAGAAAATATAGGTTCTTTAAACTGAACTGAGTGAATAATAATAATAACACATTTATTAATCACTTACAGTTAGGCACTGGAGTATTAGGTACTAGAGAATCAAATACAAAAATGAGAGTTTCAAGGAGTTTCCATGATAACAGCTGGTGATAACATAAATGAAGAAGGGTGGCTGATGGAATTGTTCTGAGGGGAGTAAAGTGGATTAACACCCTCAGGAAGGGTGGGGCAAGGTGTCTGGAGGCTCACTGAGGAAGAGAAGTTTCAGAAAGGGAGAAGCAAGGCAACAACTGCAGGTCGGATAGCAATGTCCATGAGGTAGATAGATGACTGGGAAGTATACTATAATACCACCTTCAGTTTCATGTGCAAAGGCCCGAGACCAGGAAGCTTATTTTTTTAATGACTACTTAGCTAAATACAATTACAAACCTATTTTCAGATAATACTGAGGAACTTTATATCACTTTATCTGTTACATTTTTAAATGAGTTCTTTCTTCCAGACTTTGAGTAGGCAGTCTCAATTACCTCCCAGTAATCTTAACTGCATACCACATCATTCATCACATAGGTACCTCTCAGCCAACTATATACTGTACGAACAGATTTTTGTGATACTTTGTATTATGCCATGCTATTTAAAGCAGCTTTCTTTAAAAAATAATAATTTTCACCATTCAAGAGAGAAATAAGTGCTCAATACCTAAGTCAGATTCTCAAGTCTATCACCTTCAATCCGTCTATAAGCATTTGTTAATTACCTGCTACATTCTGGGTTCTGTTAAGATCATAGTGACAGAAATTTTTAAAAAGGTCCTTACCTCAAGACGTTTGCATTCTAAAAGGGGAAATAACAGGCACTCATACATATATAAAAAAATAGATAAAAGGTGACGATAGAGAAAAGGTACTAGTAGATGAGGGATCAGGACAGATCTCCTTTAGAACATGGTATTAACTCCGATATGGATGGGAGACCAGGAATTCCAAGAAGGAGAGTGCAAGAACGGTGTGGGAACAACCAATGCAAAGGCACTGAGGAGGGAAATGGCGTCTCCTGTATGAAAAACCATGAGAAGATGAGTTGAAGTACACTGCTGGGAATGTAAGCTCCTTGAAGGAATTTTCATTTTTTGTCATTGCATCTCCAATGCTTGCCACACAGTAGGTCTTTAATAAATAGATCTCATTTGAGTGATTGATTAGTAATAAGCCATTCTAGCCAAACTGCTTCTCTGCTACATTTAAAAAAATTTCCTTCAGTAGTTCCCTATTACACATAATGCTATTTTTTAATTGTATTTTCAATTTGTGGAATAAAACAAGCATTTCCATAACATAATATAAAAAGATGATTTTATTTGAAACTGCAAATCTATTTTGGACAACTTAGTATTCCTTTTAAATATACAATAAGATAATCATGTAAATTTCTTTTTTTCCCTTCCTCCCTCTTCCTTTTGCTAGAGATGGCTACCACTACGCCATAAAATCTATAAGAATGCAAATCCTTCCCCAACTGATAAATGATCAAAGGATATGAATAGGCATTTTTAGCTAAAAAATCAAAATAATTCATTGACATGTGAAAAATTGCTCAAAATCATTACTGTTTATAAAAATGCCAATAAAATTACCTTGAATATCATTTTACACCTACGAGATTAGCTAAAATGCTTGAAGGGGAAAGTGACAAATGTTGGCGGGGATGTGGCAAAATTGGGACACTAATTCATTGTTGGCAGAATTGTGACCTAATCCAACCATTTTGCAAAGCAATCTGGAATTATGCATGAAAAGTTATTAAGCTGCATAAATTCTTTGACCCAGCAATACCACTACTAGGTCTATTTCCAAAGATGATTAGGGGAAAAAGGATTAAGTTATAAACCCTTGGTTTGGCATTTAAGGACCTCCATTATCTGATTCCAAGACCTTCTGTCCAGCTTTACTTCACATAATTCCCCTTCGTGTACTCTATATTTGGCCAGATTGGATGATTACGTATTCCCTGCTCTAAACTTCTTATGTTCCCACATCCATAACTTTGCAGAGGACATCTGACATGCTTGGAATTTAAACAAAAATTTATCAATCACATTAATTAACTATGTGCCCATCACTGTGCTAAGTGTTAGACTCACAGTATCAAAAAAAATCACACTATCCCTCTCCTTAAGGAACTTATTCATGATATCTTGAGGGAAAACAACATACATCTAGTTAAGTAAATATAGATTATATAAAAAGTAATTTGTTAAGAGATGGGGTCAGCATGAGAGAGTAGTCACAACTATGGAGGATCAGGGAAGGCCTCTCACAGAAGACGGTACTTGAGTTGTGCTTCTGAGGGAGTTAGGGATCCCAAGGGTAGAGATGAAGAGGATGTCTCAGGCACTAAGGAGAGCATGTGTGAAAACAAAGAGAAGCAAGAGATGGAATGGTGTTGCAATATACAATAACTAGGCCAATTTGGATGGAATGTAAAGTTGTGAAGGGGAGTGACATTAATTTAGACTAGAAAAAATAAAGTTAGAGAATCAGGAAGGGCTTTTAAAAGACAACCTGAGGAAATTGTATTTTACCTCAGAAGAATGGGGAGCAATTACATTTTCTAGAGTAGTAGAATGACAGTCACATTAAAGGAAATTATCGATGCCTTTTCTAAAATGTGGCACTTAGAAATGAATAAAATGTTGTACGTGTGGTGACCTGAGCACTCTGTCTGCCTTAATGTAGCCAACGTCACATTAGCTTTCATGATTTTCATATGTTATCTCACATCAACCTTTTTCTGCCTAATGTAATATTAGCTCTTTTGCTGATGGATTGCTGTCTCACCATATAACCCCCATCTCATACTTGTGAGGTTGATATCTTAGAACTCCAGTTTAGACTACATTTATCTCTATTCAATTTCACCTCATTGGAGTCACTTTTATTAGAGTCTCATTAGTACCTTTGGCAAATTTTCTGACTCCATTTGAAGAGGAATGATCCCAGCACAAAAAAAAGTTAAATAAAGAATGAAAAGATACATTCCATACACACATGAATTATAAAAAAATAGACTTTCTTAGCTTTTGATTCACAATACCCAAAATAGAACATATTATACTTCTCATTTAGGGCTCCTTAAAAATGAGCTTTCAGCTAAACCTTGGCTAACTGCCTTCTTCCAAATCACCACACACAGTAAATCGTTTTTACAAATAGTAAAGAAATTGGTTCAACTCACCTACCTTAGAAAACATCTTTTATTTTAAAACATGTAGTAAATAACTCAGCAGCTATAATCTCTATACTCTTTGGTACAAAATAACATTCATATCCGGTAGGTGTTCAGGAACTATTTTCTTTGAGGAGTTTAAAATAGGCCATAATGCATCTCTTGGAGCCATTATGCCCTGCCAGGTAAATAATGTGTGTTTTAAACATCCCTGAATCTATATTTACAATTTTATGATAAATGGCAATGGTTCCAAAGAGAAACATTAAGATCTAATACATACTTGAAACAGCCCCTCAATATGTATTTATGCAAGGGATCCAAGGAGTCTCAAAACCAGTTAACTTCTATTTGATCAATGGTAATCAATGACTTTGAAAGTTCTAAAATATTTAAAGTTAGTATTTTATAGTTTCTATACCTAAGATGTCAACATGTTTATACTTATCCCTGCTTCTTTCTAGTTTGGGGCAGAGGAGAATTTCTTACCCTCCCCTCCTAAAAAAAAAAACGCTAAGAAAATTTCATACAAAAAAAAGAGACAGAAAAAAAGATGTTTAACAACATTAAAGTGGTTGCACCAAACACGAAAAGCTAGGAGATTCTTTTTATAGCTGAAAATGGATTTCCATTTGATGTTACTCAGTAGAAGCCAGTTTGGAGACAATTTCTTCTGAAAATAAGCTTTTAAGTTTCACTGCTTTTTTTTAAATCCCATTTGATTCAATTTGTTCAAACTCTGCTATCCATTTCTTCTCTTTCCTTGTTTTAAAATCACTTAGATTTTTTTTCTTTGTTTGCATTGAAAGAAGAAAATCAGACCTACTGAGCCATTTAAATGTATTGGATGTGCATATGGGGAATCACATAATAGAACCTGACTCTCCCTGAAGTTCTGTTTCTTAGAATGCCTTCTTTGACTGATGGGTTTAAAACAAATTGTTCTGGGGATTTTGGAAATGATGACAATTCATTCATTTATTACTTTTCTTATAACAACTATGAGAGGTAGGTAACAAAGTCTTTCCCATTTTACAATGGCGAAATTTTATTTAATACACAAAATAATGACATGAACTGTAACTCCATATCTAGAATAGATGTAATCCAAATGAATTTGGTTAAAACAGTATTCAAACTAATATTTGCAAGACTGTGACTACACTTTTCAGCTAGAGAGAATTACACAGGAACCAGAGAATTGGTTTAGTTTTCTGGGGATAAAATTGGATTCCTGTTAAGATCTGCAAGAAAATCATGATGCAGAAATGCTGAAGTTATAGTCACCAGTCTTTGAAGATTAAGCAGTGAGACTCCAAAGGATGCAATAATAGTTAGGGTCACATTTGTCCTCAAGCCTCTGTCCAGCATGAGATGTGTGAGTATCATAAGATGTCATAAGATGTCATAGCTGAATCTGTTTCTGTACTTGGATTGCAGAGAAAGACCAAAGCAAGGAACTTCCACACATAGACATAAATTTCTCCTAATTGAAATCAGAAATTTGTGTGACCCAACAAAGAAAGCCCAGAGAATGAGCAACTGACAGCCATCTTTCTTTGTGCTCCTGACTAAGAGAGGAACAACCAGTTTGGCTAGTACCACCTTGCAGTTATATGCTTTTGTTTTTGCTTGACTTGGTTTGGTTTTTACAACTATATACATTTAAGAACTTGAGGAATGCCTCTGTGGATTATTAATCTTATTAACAAATCACTGGCAGATAGGTGGTGCAGTGGATAAAGTACCAGACCTGAAATCAAGAAGATTTATTTTCCTGAGTTCAAATCTGACCTCGGATCCTTACTAGCTCTGTGATCTTGGGCATGTCACTTAACCCTATTTACCTTAGTTTCCTCATCTGTAAAATGATTTGGAAAAGTAAATAGCAAACCACTCCAGTATCTTTGCCAAGAAAACTCCAAATGGGCCAGGAAGAGTAAGAAATGTCTGAAAACAACTAAACAAAAACAAATTGCTGGTATTTTCTACTTACAGTTACACAAGAATTATTACCAAAGTCCTTGGTAATTTCATTCAATTCATTCTATTACTGGGTATGGGAGTTTAGAAATGAAGGTAGTGATAGGAACTGTCCCTATGATTTTTTGGGGGGTGGGAAATAGGGAACTTCCAGGTGCAGTAATTCTTTTTGTTGTTTTGTAGTGGTTTTTGTCTGGTTTGTTTTGCTTTTTGGAGAGGGGAAGGTAGGGTAGTTGGGGTTAAGTGCTCACATGGCTAGTTTTGTGTTAGGTGTCTAAGGTCAGATTTGAACTCAGGTCCTCCTGTCTCCAGGGCCAGTGCTCTATTCACTTCACCACCTAGCCACCCCATTTTTTCTTTCTTTCTTTTTCTTTTTTTTCTTTTTGGAAGGGGGAAGGCAGGGCAATTGTGGTTATGTGACTTGCCCAAGGTCACATGGCTAGTAAGTGTTAAGTGTGTCAGGTTTGAACTTAGGTCCTTTTGAATACAGGGCCAGCACTCTGTTCACTGCGCAACCTAGCCACTGCAGTAACTCTTTTTACAGAGGTAGGTTGCCACCTTTTCTGCAGTTGTCTTAGAGGGGTGACTAGAGCACTCATATCAAACACATGGCCCATACGCTGTATGAAATCCACAACACACTTGAATGTATCCAGAACTAGATTAAAACACATTTTTTATCTAGTTTTAATGTGTTGACATATTAATAAAAAAAGAAATATGTAAACATCTGTGGTTTTCGAAGACAAATATGCAGGCCACAGAGATCCTTAAATATTGTTTAATGGCCCCCATTTCTATTTAAGTTTGACACCACTGGTCTAGAACAGTGAGAAGTTAAGTGATGTGCCCAGGGTCACACAATAAATATATATATCAAAGCCAGGTCTTGAACTCAGGTCTTCCTAATCCAGAGAACAATTCTTCATCCACCACCCCACAATGCCTCTGAAGGTGAAATAGAAAATGGCAAGAGATGGGTAGAAGATGAGAAGAGATTAGATGAGGAGATATATAGATAATAGAAAGAAAGAAACTAGTGGGGATGAAAAAAAAATGAATAACAAGTAAAACAAGTCTTTTGAACGAGGTTAATTTCAAACATCAATATTTCTCTGTCCTTTGCTCCAAGAAGTGATTGTGTTAATTGGTCCTCTGAGAGCCAAGGACTATGTCAAATGGAGATGTTGTTGAAGAGAGAGAATAGAGGAAACCTGTTTATATCCTTGTTGTTGTTTTTTAAGATTCCTTATTTTGAAAAAAAATTCACAGTGGTATAAACTAGCAAATGATAGACACCCTCAAATTCACATCTGTGTCTACTTGTTTTCTTAGGTCACTGACTCCAAATTATTAACTGCTCTCTAATAATTACAGAAAAGTCAAGTGGCTCATCAGCGAAATGTTTATTCCTTTAGCACAAACACATATGCTGAGAATTTGTAAAACAACAATCACTGTAAATGCACACACAGCACAATAACTGAATACATTCTGGTTCTATTCTCTTTAAACAAAGATCCCTGCTAGTTAATGCTTTTCTTCAGAGTAGTTTAAAGCTTTACAAATTCAATATATCCTTGACATATTTGATTATATTTCTTTACTTTAAAGCCCAGGAGTCTATGAGCTGGTAGGCCCTCATTCTTTTGTGACTTCTATTGACTGACGCTGATTATGCTGTCCTCAGACCTCAGAGACTCCCAGCTTTGCCTTCAGATCATTACTGATCAATAGAAGGTCTAAGACTGATCATTATTAGCTTCTCTTCAATCTGAGGACTAGCATTTGGAATCTTCCTTTGTTTTTCACTTTATTCTTTGTGTAGGTCTCTGAGTGACAACAAGGGAAATGAGGTGCAGACCCTAGTTGTTAAATAGAATAATTCATTCTCCCCTTGCATAAATGTACCCTAGTGTCATTACAGCATCTTGCAAAGCAAAGGAGAGAATGAGAAAAAGAGTAGGTTAGGATGAGAAAAAGGTGCTCTTTCTCTCTGTATCTCTCTTTCTCTCTCTCTCTCCCTCCCTCCCTCCCTCTCTCTCTCTCTCTCCCTCTCTCTCTCTCTCTCTTTCTCTCTCTCTCTCTTTCTCTCTCTCTCTCTGTCTCTCTCTTTCTCTCTCTGTCTCTGTCTCTGTCTCTGTCTCTGTCTCTCTCTCTCTCTCTCTCTCTCTTTCTCTCTCTCTTTCTCTCTCTGTCTTTCTCTCCCTGTGTATATGCATTCATAACTGAAACTGATCATGGTTTTCATCAGGCTTGCCTTTTCTTCTCCTTCGCCTTTTCTAAGTACTTCCTCACTCTTACAAACACACTATGCTAAGAATGTGGTAGAGATGATGATTAAAAGTAGCCAACATCCTGGCTATGATACAGAATTCCAGAGAGCTGACTTATTGTCACTCTGTGTGATCCTGGTTAACAGGGATAAATGTTTCTTTTCTTACCATTTTTAGGAAATAGACATGCCATATCCTACATAAATACCCTAAATCTTGTTTCTTTATACATCATCTGCTCTTTGTTTCCTTCTGTCTCAGAAAAAGAAGAGAAATAGAAATATCCTCCTTTCCAAAGTTAACCCTTCTATTGGTGCCATAACACCTTCTCTGAGACCTGTTTTCTTTTATAGCTTCTGTCTTTTCCTATATCTTTAACCTCTCTTCTCCTCACTCCATTCCCTTAGCTGATGAACCTTCCCTAGACTAAAAAAGTACTATCTCTCAACTGTTAATTCCTCAAGCTCACAGTTCATCTATTTCCTCCTTTTCATTATCCAGTTGCACCCTCCATTTACTAATCGCCCACCTACTCCTTAACCCTTTTGATCTGACACTGATAAGATTGTACTCTTTGGCATCATCAGTAATACCCAATGCCTCAAGTCCTTTTACTCAGTCATTATACTTCTATGGCCTTCTGACTGACTTTGGCTCCTTTTCTGCCCCTTCTGAAGATATCAATGTCAAAATTCTTTAAGTTCTATTTATCAGTGCCCCAATCTTTTATGAAGTTGGTCTGTGGCAATAGGAACAAATTCTTATTAACACATTTTAGACAATCCACCATGTGATGTACCTTTTGGCACCTTACTATTATACTCTCCTTCCCTTCAGGGAAAGTAAGTGGCAGGTATCAGTATACCCAGCGCATCCTGTACACAAAACTATGCAAGCTATTACATTGCATGTGCAATCTTATAAATTCCTTTTACCACTATTTGAAAACAAACTATCATAACCCATGGATTAGGAGTATCTACACATTGTTAGAATATAATTTCAAGACCAAGTAAAAGGACATATGATCCCATTACATTCAAATCCCAGACTTTTAGAACTCTAAAGAACCCAAAATAACATCTAATATAAGTCTCTTTACTTTGTATATGTAGAAACCAAGGCCTGGAGACATAAATTGACTTGCCTCAGGTCACAAAAAAAAACTGAAGGCAGAGCTGGAAACAGGATCCAGGTTTCTCCCAGCAGAGTTCAGTGGTCTTCTCACTATACCAGTCTGTTTCTTAGAGCTTCCTTTCAACCATATAACTATGTGTTTATGTCAAGCAAAACAGAATTGTTTATATTTTCATCAATTTTGTTTAAATGCATTTTAACAATCTATCACCAGGTGATAGCAACAATACTATATTACTTTTTTCTCTCTTTGCCCACCCCTTTGGAACCTTTCTATCTACCAGTACGATTCAAATTACCATGATAATCTGGATGGTTTCCAGTTCTAAAGATAAATAAGCTTGATATCTATCCCTGGCAAAATTCTAGAGTAAGTTATTCAACAAGGGCTTAGAGAAAATGTGAGAACTTAGAGAAGGAGAAGTAGGGGTTGCAACTGGATCACAGAAAGGAGGAAATAGATGAACTGCTAGCTTGAGGAATTAACAGTTGAGAGAAAGTACTCAGAAAAGGAAATAACATGGGTTTATTAATGTGATTTCATTTATTTTTAAAAAAAATAGATATAGAATTCAGAAAGGTTAATCAAAGGAATTATGTAGACACAGTGAAGCCAAATAGCACGCCAGGGATGCCAAGAATTATTCATCTGGGGCTTTCTTTCTTTCATGGACTAACAGATGTCAAATCTTCACATTACAAATTTAGGCCTCAAAATATTCAGTACAAATCAACTAATAAATTGCAGTGGAACTGTAAAACATCATGGAACAAAGTACTAATCACAATTTCCTGGATATAATGTTAATCCATAAGAAATTTAAGAACAATATTTTTAATATATGTCACCATGCCAAATACTTATACTCACCAAGATACAGTGAATAAAAGCACTTTCAAAATAGGGAAATTTAGCAAAGGTGATCAAACTCATGTTGGAACAGGAAGAGTTGCATATTATCCCAGTTGTTTAGTTGGATACTGGAATTATACCAAGAATGCTGTTACAAGATTTGATCTTACAAAAGATGATCTTAAATACTTTAACACTTTCTTCAACTACAAAAGCAGTTTATTTAAATGTACCTATACTGTAGCATATATGTGTATAAAAGAATATTAACAGTATAGCAACTTGCCCCAGGACCATAGAAAAAGATGAGAAGAAAAAATAATAATAAAATAATCTCTTTTAAGCATCAAGAAAGTTGGAGTCACCATGAGCACCAAGTCACAGTGCAACTTGAGAAAGTGGAAATGTCTTTGAAGAAAATAAAGACAAAAAATACAGCTAAACTAGACCAGTTGTATGCACAGGAGATCCATACTAATGAAACAATTTTGAGGGAGCTACTTCTCAAGTCATATAACAATAAAAATTATTATTATTAAAATAATGGCTAGCACTTATATAATGCTTTAATGTTTGAAAAGGATTTTACATGTGTTAACAACAATGTAAAGGAAAATAACATAGAAAGACTACAGAATTCTGATAAATGTAGTGATCACTCATGAGCTCAGAAGATTAATGGTCAAGCATTTTACCGGTCCTTTGGCAGAAAGGTGGTGGACTAGAGATGCACACAGAATGAAGCATTTCCATAAATGATAAATGTTTGGATTTGCCTGCTTGGCTACACTTAGGTTCATATCTTTAAAGCTGGAAAGGACCTCAGGGGCTATCAAGTCCAACACGTCCAGCCCCCTAATTTTACAGAAGAGAAAGATGAGACACAAGGAGATTAAACTATCTGCCTGCAGGCACATAGCTACTAAGTATCTGAGGCAGTATTTGAATTCATATTCCTGACTTCAAATCCAGTGGGGTTTAGACAAAATGCTCTATTTATCATCAATATGTATTTATTTAACTTCTACTATGTGCCAAGAATTGTGTTAGACACTGTCAATACAAAGACAAAAAATGAAACACTCCCTGTTCTCAAGAGCTTACAGAGAGACATCTCCTAGACGTACAGAGAAGCAGTGTGAAATAACAGTGATTCAAACGAAAACCACATACGCATACACACACATTTTTTATTAAAGAATAAACAAAGTTAAGGATCAAAGAACGTGAGAGAAACACATTGTAGGCATCAGTGACTAAAACATATTATGAGTGAGGAATTATAATAAGCAATGTGAAGGATTCTATGAAGAGAAATATATAGGAATGAGAGCGGGGGGAAATATGGTGATCACACATTGAAATGAAGAAGTTACTAATGAGTACCCCTGAAGTAGCATACAAAGACAGAAGGGTCGCCCAGCGTTTTGAGTGGACCCCTTGTGGTGAATTTATTGGAAATCTTAGATAAGAGTCAGAATGAAGAGGAAGTCAGTGATGGTTGTGATCTATTTTTTTTAGAGGGAATGCCCAGATGGCATTCATTCATATTCATTGACCCACTGGATTATTAGATTATATAGAATCTGTCTTAAATTTTCCATTAGACCATATGCAACTCATAGCCAAGGACTTCCTTTCCAATGCTCAAAGTTTTGTGAACAATATTGGCTCTTAACTAATATCCTTTGACTTTTCTTCCCAACTTTATGAATTTTATAACATGGAATTTTAAATCTATACTCAGCCCCCCACCAAAAAGTAAGCTGTATATGTACATTTAACCTCTTTCTAAGAGTTACTTGAAATCTAGACTCTTTTTCTTTCATTCTTAAAAGCCATAATTGGGCTCTGTCTATTCATAATTTAGAACCTCAATGAGCTAATACATTAATGAATTAATCATTCTCTTCATCATGCCAGTAATTAACATTTCACTTGTCTTCTCTAAAATATGGTGGCTTGAACAAAATGAAAACAGAATGAAACTGTGGTGCTAATGATATGCTGTCATGACAGAAATGTCATGACTTTGGTACTACAGTGCCTCTTTGGTTCTATGACAACTAGTAGGAGATGAAACCAATTATTTAAAATGACAGAACACTGAACAAAAATGTTTGTTCTTCTAGACTCAGCAAGGATAATGTTTTACCTATTGTGATGATCAAAACCATAGCTTCATATGCAATAATAATAACAGCTAAAAGTTATATAAATATGCCCTTTACAAAATGCTTTCCTCACAGTAAACCTATGAGGCAGGATGCTAATACTATTTTCCCAATCTGACAGTAAGTAAACTGAGGCAAAGTAGATAGAGTATCAGGACCAAAGTCAGGAAGTTGGCTCTTCCTGAGTTCAAATCTGGACTCAGACACTGCTGTGAGACCATGAATAAGTCACTTAACCCTGTCTGCCTCAGTTTCCTCATCTCTAAAATGTATTGGAAAGGGAAATGGCAAACCACACCAGTATTTTTGCCAAGAAAACCCTACATGGTATCATGAGGAATTGGACATAATGGAAAAACAATTGAACAATGAACTGAGGATCATATTAAAGTGATTTGTTCATAGTCACACAACCAGTAAATGGTAAAGTTATTCATTTGAATTGTTTCTTTGTTTTCATTTTTGGAATAAAAGAAATATTTACATAACATGGAATAATTTTTAAAAAGATGATTGCACATGAAATTACAAATCTATTATGTAGAACTTGCTATTCTTTTTAAATATATAATAAAATTCCAAAGTCATTTTACTCCACCATATTTCAGCTTATTTAAAATAGCAATCAGACTGGTCACCCAGAGAGGGTGAGCACAGTATCCTAGGAAATGTGATTCCATTGATTAAAAAGAATGTTTCTAGTACAACAAATGAGCCTGGGATGTTTGTCTTTTATATTGACAAGTCATTTTCTATCCTGAAAATCAGACACAAATGAGACAGAAGTAAAACATTTGCTTTAGGCAGATTCCTATTCCGGGCTGTGAATAAGACACTCCTCTGGTTTCCAGACTTTTTTCTGGCTGTCTCCCATCCCTTGACTGTTCTGCATCTTCATCTCTATCTGCCTTCTACGAGAAGGCTTTTTCAACCTCTCTCAATTCTAGTGCCTCCCTTCTTTTAATTATTTCTTATTTATCCTACATATACCTTACTTTTACTTTTTTTTTGGCTGTTTGTTTCCCCAATTAGATTGTGAACTTCTTGAGGCCATAGACTGTCTTTTTCTTCTGTTTGCATCACCAGTACTCCATTGATTTACTGACTATAAGGGAAAAAAAAACATTTTGTGACTCAAGTATCAAATAGTTCTGCTAGGGCCAAGAACAGTGAAGGCACTGTTTTAAAATGAACCAATTAACCTTTCTCATA
>CM053600.1:92541822-92562222 GCA_028646575.1 Pseudocheirus occidentalis
GAAGGGATGATATTTCAAAAATTGAAATTAAGGGGTGGCAGAGGAATACAATGACAGGAGACAGGTAGAGACAGAATGGGGTCAATCATTTCATATAGAAGAGGCAAGGGATAACTGTTACAATGGAGGGGAAAGGAAGGCAAAAAGGGAATGGACCAACCTTACTCTTATTGAATTTGACTTAGGGAGGGAATGGCATACACTCTAAATTGGGTATCTTGCCCTGCAGGAGAGTAGAGGAGAAAGGGATGAGAGGTGTGATGATGGAGGAGAGGACAGGTTGGGGGAGAGCGTTGTTAGAAGCACACACTTCTGTCAAGGGACAGGGACAAAGCACAAAATAGAACAAGGGGAGGGCGGGGTAGTAAGGAGGGAAATTTCATCAGTGTTACACAGTATGTCCATTGTGGAGATGTTCTGTGTAATTACACATGTACGGCCTGTATTGAATTGCTTGTCTTTCTGGTGTGGGTGGGTGACAAGGGAGGAAGGGAAAGAATTGAGAATTTAAAGTTCTAAAATCATACGTTAAAAATATATATATACATATGTATGTATATATATATATAATTATTATTATTTACATGTGACTGGGAAATAAGATATATGGGCACTGGAATAGGGAGATCCATCTTGCTCTACCAGAAAGTCAGAAGGGTGATGGGGGAGGACACAGGAGAGAGCACATTGTGGGGGGGGTATACAGTGGGATCGCTGTTTTTTGGTGGGTAAGGACAGGGAGAAAATTTGTAACTCAAAATACTGTGGAAATCCATGATGTAAACTAAAAATAAACAAAAGTTAATTTAAAAAAGATGGAATTAGTTAAGCATGTCAAACAATATAGGGAAGTTAAGGCTAGTAAAGACTGCTAAAAGGGACATGCAAATCCAGAGCTTCAGAGAAAAATTTAGATGAGAAATAATATTAGGAGTTTCCTCAGAGGGTCGATAAATACAGCTCTAGAAGTGTATCAAATTGTCAAGGAATCTGAAGAGAGAGAGAAATCTTAAGAGAGACTCTTGAGCAAGGTTCTTAAGGAGAGAGTGATCATGTTCTATACATCTTTGTGTCTCTCACACCACTAAATGCAGTGCTGAGCTTATACAATATCAACATGTGTTGATCAACTGAGTATAGAATTATATTGTATTGTATTATATCATATCATGTCATATTAATTATATAATATATCATATCACATCACATATATTAATTATATTATGGCATTTTATGGTATATTATGGTATATTATATCATGTTATGTCATGTCATAGCGTATATCATATTGTATCACGTCACATCACGTCATGTCACATCATGTCATGTCACATCACATCACATCACATCATATCATATTTTAGATGGATTAACTGTATGGTTTCTTTGAATAGTGTGCTTTTGTAGTGCATTTATAATATGACTCCACTAAAAAATCAATTTACAAGCAAAATTTGGGAAATACCTATTACCTAAATTAAGTTTTATTCCTAATCTAAGAAATTAATGCTTGCTACAAACATTAGTTCACAATTATTTCTTAGTGAGAGATACCTGAGAAGACATCCTCAACTTTATCATTCCCTCCTTCTGGTCCAAAGAGCCTTAGTTTTCTCACTTTCGATTGCTTCCCAACAATCATTTTATGAGAAGGAACTGATCATTCACAGGATTCATGTCAAAGGTGATTTAATAAAAAAAAAATTCCACATTAGTCACATTGTAAGGAAAAATTAGAATCAAAGGGAAGAACATAATTTTTAAAAAAGAGAGAGAGAATTGTATGCTTTGATCTGCATTCAGACTCCACACTTCTTTTGCTGGATGTGGATAGCATTTTCCACCATGGGTCTTTTGGGATTGCATTGCTGAGAAGAGCTAAGTCTATCAAAGTTGGTCATTGTACAATGTTGCTGTTACTGTGTACAATATGCTTCTTGTTCTTCTCGCTTCCCTCAGCATTAGTTCAAGTAAATCTGTCCAAGTTTTTTCTGAAATTTTCCTGCTCCTCATTTCTTATGTAACAATAGCATTCCATTACATTCATATACCATAACTTGTTCAGCCATTCACGCAATTGATGTGTCTCTCTTTAATTTCCAGTATTTTGCCACCACAGAGCTGCTATAAATATTTTTGTACATGTGGGTTCTTTTGTACATGCAGTTCGTTTTCTTTTTTTTATGATCTCTTTGGGATATAGACCTAGAAGTGGTGTTCCTGGATCAAAGGATATTGGCAATTTTATAGCCCTTTGGGCACAGATCCAAATTGTTCTCCAGAGTGGTTAGATCAGTTCACAACTCCACCAACAATGCATTAATGTTCCAAATTTCCCACATCTTCTCCAGCATTTATCATTTTCCTACTTTGTCAAATTAGCCAATCTGATGTGTGATGTGGTAGTCTAAGGTGATTTTTGAAGACAGGGATGAGTTAACAATTTGCTATTTCAGCATCCAGACCTAGTCAGGATTCAAAATTAGGGGAAGGGGAATAGTCAGGAAGCTGTGAATGCTCTTGTTGGCATGAGGCTTCTACAAATGAAGCCTAAATGTGCTAGATCACATTTATGTCCCATTGTTTCCCAAAATTATACTTCTGTAATCTAACCTTCACACATATGCTCATGGGCATCTTTATAGCAATGTTTACAAGTATTGCATCTTGTTCTCAAATGCATATGACTATTTATTCTAATATTGATAATGTTTGACTTTTATAAAAAGCGTTGCTAATACCCTTCAGAGGTACTTACTCATTCTATTCACTGTGTAGTTAAAATCCTGATTACAATGGCATGTATTCTAATTGTATATTGACTAATTATATACTCTTTAGGTTGGAGTTGTGGGAGAATGGGATTAGACATGTTACTTTCATTGATATACAGACACTCTAGTGAGGATGCTCCTTTTACTAGTATAGGCATATATACTTATACATACATACATGAATATACACACACAAACATATATATTAGAGTAAGCAATCACTTTGTGTCTTAGTCTTAATGTGTTGCCTTGGGAAACTTTGATAGATACTTTTCGAGGGGTTAACACAGTTGCCCTGGGTAACACAGGTTGTACATATCAAAGAGGCATCTTGAACCCAGATTTTTCTGATGCCAAGACTTACTATTATGGGTCATTAAAGGCCACCTTGTCTCTCATATGTTTAGAGTTTCTTCATAAGAGGATTATATATATAGCTCTAGAAGAGACCAGAGATTTGCAAAGATTATTAAATAGTCAGAAATGGAAATCACATCCTGGTAGTCAAAGATATCTGTGAATATGTATAAATTATGTGAATAAACTAAAGAACTTCTATTGCCCTTCTGGTGCTAAATCTATGATCTCACCATCACATAGATGCAGGTATTTTCTCCAGGGATGCAAACTGCAACCCATCTGCTCCTAGTGCATTCTGAATGGCACTAGATTATGTCCTCCCAGAAGTTTGCTATGATATGCTAGTAGCCTTCTGTGCTTTTTCTTCCTTCAAATCTTAGCTAAAAGCCCACTTTTTTTCAAAAAGCCTTTATCAATGCCTTTTAATGTTAGTGCCTTCCCTCTGTTTTTTCTTTATTTCCAATTTATCCTGTTTCTATCTTGTTTGTACATAGTTGCTTGTATGTCATTTCTCCACTAGACTGTAAGCTCTTCAAAAGCAAGGACTGTCTTTTACTTGTCTTTGTATCCCCAGTGCTTAACATAGTGTCTAGAATGTAGTAAACACTTAGCAAATGCTTCTTTTTAAAATTTTATTTATTTTATTCTGAACTTAAGAAATAAAACAATTATTTTCACAACATAGTAGAATAGAAAAAAAGATGATTATACATGAAAATGCAAACCAGTTATATAAAACTTGTTGTGCCTTTTAAACATATAGTAAAGATATCATATAACTTTCATTTTTTGTCTCTTTTTCTTCCTTCCCCACTACCACCTTAGAGATGGATGTCATTAGACCCAAATGTGCATGTGTGTACACACATACATATGTATGGATACACATATATACATATATATGCATACCTGTGTATGATATATACACACACACACACATATATATAGTAAGACAATTCCATACATACGTCTGTTTGTCAATTCTTTTTCTGCATGCAGATGAAATCTTTCCTCACTATGCCTTCATAGTTAGAGTACTTATCTCAGTCAAAATGACTTAGTCACTCAAAATTGTTCTTAAAACAATGTGGTTGTTACTGTATACAATGTTCTCTTGGTTCTACTAATTTTGCTCTTCATTATTTCATGCCAGTCTATCTATATGTTTCTAAGATCATCAAAATCATCATTTTCATAGCACAGTATCATTCCATCACAATAATATGCCACAAGTTTTTTAGCCATTCTCAAATTGACAAGCATCCCCACAAATCCTAGTTCTTTGCCACTACAAAGACAGCTGCTATAAATATTTCAAAACTTATACATTCTTTTCTTTTTTCCCCTAATCATCTTAGGAAATGAATAAATCCTTCTTAACTGACTGACACCACAAGTATACCAGTAGAGCTTTCATCACATGACCAACTATCATTTTATATCTTATGTTTCTTTGACAACATTTTAATGACTTCATAATCACTTGTGTCAAATGTTGTAGCCTGTTCATTTCCATCATATACCTTAAATTACAGCTATGCCCCAATTAGTGTGAATAATGAATCCCATGAAATGGTCATTTGTATTTGAATTTGAACTATTCAAAATTATAATTATCTAAATTTTGGCCCCTGATTCTAGCCCAATGGAAATATATGATGGAAACTCATATAATGCAGCTACATAAAAGGATTCATTATTTGCACTAATCAGGATCTACCTGTATTAGGCTATAAAGTTATTAAATGAAACCAAAAGTCACTTATAGTCATGTCTTCTCTAGTTTTTTTTTCCAGAGGAAGGTTGTAACAATGTTTTTAAGTGCTAAAAATCTTAAATCTGTCTTTATCCAAGATGACATAGTAGTTAAATTCCACAATTTCAGCTTCAATCCTTCGTCACCAAGTACTAAAGTGGCATTCCTTTATAGTAATTTTTCACATCAGTGTCATCTTATATGAAAAGTTTCATTTAGCACAGTGAAGTTTGAATTTCTGTGATTAATGGGAGATGTTAATTCCTTTCTCTTATTAAAACTCTATAAAGGAAGACACTTTAAATGAAATGCATTCTTGCAGGAAATTGCATCATAATGGTGTTCTTTCTAGCCCACAAGCCACAGGGTTTGGCAGTAGTAATGTGAATCCAGTAAAAAATAGCTTGTTATCTACCACACTGGGGAAATTAAGAGCATCAATTAGTCAACAATTGTGGCTAAATTAATTTCTTAGAAACATAGAATCTCCCAGCTGGAAGGGATTTGGGAAGTCCTTCTATCAAATTCCACATATTCTTTCACATGGTTTTCTTTTACCATTAGAATGATCTATGAATAATTGAAAAGTCCAGAAAGTGTGTGTGTGTGTGTGTGTGTGTGTGTTAAATTGTTTGCAAAAACTATGAGGCAAAGATTTATTTTTTCCCCTTCAAAAATAGTACAAACCGCATATAGGAACTATGGCAACCCTAGCCTTAACTTCAGATAATCTGTGTATTATTTTTCTTTATTAGTTTTAAAATCATTGCCATTTAGTAGAGAGTATGGTCTACTGTGAGCGTATTGAATTTTGACTCAGTAGACTGCTGAGTTTGACTATTATCTTTTAACCTTATCATTTCTTTGCCCATAAATGTTGCCTCAGTTACCTTATCTGTAAAATAGGGATCATAATATCCTACCTAACAGGACTGACATGAGGAACAAGTGAGATAACAATGTACTTAAATTGTAAAATTTGGAAAATTTAAAGTTCTATGCAAATAACATTCAACTGAATATTTGGATGGAGGTAGAGTTATCAGAAATACCTAATTTCTCCAGTTTTTCCAGTTAGTAAAGATTACACAGCTTTCCCTATAGTAACTACTCATTACACTCTACCCACTGTCCCCAGTTGCCCTCTTGTAACAGTTCTCCACGCTGTGAGTAAAATCCTGTAATTATAGTGGAAATCCTACTTAGTCAATTGCCAATCTTTCTATTTATTTTGAAGTGGGATAATGGGGCCATGATTCATTATAGAGTTTTTGTACAGGCCTAAATTCATATGCTATTTAAAGCAAAACCAAAAATGCAGCATGGACATCTTTTCTTTGCTTAGGAGACAGAGAGGCTGCAATAAATCACAAAGAATTTGGTACAATTCACTCTTGTGATATAAATTTAGGGTAGGGTCTAATTTTTGAAGATTTATCAATCTGGTGTTTGAAGGGTCACATCACAAAAAGGGCTCTGTACCTTACAACTCTTTTGCCAAGCTTTGATTTATGAGACCTTAGTACAAATAAATCATACTCCTTTGTTCCTTTTTTTCCTGACAGAAACAAGAGAATTATTTTGAAGGACTAGACTTTTTGGGGGGTTTTTGTCTCTGATGAAGAGGTTGCCCCCATCTTTTCTATAACGTGAAAATTTTGAGTTTTCCTGTTAAATTGTCTTATTATGCGGTGATGGAGCTGAAGGGTATCCTGTGCGTACTTGTCAATTAGACTAGAGAATGTGGCAGTAAAGGTGGTTGTTTGACTTTCCCTGGATATGCCTGGATTTTCCATCACTCATGGGGAGCAGTGCACAGTGGAAATTACATCTGATTTTGTGTATTTTCCCAATTTCCTTTAAAGAGAACACTTTTCAGTGGGCTGAGAAGATGGAAATTCAAATTAAAAGTCAGATTGTAGGCAATATTTATTTTTTAAAAGGCAAACTTCTGGAAAGTAGTAAAGAAAATAATAATCCTTTTACAACCCTTCAGGTAAATAACTAACATGGCTAAAAACCAGAAGCCTTAAAGCAAACAGCAGGAGTAAATCAATAACTCCCACACTGAGGGAAAAAATGATTTTCTATTCAGGATATCAAACAAAACTCTCTAATGTGATATTAATG
Source organism: Pseudocheirus occidentalis (assembly GCA_028646575.1). Lineage (NCBI taxonomy): Eukaryota > Metazoa > Chordata > Mammalia > Diprotodontia > Pseudocheiridae > Pseudocheirus > Pseudocheirus occidentalis. The sequence goes on from CM053600.1 coordinate 92,548,843, forward strand.
GCTGAATGAACAGGCTTCTTATTTGCACTTTTGTGAGGGGGAGTCTGAGGATTGGCACTTGCTCATCTACATCAAATCTGCTAAGAACCTCATGAATAATAGTTTGACATTTTCAGTGGGAAAGGAGCAGCTTGTCTTCAAGTCTGAAAAGCTTTCTCCTTTTGATAGTCATCTTTTTTTTCTTCTGATGAGCAGCGTTTTTTTCATGTCAACTTTCAGTGAGCAAATGCTCTACAAGTCAGAGAAGAGAACTCAGAAAGGTAATGAGGTAGGTCAGAAGGGGGTGGGGTGGAAACTATTTTGTCCATCAAGACCAAATGTGTTGCTTTCATGTGCTCACATTCTTGCCAGGGCAGCTTTGTTCAATTCTGCTCCATTCACCATGTTTCATAACAATCATATCCAGAAGCGCAGGGGAGAGGGTGATGATAAAAGTATGAAAGCACAATGTGAAGATAAAAAGTGTGGCCTGTGGGATCTGTCAGTGGTCTACCTGAAACTGAGCTTTCTGTTAGACAAGGAGTTATTATCTTATTGAACACAATTTGGTCTGTAGTTTTCCTTTCCAAACTTATTGCAGCACCACTACCCATCACATGCTCCAAATTAAAGCAAACTAGGGTTGCTGTTCCCCAAACATCCTACGCATCTTCTCATCTCCTCAACTTTGGGTGAGCCATTCCCTAAATCTGCAACAACACATATTTCTTCTCTTTGTCTCCATGGACCTACCATCTCTACCTGTGTAAGTTGTACTTATTGTATCCCCACTGTGAAGTTTTTTTTTTTTAATTTCTTGTTTTGCTGATTCCCGACAACTGAGATGATTACTGGTCTTATCTGCACTTTCTGCACATTGTTCATAATTCTCTTAAAGTTAATTTAGTCCTTTCAAGATGGGAATTTCATCCATATGGATTCTCCTTCTAACAGCGATCACTCATTTTCATAATTTTTAATGTTTTCGAAACACGTTTCTCCAAACCATCCTGTGAAGTAGGTAGTACAAGTATGATGTTTATTTTATAGAAGAGGAACAGGTTCTGAGAAGCTATGATTTAAATATTATCACCCTGCTTTTAAGTGCCTGAGACAATGCAAACTTAGGTTCCCTTATTCCAAACCATCCATCCACTCTCATATACTCATCCATCCACTCTCATCACTTTCATATACAGGAAATGCACCCTTGACTTAGTGGATGCATTAATGAGTTCCTATGGTCAGAAAGAAATGATTATAATGAGAACATTGACAACATTACTTGCTTTTAACCTTCTTTTGATTAACCTGTTCAAGCAGTTAGCTCTTCCAATTTAAGCTTATCTGGTCCTCAGGTGATTTATATATAATCCATCACCAGGATGATGCCTTTATAGAGGTTGATAGGATTTGTTAAAGTACTCACAATATTAAAGTTTGTATATGTATTTGTATAATCATAGAATCCTAAATTTGGAGTTTGAAGACACTTCAACAATCTTAAAGTACAATTACCTCATTTTACAACTCAGGAAACTGAGCACAGGTAACTTGCCAAAGGTCATACAGGTAGGAAATGACAAAGCCAGGATTTGAACCCAGGTCCTCTGACACTAAAGCCAGCAAGCCTTCTCTTCTGCTCTGCTGCCTCCAGATTTCCTGTTCCTATTGTTCTTTTTGTTAGTTTACATTGTTATTTGTTATTGTTTTATTGCCTCAATATTTTATAAACTTCTTGAAGAAACTATGTGAGACCAGAGCTCATTACATATAAGTGCCTAATTACTATTTATTAAGTTAATTAAACTCTAATTAATCAATGATATCTAGCTTTTATGGAACACTTTAAGTTTTGCAAAGCACTTTAAGTATGTTATCTCCTTTATCCTCACAATAACTCAAGAGGTAAGAGCTATTGTTAGGTTCACTTTATAGATGAGGAAACTAAGACTGAGAGAGGTTAATGACTTGCCCAGGGTCATATAGCTAGTAAGAATCTTGAAGAGTATTTTAATTGAGGTCCTCTTGACTCCAGGTCCATACCTGCCATAATCAACAAATCATTTGCAGTTATCCCTTCACATCATGACTTTCCTCATTGCAGTTTCAATATATTGTGGGTTGACATAAGAAATCAAATGGGAATTTTTAAGGAGTTTTGCAGAAGCTGCAGACAACCCATGAAGGCCAGCAGATGGTACAGAAAAAAGTTTAGGAACTTAGAAATGCAAAAACACATGTATAATGTTGTATAATATCCAAATCCATATAAGCCAAATTTTACAATAAGGTACTATAAACACCCCACAAAGAAAAAAGAAATCAAACTTATCTGGTAGGAAGAGAGGACCAAAAAATTTCATGTGCATTTTCCAGATCAGGCTTCATGACCCTAACTACATTGCCCTTCACCCATGTGGAAGGGGTAATTTTATTTAGTGCTGTAGTGCCAACACTATATTCACAGTGTCTAAGGTGGCTATGAATATAAATTCTGAATCACAAAATATAGCCAATTCTCCACATGGAAAACAGAACCAGAACATTTATTCAAACACCAGAAAGTTGAATTCCAACACCACAAAACCAAATCCCTCATAGCAATGAAAGAAATCTGTACATGGTAACAATGCAGAGTGCACTGCTGTCCCCAAGCCTTCCCCCTGCTAGGGCCTCCCCACAAACAACACTCACAGCTCGCTACCTGCTTCCTCTATCTCCCTCAGCTCTAACTACCTGATCAACTTCTTATGGGGCTCTGCTTTATGTGTGTGGCGAGCTCCTCCCATCACAGACTCATGTGACTCAGGATTCCCTGTGACTTAAGCAGGTCTCATGGGCCTATTAAAGGATGGGAAACATCTTCCCATTAAGCAAAAATACATTAACAATACACATACCTCTTATCAGTCAGTTCACAAGTACTTAACAACATTGTGCTGGGCACCAGATGTTACAAAGAAGTATGGTCATTTCCCTTTCCCTCAGGTAGCTTATGGTATTATTAAGGATTCAAATTAAATACAGCTTCAAAGAATAATTAATTTCTGAAACTTGTGATTGTGGCTCATATGTGTAATAGGCTGTGTGAGGCTGGGATACCCTTCTAGACACTTTCTGATAGGTGATATGTATTTTCCGTTACGCCTACTGTGTTCCTGATGTCATCATCAGTGCCTTAAATCTCCCTGGACACTATGAAATGACAAAGTTCAGGGTAGCAGAAGGTATTTATGGACCTGCAAAGCACCATGTGAGCCTCAAGTGGCCTTTATAGCATTATTGTTCCATTCAATGAACCTCTTTTATACTTGTTGTAACTTGGTCATGGTGGTGGTGGTGGTGGTAGTGGTGTGTGTGTGGGGGAATTGATACTTTATAATTCTTAGAGTCCAGATGTTGTTTTTCAAGGTTGTATTGTCATGATCAATAAGGTCCAAATGCAAGTAAACTACAAATAATGTCCATTCAGTTTATGAAAATTCACTTTACAATATTTAATGTATGAGATCCAAGCCTCTTACTCTATACAATGTGATGAACTATGTATACCAGAAGCATTTCCTAATAGTTCCTGAACTGATTTGGTTGGATATATTGAAAAGTAAACATGTTCTTCCTTACTGACTCCATGTTTCCCTCTTGTATAGTGCTGTATTTTGCCTTGCTTTGGCAGAATCTTCAAAACCTCTCCTGGGGTCAGTAAGCAAACTTTGCAAGGAGTGATAGAGAGAAGAGAGAGAAAGCATCAGCTTCCCTGGAACTTGCCTCCCTGAGAGGCTTATTGTCAATTGGGTGAAAGCACAACTATGAGAAGCCAATCTTGTAGTAGAGACGGAGGAGTCACAAGCCACGCTCATTAGATTTGCAGACACTGCAGAGATCTCTAACTAGAGTCAATTGTACCCTCTAAACACTTTTCCTGTCAGTGTAAATTCACTGAATTATATTTGTAGCTATGTCTTTAGTATCAGTCCTGAAGATCCCAAATTAAGATTTAGAATAAATGCTAAAACCCAACTGAAGAGCTGAATATAAGAGATAATTTGGACACATCCTGTTCAAAATATTGTTCCTGTTGGTATCTTGCACTCCTCTTCTATTGTAGTGTAGCTGAGCACAAGGAAACTCATCTTTTCTTCATGCTGCAGCCTCTCCCAATTTCCACCCCTTATTCTGGGAATAATCTGATAAGCACTAATGGTCTTGGAGAGATATCAGTCAATTGGAACATGACTCCACTCATAATCCCAATGATTCCCCTGACCAAAACAAAATCACAATAGCTTCGCTATACATGTTCCTTGCCCTTTTGAAATGTAAGTTCCTTCCTTTGTATTTGTATCAGAACAATGTGTGACACATTGTAAGAGCTTAATAAATGTGTTTCTATTCATTCATTCATTGCTAAGGGTGGGGTCCATTTCACCCAATTAATCATAGAAGACCCAGATTGAATCAAGCAATCAAAAATAAATTAGGTGTGACTAAGTCCTTAATCAATTTGAAAGGATCATAGGGGCTTTGATTCATAGGATGAAGACAAAGGATGCCACAAAGTGAATATCTTTTGATTGGCTGAATAAGATTAAGCCATTTCTTAGACTGTATATAAAAATGGCAGTCTAATCTGGAAACAGAAGTCAAGTGGGAGAGGACTCCGAATTTAGGAGCTGATGATTCCAAGTCCCTGAGGAGGAATCACCTAGGGTAAGGGAGGATATTGGAGCACTAGAAGAGTGCCACCTTCTTCCCAGCTCCTCTACTCCACTGTAGAGAAAATATGAGTGGGAATAAATATGCTAAGGATAAGCTTAAGGCCTAGGGGATGGGGGCAAGGAAACACTTTTCTGGGTTACAAGAAAGGACAATTGACCAAGTCAAAATTCAGAAAACCTACAGTTTCCACAGGAAAGTGTGCACTGTGAGCCAATCCCTCGAGGGTGGGAATTATCTTTTGTTTTTCTTTGTCCTCTCAGTACTTAACATAGTGCCTGGAACATAATAGGTCTGTTTTATTGACTGACTTGGAGTCAGTAGAAATATTGTGCAGCAGTAGTCAGTGACAACTATCTTCACTAGAAGCTGCTAGACAAAGTGAGTACAAGTTAGAAACACTGAGGAAAGACATCTTCAGGACTCCCCAAGTACACCAACTCTCAGGACCTGTAGTTGCCAGGAGCTATGAGTTGGCCTTTGGCATATGGGTTCCTTACATATGCACCTCTCTCCAATTTTAATATAAAATTTGATGTAATCCCTCTTCCCAGGGACCTTGTATGTGAAAAGGGAGAGTGAACCCCTGGTTTAGGGGCATTGTTTCTATAACAACCGCCATTGCTAGATTTGCTTAGTAAATATCCTTTGTGTAAGCTAATTGGGTCTGGTTGATAATCAATGAGAAACACAGCAGCTACTGAGGAGTCAGAAATAACTAACACTCAGTGTTACCCCTATGACCTTGGATGGAATAATAGCAGCACCTCCTGGGTACACCCAAATGAGAGTGTCAGTGTGAGCAGAGGATATGAGCCCAGAGGGAGTATAATAAATTAATTCCTCTAGCACAGAAGTTCCTTCAGAGGGTCTTCAAACCTGGATAGGGGAAAATCACATCTTTATTTTGCTAAGCTTCTAACTGAAATTTAGTGTTTTCCCTAATACTTTAAATGATTATTCTGAGAAGGGCTTTATAGGGTTGATAGAATGCCAAAATTTTCAATGATACCAAAGTTAAGAACACTATGTTATGGAATTGCTTATTTTATTCCACAAATAATAAAAGAACACCTGCTCTGTACCCAGTAGGCACTTAAATGCTTGTTGCTATTGTTAATGTAGTTATTGTAACTCATTTCTACAGAGTTTCAAGGCTTTTGAAGCATTTTCTTTGAAACCATCCTGAGTTGCTATGATAGGAAGTTTTATTGAATGCTGGAGAGTTAGGCAGTTGAGAGTGTTCCTACTTAAGAGCATAAACTGAAGGTTGTAGGGAAGCTGTGGGCTCTGTTCTCCATGACAATCTAGCTGACCTCCATTTTTTTTCAGTTGGGACCCTCTAGGTCCTCAAGTGCAGTCCTTTGATTGGATCCAAACTTCAGAATGAGTTCTATGAAATTTGTAATCAGTCAAAGGGTCACACTTAAGGATCTAAAGGGCCATATCTGGCCTCAAGGCCACAGGTTCCCCACACCCAGTGTAGAGAATTCAAACAGGCAACATTGGGAGGGGTGAGGAAACTCTGGTTGCTCCATCAGGAAGGTAGATGAGTCCAACATCTTCAAACCACCTCCAACCTCTTTGTGAGACTTCCTGATAGATGATGGGCATAATTCTGCCAATTTGTACTTCAGATTGCCAAGGAGGGGCTAGGACAAACCATCTTTTGCTTCTTCACTAGACATTTGGCCTTACAATGAGATAAACTTCTGGAGTTCCTTGACATAGAGTCTGGCATATGGTTAGTGCTCAATAAATACTTATTCTGTTCCCTTCCATTCCTATACCCCTCTTTCTCTAGGAGTCAAATTCCTGATTTATAGCCTTCCTGTCCACCCGTTTCCTTTCCTTATTCAGAGGGATTAAAACATCCATGTCTATGTTCCTTCAAATAACCCTAATTTCCTAGTACCTCTCTCTCCTCAAATCCTTTAACGTTGCCTAGTCTCACTCAGTATCATTTGCAAATAGGAAAGGTTATATTTTTAATCTTGCCATAAATCAGAAGTGTCCCACTTCCATGGTGAAGAACTCTGAATTTCTTTATCTTCATAATTTTTCTTTTTTTAATCTTTCTATCTCTTCCTGTGTCTTATTCCTCCTATATCAACTCTCCATTCTCAGAATGACCTTCAGTCCCTTCATCTATCATTACTATTGTAGACCATCATGCTCTTCTGCCTACACTCTTTTCCCTTCATAATCTTGGCCTCTGTGTGAGTCAGTTCTCTGGCTCTTCCCTTGAATCCCTTGTCCCCTTGTTCTATCATCAATTATGCTTTGCCAAGCCTAGGTTTCAGAGTATTCACACTGCTCATCTCCTTTCTATTTCACTTACTGCTGCACAGAACTGAAGGAAATCACAAAATCATTCTGACCAGGGTGACTACGAATTTGATAGCTGATTTTAGTTAGCTTCTTTTTCATTCTCTGCCAAGACATTTGACTGGTTTTATAGTGTTTTAGGAATAAACCAACTCAAAAGAAATGGAGGCCCGCTGAATTCTCCTTGGCCTGACCTTTTATCAGGACAAGTAGCATCTTATTACTATTGTAGAACATGCAGTCATTATACTATTGATTTTTAATATGCTATTAATGAAGCCTTTGGTTTGATGTCAGTTATTTGTTGAGGAATTATATACACACACATATACATATATATGTGAAGAGATGTGTGTATGCATGTGTATATATGTATTGAATATATGTATGCACACACACACACACACATATATATTTAAATATATGGGTTTTATCTTATGTTATACTATGAGAATTTCCCCCCCCCCTTTCTCCAATTTCCCAGCCGTCTGTCTTCATTCTATGTTGGAATATCTTCCTAATATTCTGTCCAGGAGGGCTAAGTGAAATTAATATGGCAACAGTAGGCCGCTTATGCTTTCCAGCTTTGCCAGGGAATGTTATGATTAACAGTTGATGCCTGGCTCAATACCACTCTGTTAGCACAATGCCCTGCCCAATCATTCTACTTGCTCATCAGATTGAATTAATTCTATGTATTTCTTGAAAAATATAGCATGAGGTTAAAATAATTTTTTATTAAATCATCAATCAATTATTTTTAGCTTGGAGCTATGTTAGAATGGTAGTGTTTCCCCTTTTTTGCTTTTTGCTTGGGAGATCAATATACAAGAATATTATGGCTTTTAAAATGGAGATGAGGAAGACTTATTGCCATGTTATCTCCTATTGAATTGCCATGAATTTACACAGGAACTAACCAGAAAAATGGAGGAATCTTTTTTCTCCTTTTTAATGTTGTGATATATTATCTAGTGAATCGGTTCTCACTGATTTCTTATAGGTAGAAACAATGAGATTGTCATTTCTGATAAAAAAATCTAAGCTATATTTTAATTATTTCACGTTTAACCTATTGATATAGTCTTCTGGGTATGATCTCTACCTTAGCCATTTCCATGGTACATTGCAATAATAATTTAAAATAGTGATGAATGTAGTTTACACAAATGCATAGTAGACACTGCAAATAATCACTGAACGATGCAAAAACATATATTGAAAATTTAGTTTTTTAGTCATATGTCATAGTCAAGACAAAGTCTGATGGCTAAAACTATACATCAGAACTTTACTAACTTTAGTAGATTGATAAATAGTCAACCTCTATGCCAAAATCGGACCTCAAAATATGCTAGAGAACATAACAAATGAGCTGTATTATAAGACAACCATGATTACAGACCACATTTTTGTATAATATTTTCCAGACACAAAATTTATAAACAATGTAGTTATTAGGTATTGCAGTACCAAATGTTCATAATCACCAAGCTACATGACATTAAAATTTTACAAAATCCAGACTTAAATGAAGAGGTAGAAATTACGTGGAAACACGAGGAGGTACATGTCATTCCAGTAGTCCTTACCTATTGGAGTTATGTCATGGATGCCTTCAGTGAATCTATATAGGAAGTGCTAACATCCTAATACTTTTTTTTCAATTAACCAAAGCATTTCTGTAAAGAGAGCACAAAATATAAAACAACAGAATAGGAAGAAGGATAACAAGTTTTCCTAGAATTGTTTCTATCTGAACTCCATCAAAAACAATGAGAACAATAAGGTGATGACAGAAGACTTACATTTATTGTCAAATTTTTAGAGTGTTTTAAGGTTTGAAAAAGCTTCACATTAATCCCTTCCACATACACAAGTGATTATTATCTCCAAAAATTCAATTCAACTTAACAAATATTTATTAAGCACCTACTACAGTCAAATCAATATGCTAAGATTTTGGAGATACAAATAGAATAAAAAAGCCTTTGGAGAATTTACCATTTAGTAGGGCAGAGAAAACAAAAGTGTTCTTACCTCTAATACATTTTGCAATGTGATAAGCCTTAGGCTTAGAATTTTATAGAGTTGCTTAGAGCACTAAGAAACTGAGACTTGCCCAGGATCCCATAGCCAATGTGTGTAGAAGAAAGGACTGGAAACCAGATTTCTCTAATGCTCCTGTAGCCACTAAACTAATGTGCAGCATAGAATGTGTTAAGGTAAAGAGTGGTATTCAAATAAAGCAAGAGACTGGAATGTCAGGGAAATCAAAACTTCAAATGACCCCAAATAGGTAGCATCTATATCTAGCACTTTAAGGTTTGTGAAGTACTGTTCATATGTTATTTTATTTAATCACATTTCTGTGAGGAAGGTGCTATTATTATTGTCATTTTGTGGTTGAGGAAACTGAGGCTCAGAGGGGTTAAGTAACTAATCTAGAAGAAGTATGATCAAAGGGGAATGGTGGGTATTCATTAGCAGGTGATATCATGTTCTCTATGAGTTTTCATACATGAAAAGTGATATGAAAAGCATCATGAAGGCCAGGGACAAAGTAGTCATATAGTGAGAGGGAGAAATGGCATACAATGCAGCCTGACTGCTACATTGGTAACCTCTAAGATAGTAAGAGAACAAGGAGGCTGCTATATGTCTAGCAGGTCTTTTATGGAGGATTTATGGGAAAAGATAAGAACCATCCAAGATAAGAATCATCCAAATGTGGAAGAGTTAAGATCGATATTGGTGGAGACAGTGGGCAACTCTTGTATAAGAGATGCTTCCTATCTCATACTCAGTTTGTAGTGTGAGACCAATTGGCTTAATGTGACTTGATGATGTCCTTCTCAAATGCAAAGGTTAATTAAAATGTGCCTATATGTCTGACTGACCCTAACCAGTCTTAATTACTTAATTTATTTCAGCATGCATGTGGTTCCTTGGAGCTGTGTATTATTCTGTTGCGCTTATTTCATATGCTCTGCATATATGGTTAGACATTTTTCTTGCATGAATGTTCTTTCATTACTCATTCTGCAAATGTCTCTGAAGGAATGTGATGATGAGTCCTCCTTTTGTAATTCTTCAGGCCTAAATCAACAAGCATTTTTTGTAATATATTAGGATTAAGGTACTGGGGATACAAAGACATAAAAACCTGACCTCAAGGAGGTTGCATTTTTTTTATCATCTGAACATGATAAACCCTATTATCCATGCAAAGACTATGGGATGTTTTCATGGACTGCTATCTTCTCCTACCTAACTAGTTTCAAAATATCTCCAAATTTTAATTCTCAACATCTCAGCTATTATACTCCAAGGGATTATAAATTAATGTTAATATTGTGTTTACCTGAAGAAGACGTCATTTGGAAGACAAGTGTGTATAAAAATAAACATCCTATGAATTTTTCAAAAGTCTGATTTAAATTATTTTGGGGATTATCACTTATAATGGTCCCTGTCTTCCCCATGAGCATTGATAAATGAAAGCTAGCCATGCAAATATCCATCACTTTGAGATGGGCAACTGTTTAGCAGCATGTTCTCTTTTATCCCTTACAAAAATGTTCAGGGCTCCCTAATGTTGTGAATAAGATTTTACTCCTTCATTTTTTGTTAAGTAATTCAGTCATTTCAAACTCTTTGTGACTTCATGGGCCATAGCACACCAGGCTCTTCTATCTTCCACTATTTCTCAAAATCTTTTCATGTTCATGTTCATTGCTTGCATGATGCTATCTATTCATCTCATCATCTGCTATTCCCTTTTCCTTTTGTTTTCAGTCTTTCCCAATATCAGGGTCTTTTCCAACAAGTCCTGTCTTCTAATTATTTGGCCAAAGTATTTAAGTTTCAGCTTAAGTATTTGACCTTTCAGTGAATAACCCAAACAAATTTCTTTAAGTATTGACTGATTTGGTCTCATTGCTATTCAAAGGACTCTCACATGTCTTCTCCAGCACTACAATTCAAAAGCACCAATTTGGCTACACTCAGCTTTCTTTGCAATTCAACTGTCACAACCATACATTGCTAAGGGAAAAACCATGGCTTTGACTATGTGGATTTTTGTCAGCAAGGTGATGTCTGTGTCTCAGTATTCTATCCAGTTTTTCCATAACTTTCCTTTTAAGGAGAAAGCATCTTTTAATTTTATGACTGTAGTCTCCATCTGCAGTTATCTCTGAGCTCAAGAATATACAATCTAACACAGCTTCCATTTCTCCTCCCTCTGTTTGCTAGGAAGCAATGTGACCACTTGCCAAGATCTTAGTTATTTTTGATGATAAATTTTAAGTCAGCTTTCATACTCTCTTCTTTCACCCTCATCAAGCTGCTTCTTTAAAAAAAATTAAAATTTATATTTATTTTTAGTTTACATCATTCATTTCCACAAGATTTTGAGTTACAATTTTTCCCTGTCTTTTCCCTACCTACCACCCCCAAACAGCAATCTCATTGTATAACCCCCACCCCAATCTGTTCTCTCCTATATCCCCCCCCCATATCCTCTGCAATTTTCTGGGAGGGCAAGATGGATCTTATTACCCCAGTGCTTGTATATCTTATTTCCCAGTTGCATGTAATAATAATAACAATAATATATTTTAAAACATTTGATTTTAAAACTTTGAATTCTAGATTCTTTCCCTTTCTCTTTCGTCACTTTCACTTACTGGTGAGATAAGCTATTCAATATAGGTTGTACTGGTATAGCTACTCAAAACATTTCCATAGTTGATATATTGTGAAAGGCTGACTCTATTTCCTTCCGTCCTTCCCCTCCCCCAACTTGCTCTATTTTCTACTTTGACCCTGACCCTTTTCAAAAGTATGGGCTTCTAACTACCCTCCCCCTTAATCTGCCCTCCCCTCCATCATCCCACCTCTCATCCTCTTCCCCCCTACTCTCTTGTAGGGGTAGACACCCTATTTAGTGTGTATGTCATTCTCTCCCTAAGCCTACAATGAGAGTAAAGTTTACACATTGCTATTTGCCTTCCTGTTCTTCCCCTCCACTGTAATAGTTTTCCCTTGCCTCTTCTATATGAGATAATTTAGCCAATTCTGTCTTTCTCCATCTCCTCTCATTGTATTCCTCTCTCACCTCTCAATTTCACCTTTTAAGTATCATCCCTTCCTATTCTATTAATCCTGTGCCCTCTGTCTATGTATACCTGTACACATATGTACATACACTCACATATGTATTCATATGCCCATAGACCCTTCTATATAGACATATATATGTATACGTATACATATATATACATATATATACATACAATTATATTCCCTTCAACTATCTTCATAATGAGAAAAGTTTCCTAAGTTAAAATTATTATTTTTCCATGTAGTAATGTAAATAGTTCAACTTTGATAAATTCCATATGATTTCTTTTCCCTGTTTACCTTCTCATGCTTCTCTTGCTTCTTGTATCTGAATGTCAAATTGTCTATTCAACTCTGTTATTTTTTTCATCAAGAATGCTTGAAAGTCCTCTATTTCACTAAATGATCGAATTTTTCCCTGAAACATAATACTCAGTTTTCCTGGGTAAGTGATTCTTGGTTTTATTCCCAGCTTCTTTGACCTCCAGAATATAAAATTACATGCTCTTTGATGCCCCAATGTAGAAGCTGCTAGATCCCATGTTATCCTGATTGCATTTCCACAATATTCAAGTTGTTTCTTCTTGACTGCTTGTAAAAGTTTCTCCTTGATCTGGGAACTCTGGAACCTGGCTATAATATTCCTAGAAATTTTCTTTTTGGGCTCTTTTTCAGGAAGTGATTGGTTAATTCTTTCAACCTCCATTCTGCCCTCTGGTTCTAAAACATCAGGGCAATTTTCCTTGAGAATTTTTTGAAGGATGATTTCCACATTCTTTTATTTTATCATGGTTTTCAGGTAGTCTAATAACTTTTAAATTATCTCTCCCATATCTATTTTCTAGATCAGTGGTTTTTCCAAGGATATATTTCACATTGCTTCCTATTTTTTTCATTTGATTGCATCTCTTTAATAGTATCTTGATTTATCATAGTCATTAGCTTCCATTTGCTCCAATCTAATTCTGAAGGAATTATTCTCTTAAGTGAGCTTTTGAGATTCTTTTTCCATCTGGAAAATTTGGCTTTTTAAGGCATTATTCTCCTTATTGGCTTTTTGAACATCTTTTGCCATTTGAGTTAGTCTATTTTATAAGATGTTATTTTCTTTAGTCAAGTTGTTGACCTTCTTTCATGATTTTCTTGCATCATTCTCATTTCTCTTTCCATTTTTTCCTCCACTTCTCTTATTTGATTTTCAAGATCCTTCTTAAGCCCCTCTAATTA
>CM053600.1:92562722-92592504 GCA_028646575.1 Pseudocheirus occidentalis
GAAACACAATTAGGAAAACCGAGGATCTGGCAGCTTCTACATTGAGGGATTGAAGGGCCTGGAATATGATATTCCAGAGATCAAGGGAGCTAGGATTAAAACCAAGAATCACCTACCCAGCAAAATTGAGTATAACGTTCCAGGGGAAAATATGGTCATTCAGTGAGGTGGAGGACTTTCAAGCATTCTTGCTGAAAAAAAAACAGAACTGAACAGAAAATTTGACATTCAGACACAAGAAGCATGAGAAAATAAATATGGGAAAGAAATCATAAAGAACTTATCAAAGTTGAACTATTTACATGTCAATATGGAAAAACCATAATAGTAACTTATGAAACTTTTCTCAGTATGATGCTAATTGAAGGAAATACAAATGTGTATATATGTATGTATGTATGTATGTATGCATGTATGTATGTATGTGTGTGTATCCCTACATATATGCCTATGTACACGGATATATATGCACATGAATACATATCTGAGCATGTGTGTATATGAATTTATAGAGGGCACAGGATCAATTGAATAGGAAGGCATGATACTTTAAAAGGTGAAATTCTGAGGTGGGAGAAGATTAGAATGATAGGAGACAGGGAAAGACAGAATGGGGTTAATCATCCCATATAGAAGAGGCAAGGGATAACTGTTAACAACTTTATTTTCATTTACTCCCATTGAATTTGGCTTAGGGAAGGAATGATATAAACTCTAAACTGGGTATCTTGCCACGCAGGAGAGTAAGGGGGATGGGGATGGAGATGGGGATGGTGATGACAGGTGGGATGAAGGAGGGGATGGCAGGGTCAGGGGGAGGGCTGCTAGAAGTACACACTTCAGTAAAAAGACAGGGACAGGATAGAGAATAGAAGAAGGGGGGTAGGATAGGAAGGAGGGACATATAATCAGTCTCTCACAATATGTCCACTGTGAAGATGTCCTGAGGAATTACACATGTACAGCCTATATTGAATTGCTTGTCCTTCCAGTGGGGGTGGGTGATGACAGAGGAACCAAAAGAATTTAGAATTTAAAGTTCTACAATCAAATGTTTAAAAAATGTACATATTATTATTATTATTATTAACTACATGCAACTGGGAATTAAGATAGACAGGCACTGGGGTACAGAGATCTACCCTGCCCTACCAGAAAGTTAGAGGGGTGATGGAGGAGGACACAGGAGAGAGCAGATTGGGGAAGGAGCCTTACACTGGGATCACTGTTTGGGGGTTGTGGGTAGGGGAAAGACAGGGAGAAAATTTGTAACTCAAAATCTTGTGGAAATGAATGGTGTAAACAAGAGAATAAATAAAATAATAAAAAAGAGTGATAGCTTTGTTTTTTTCTTTGCCTATTCTAATTCTTCAATGTCTTTTTCATCTCTTATTGCTAAAGCTAACGTTGCTAGTACAATATTGAGTAACAGTGGTGATAATGAACATCCTTGTTTCACCCCCAGTCTTACTGGACATGCTTTTACCTAATCCCCATTACATATAGTGCTTGCTCATGATTTTAGACAGATGCTACCAATTATTTTAAGGAAGATTCCATTTATCCCTATACTCTCTAGTGTCGTTAATAAGAATGACTCTTACATTCTGTCAAATGCCTTTTTCTGCATCTATTTAGATGATCATATATTTGTTAGTTTTGTTGTTGATATGGTCAATTATATTGATAGTTTTTCTAATACTGAACCAGCATTCCTGGTATAAATTCTACCTGGTCATAGTGTATTATTCCTATGATAAATGTTATAATATTTTTGCTAATATTTTATTTAAAATTTTAGCATCTATATTCATTAGGGAAGCTGGTCTATAATTTTTTCTCTCTTTTGACTCTTCCCAGTTTAGTTATCAGCACTATATTTGTATCATAAAAAGAATTTGGTAGGACTTCTTCATCTATTTTCCCAAACAGTTTATAGAGTATTGGAAATAATTGTTCTTCAAATGTTTGAGAGAATTCATTTGTAAATCCATTTGGCCCTGAAGATTTTTTTCCTCTGCAGTTCATGGATGGCTTATTCTATTTCTTTTTCTGAAATGGGGTTATTTAAGTATTTTATATCCTCTTATGTTAATCTAGACAATTAGCATTTTTGTAAATATTCATCCATTTCACTAAGATTGTCAAATTTATTGGCATACAGCTGGGCAAAATAGATCCCAATTACTGTTTTGATTTCTTCTTCATTTGTAGTGAATTTACCCTTTCATTTTTGAGACTAGTGACTTGATTTTCTTCTTTCTTTTTTAAATTAAATTAACCAAAGTTTTATCTATTTTATTATTTTTATAAAGCCAGTTCAGTTTTATTTATTAATTCTATAGTTTTCTTAATTTCAATTTTATTAATCTCTCCTTTGGTTTTCAGAATTTCTAATTTGGTATTTAATTGGGGTTTTTAAATTTTGTTTCTTTTCTAGTTTTTTTAGTTGCATGCCCAATTCATTGATCTCTTCTTTTTCTATTTTATCCATGTAAACATTTAGAGATATAATACTTCCCCTATGAACCACTTTTGCTGCATCCCATAGGTTTTTTGTATGTTGTCTCTTTATTGTCATTTTCTTGGGTGAAGTTATTGATTGTTTCTGTTATTTGTTGTTTGATTCAGTCATTCTTTAGGACCAAAGTATTTAGTTTCCAATTAATTTTTAATCTATCTTTCCATGACCCTTTATTGTATATAATTTTTATTGCATCATGATCTGAAAAGGATATATATTAATATTTCTGTTTCTGCACTGTATTGTGAGGTTTTTATGCCCTAATACATGGTCAATTTTTGTGTAGGTATCATGTACCACTGAGAAAATGGTATATTCCTTTGTATCCCCATTCAATTTTCTCCAAAGGTCAACGATATCTAATTTTTCTAAAATTATATTCATCTCCTTAACTTCTTTTTTGTTTGTTTTGTGGTAAGATTTATCTAGTTCTGACATAGGAAATGATAATAAATTTTCAATTTTCTTCACTAATATTCTAAGATAAGAAGCATATAGTACTAATGGAAGAAAATTTACATAGAATGTATGGTCTACAGGGTCATAAAAAGTCACACATTACTGAACAACTAAACAACAACAACAAAAGAAAGGGGGTCCTAAAATATTTAGTATCAAATTATATTATTAAACAGTACTCATAAATGATCATGGATAGGTTGGGAACTTCACTGTTGGAGGAAACAAGCAAATCATGATCACAGATCAATTCCAATATTTCATTGATTAAGAAAAAGAAAAGCAGGTCAGTGAAATATATTCTATAACCATGACTCAGAAGCAATCAAACACAGAAGCCCTATGTCAGATGAACCCATGGACACAAAGCAATGTGGAAAAGATTCCTTTTTCAATGAGAATTTCTGGAACAACGGGAAAGTAGTTGGGCAGCTAATAGGTTTAGACCAGGACATTATAAAACATACCACAATAAGCTCCAAAGAGATATGGAACCCAACTATAAAAAAGTAACATAATACATTGATGAGAAAATAACAATCTGTGGTTAGGATCAGAATTTTCAATTTAGAGAGGAATAAGTATGATTATAAACTATAAGGTAGGCAATCTTGATTATTTAAAATTGTATTTTTATTTTTAAAAAGCAGAGTAAAAATAAGAAAAGAAATAAAATTGTAGAAATCTTTGTCTTAAATGTTTCTGATAAAAGTCTAATATGAAAGATAAACTGAAATTTGATACAAAAGTGAGTAGTCATTCTCAATTCCTCACACTCTCTCCCATATCATTATTATTATTACTATTATCATCATCATTAATTGATTTGCATATAACTCTTTAATTATTGAAACATTCTTTACATAACTTACCTCATTTGATCCTCATAAGAACTCTATGATGGGCGGCTAGGTGGTGCAGTGAATAAAGCACTGGTCCTGCAGTCAGGAGGACCTGAGTTCAAATGTGACCTCAGACACTTGACACACTTACTAGCTGTGTGACTTTGGGCAAGTCACTTAACCCCAATTGCCCTCCAAAAAGAAAAAAAAACACAACCAAAAACCAGAACTCTATGAGGTAGGTAACCCCATTTTTTACATTAGAAAATTGAGATTAAAAGAGAATATATTACTTCCTCAGGGTCACCTAATTAATAATCATCAGAAGCAGGATCTGAATCCAAGTCTTTCTAACTCTAAATCCAGGACTAGATGCGCTGTAGCACATTGCTTATTCTCATATATAAAGAAAATATGTGAGTGACTATGTAAAGGATTGGTAATTTCATCAGCACAGGGAACTCTTGATTTTCCCACGTGAGGACTTTCTCTGCTAATGCATATTCTAACATAGAGGTGACTTACATAAGTCATAGGTATATTAGAGAAAGACAGGTTAACTGATGTGCTTAAATTTACAAAGCTTATAAGCATTAGAGAGAAGATTTCAACTTCTTTTGTACATTTTGTGTACGTAGTTTTTTTCTCTGTGCAGAGAAAACTGACGTAGAGATAGCTACAATGCAACCTCAAAAATTTACTAGTTGTGTAACTCTGAGGAAACACACATGTAAACATTAACTCAAAATAATAATAAGGACCATTTTTGTTGTTTTTGTGACCTTTCCCAATGACTATTCAAAAGCCAGGAACTTCTCAAAGAGTCAGAAGGTATTAAGTATCACAAATTCAAAAAACTATATATGTACATATATAATGTGTGTACATGTGTTAAATGCATGTGTGTTATGTGTATGTGTGTTGTGTGTGCATATATACACTTACATATATACAGATACCTATATGCATGTGTGTATATAACGTGTGCATTGCATGCATGTATGCATAAAACAACTAGGGTTTTGGTAGCATCTGAACTATGAGATTTAAACTCTGGCTGTACATCACTAACTTTGTGTGCATGTGTGTATGTATGTGCATATAAACATATATGTATATGTATAACTTAAATAACAAGTATCTTTTTTTGCTTCTGTGATATTTTCCTGTAACTTCTCAGAATACTCATGCTTATATATTAAGAATATTTTCCGGGGCGGCTAGGTGGCGCAGTGAATAGAGCACTGGCCCTGGAGTCAGGAGTACCTGAGTTCAAATCCGGCCTCAGACACTTAACACAAAAAACTAGCTGTGTGACCTTGGGCAAGTCACTTAACCCCAACTGCCCTCCAAAAAGCAAAAAAAAAAAAAGAATATTTTCCCCAAGAAAAGAATCATAAAATACTAGGTATGGCAAACATTAAACAAGAACTTTATTAATGAAACTGACTAGCTCCTAAATTTCTCTATCAGGTAACCAATTGCAATAACTCTAACTTAGTCTCTTTAGACACATTGCCAACAGTGCAAAAAATGGAAAACAGAAAAAAAAACTGAAGCCTTTTATTCTAAATATTACGTTTTTCTAGAAAAGTCTGACTGGTGTAAAATAGTCAACACAATTAAGTATCTGAAACAGCTGGGATTCAGAAATGACCTTAGCCAAAAATACTAAATGTTCTTGCTAAGCAAAAAGCCATGGCAACTAGAGGAAACAATGGTTCAGAAAGAAGGTACATTGTTTTACGTTTCATAGGGGGAAATGATGGCATATTAATCACCCAACCACTATGCTGGGAATTGAGAATATGAAGATAAAATAAAATGTTGGCATTTTCTCACAAAAAAATTATATAGGCAATAAGACAGATGCACAAATAATTATAAGCAGCATCAGCCCATAATAAACATTTGAGAAAAGCTTGCCTGTAGTCTGGTGTAAAGTCCAAGTGATGCATATTATTCCATGCATTTTCAGTTTGGAATGGAAGGATAACAAACGAAACAGATTTGTAAACATTAACATAGCAACCTACTCTCATCTGCAGCGATAGTAGAATTGCTACATTATGAATTAACATAATAAAAAGTAAAAGGGAAAACATTGATATTACTTACTATAGTAAGTAATTAATTCATTAATTACTATGCTTTCTAGATTTTTTTAAATAAAAATTGGTGCTGTTTTTTGAGAAAATCTCTTTCAGAATCTCTTGATATAATTATAGGGTTATTATTTATTTTGTTCATATAATTTGTTATAGTTATAGTCTTTCTTATGTTAAACTAACCCTGGATTCCTCCTATTTCTAGGGTTTTGGTTTAATCTAAATCCAAGATCAAACATTACATGTAAAGAGGGAAAAAGGTCTTTGCAAAAAGACCAAAAGTAGAGCAAAGATGTTCATTGGAACTACTATCATTTAACATAGTGCTAGAAATCCTAGCTTTAGTAAGAAGGAAAGAAAGAGAAATGGAGGCAATAAGGATAGGCAGAGGAAACAAAAGTATTACTTTTGGCAAGTGATTGATGATTGACTTATAAACCCCAAAGAGTCAACTAAAATTAATTAAAACAATTAATAAATTCAGCAAAGTTGTATGGTAAAATAAATCCACAAAACAAAGCAAGAAGAGGTAGAAAATGAAATTTCAATATAACTACAAAAGCTATAAATATAAAAATCCAGGAGTAGATACCAAGATGTACATAGGAAATACAGCATATCAATCCAATCATAAAACACTCTTTGCAAAAATAAAGGTAAACCTAAATACTTTTTTTAAAAAAATCATTATTTATATGTAGGTCAAGTCAAACTAATAAAAATGATAATCCTACTGAAATTAATTTACTTACTGAGTTCTGTACCAATCATACTATCAAAGGAGTATTTTATAAAAGTTGAAAAAGACAAAATTCATATGAATTCAATCATGAAAAAATGTGAAAGAAAGGAGTCTGGATCTCCAACTATATTATAAAGAAGTAATCATAAAAAATCATTTAATATTAATTTTAAAATAGGTTAATCAGTGGAACCAATTAAGTACATAATCTACAGAAGCAAACACAGTAACATAATGTCCAACAAACCTAAAGATAAAATTCAATAAATCTCCAGTTACTGGAGAGAAGGGTTCACTATTTAGCAAAACTTCTAGAAAAACTGAACAGCAGTCTGGTGGTAATTAGCTTTACAATACCACCTCATGCCGTATACCAAGAACAGCTCCAGATGGATACGTGACCTAGATATAAAAGATCACATCACAAACAAATGAGAAGAGCAAGAATGAAATTATCTTTTGGATCCACAGATTCAAAAGTAATAGGAGAGTTCATGATGAAGCAAAGGATAAAAACTTTTGGGTTTTTTGCACAAACAAATGTAATGTAATTAAAATTAGAAAGGAAACAGGTAAATGGGGAAAGGGCTTTTCAGTTAGTTTCTCTGACTCAAAAAATAAAAACCAACTCATACCCAAGATATATATGGAACTAATTCAAATTTAAAAGACTAAGAACCATTCTTCACTAGATAGTCAAGAAATGTGAATATGTAGTTTTCAAAGGAAAAGGCCCAGGTATCAATAACTAACTACATTTTTAAATGAAATCTCTAACTAGATAAATGAAAATTAAAGCAAATTTAAAGTTCTACCTTGCATTCATCAGACTGGAAAAGATATCCAAAAAAAGGGAAACACAAAAATGCTAGAGGATCTATGGGAAAAGCAGCATACACTGGTGCACTGGCAGTGGAGCTATGAATTGGTACAGCCATTCTGGAAAGCAAAGCAATTTGGAACTATGCCCAGAAAGATATCAACATAAATAATCTCTGACTCAAATCACCATTAATAGGCCTATACCACCAAGGAAAACAATGGAAGATGAAAAGACATAGGTAGATAGAGTGATGGACAAAAACATACATACATATGTACATGCTTACACACATATGTGTGTATAAACTCTTCATGGTAACCAAAAATGGAAAACTAAGGAGGTTCCCTCCTATTTGAGAATGGCTAAACAAAATGTACTCTCATGCTCTTTGAGGCAAAAAGGCAATTTTAAGTTATGCTCAGGATTTCTTAAAGGGACACTAATAGTTTGAGAGGCAGAGATTTAGAGGAAGGAGTAGGGACCTCAAAAATTGAGCAGCAGTGCTGAGGGACAATATTTTCTTTCTGCATGAGATTTAATGAACTGAGCCAGAAAGAGTCAGTAGCACAGGGGCAATAGGCAAAGGTAGAAACCAAATGGAAGAAGGCTTCCTGCAACAGAGAAGGTAGAGACTCAAGAGAGACACTGAGCTCCTACAGACAACTAGGAGCAGAAGATTTGAACTAAGGCTGCCAGTTATATTCACTTCTTTAAGGATTGGGAGAAGTTTTGGTTTGGGGGAGGTTTTTTACCCTATTTCTCCTTGGGCTTGTCTAGTAATAGATTCTGCCTCCTTCTTTTACTTGAGCATTCCCTGAATTTTGCCTCACACATAAAAGGTCAAAAGTTACTGAGAAATAAAGATAATTCTAATTTAAATCAGAATGCCAATTATCTTTCTAATATTAGGAATTTTTCTAACTGGGGCTTTTCACCTATTGTGATTGTACACCCAGCTTTTTGTCTGATCAAACCTACATAAAATACCAAAGGAGGGGCCCACAAGGACCTGAGGGGTTGATATTTTTTTCCCTAGAGAAAGAAAAGCAAAACAAATGTTGTAACAAAAAGTGCTTAATTAGATCTCTGGGGATAAAAGGGGTAGAGGGGAGACGGCTGTGAGAAGTACTAGCCTGTCAAATGTGCCCTCCAAAGCAACAACCACAATGATCCATGATAAGTGTATATTACAATTAACTTTTATAATTGCATTTGTATTACAATTACAATTAATGCAATTTTTAGGGGAAGATCCTAGCAGTTTGCAGGATCAGAAAAGGTCTCATCCTTAAGGTAGCATTTGAGCCGAGCTTTGAAGAAAAGTAGGGATTCTAAGAGGCAGAGGCAAGGAGGGTATTATGGTTAACTGCAAGATGAAATAGCAAGAAGGCTTGTTTGGCTGGAGTGGAGAGTGCACAAAGGGAAATAGGTTTGTAACCACTGTAAAGGTGGGATAGATAAAGATCATGAAGGGCTCAGTTGTTTTACAAAAGATTTATAGACAAGAATCACACAGGGTCAAAAAGCATAGCATTTAAAATCTGCATGGTCAGAGTGCTTCTTCTGATGAAATCACAGACAGTTAGGTGGCTAGGTGGTGCAGTGAATAGAACACCAGACCTGAAGTCAGGAGGATCTGAGTTGATATTCATCTTCAAACACTTGACACACTTACTAGCCATCTGACTTTGGGCACATCACTTCACCCCAATTGCCCTCCCCCCAAAAAATAAAAAAATAAAATCACAGTTCAAAATATAATAATACTAACGATAATAATAATAGCATATACACAGCATTTTAAGGTTTACAAAGCATTTTACAAGTATTATTGCACAACAACCCTGAGAAGTAGGTGCTATTATTAACCTCATTTTATAGATGAGAAAATTGAGGCCCAGAGAGGTTTAGTGAGTTGTACAGGGTCACATAGACAGTAGTGTCTGAGGTTAAATTTGAACTCTAATCTTTCTGATTCCAGGTACTGTGCTCTCTTTATTACACCACCCAGCTGCATCAAAGGCTTGTTTAGAAACAACATGTACTTCTTGTTTTCTCATTTAATAATTAGGAAATATTTTCTTTGGCTTTTGCCCCTGCTGTATCAAAAAAATTCTTTGCTCTCAACTGCAAGTTGCTTCCTTCTTTTCACTCTAGTTATCTTGATTTTTTCTCTGTCCACACATGTCATTGTATGCTTTGTTCCCGGTCTATACTTATTTTTATACCTATTTTTTGAGGCATTTCAAATCTTTTTTTGCAGACTAGTTACCTTAGTTTGACCCTATTATTTCACTCTTTGTTCTACTTTGGAAATATTGTTACTTAAAAACATCATCTTGTTCATTCTGAGACTTTTGCACTCTCCCCTCTTATTTCCTTAAGCTTATTGAAGTTGACTTTCCAACAATTCATTTTCTTCAGCTGGCTCTTTTGACTTCCTTTGATGTTTGACCAAAGCATTCTATTCTTTAAATGACTTTTCTTAATTAACTTAGATGCTCATTAAAGATAAATGACTACTGCATGCAGTGCAAAAGTCGGAAAAATGGCTGAATTACAAAAGATATAGTGTTAATTCCACCCCTCCCACAAACATAGCATTTCACATCTACTTGGCATTTCTACCTAACCACCTTCAGTTTTTCATTCAACTGTTTTGTCATCTACAATCCATCAACCATACTGTAATTATGTATATCTGTGGGTATACACTTTCCAGTAGTCACTTCAACTGAAGGTTGGTGACACTTCAACACCTTTATGATTTTTTATCATAAAAGCTGAGAGTTCCTAGCCTAAGCAAGATTGAAGAGCCCAAATGTTTAATATCCATCAATAAAATACTATGTAGCTTTTTCCCATAAGAGTAGTACAATAAGCTTGATGAAGTACAGCCTAAGAATATTGGATGAAAGACATACCTACCAGACAAAGTATTCATATTTTAGATTTGGATTGTATTACATGACCTTTGGTCCTTTCTAGCTCTAATATTTATGATTCAATTGTGTGTTGGGCAGGTGAGTGTATCAGCAAGTGCCCTAGCATACCCAGGATGGCTGCTAGCACAGGTTTTTAGATCTGCTTTTCTAAAGGAAAGCAATTCAAAAGGGTTAACAATCTTACTTTAATCAACCAATAATAAATCATTTACCTAGTTCAGGGGAAAAAAATCAGCTCCCTGAACTTCAGATGATACAAACAGAAGTTACAAGCAGACAAAGAAACAGATCAGCAGACAGGCTTCCAATTGTCTGACCATTACAAGCATACCTAGTTAGTTACCAGAGAGGGAAGCATCAACATCTGGGTTTTCAAAGCCGGGGGGCTCAACAGCTTTCCAGAGTCTCATCTGGCCAAATCACACAACTCTTTCCAAGGTGAACCTCAAAGCAAAACCTCACATCAGGGTAAGGATAGCCTTCTCCTGGATCAGAGAATGTCACAGCCCTCTTGACCCACTGCCCAATCACAAAGTAATAAGGTATGGGCATTGCTGAAGAACAAGCCTCCCACCACAGGCTCCATGTGACCACATTCAGCCTATTAGGGGGCAGAGTATACTTTCAAATCAGGGAAGGTTCTCAGAGCCACTTAAGCCTATCAAAGGGCCTAAGGGCAGGGAAGATCTTCAGATTCCTACAACAGTGGGGAGGGGGACAATTAGGTCACACACAAAAAACAGCCTTAGGTCATTATTGGAAAATCAAGATTTCTAATGAACCATAGCTACTGTGATGACTAAAGTAGATGTATCAATTCTGGATATTATTCTTAATATCACACTTTATGAGATGCTGTCCATTTAAATCTTTCTTAAATGTTTACTTTCTTAACCAATATAAGAGGATAGTTGTACATACAACAAATTCTTACAAGCCTGGATCCCTTCAATCTATCAATCTATCATATGCCATTATAGAATGTTCACTTAAAGTGGAATGCAAAATAAATTTAAAACACGTCAAATCAGGCCCCAAGTGAGCCTTCAGCCATTGTTCCCAAACTATAGGAGTTTTACCTACAAGTTCCATTGAAAATTATTTGTTATATGTCTGCTATACATAAAGCACTCTGCCAAATACTGGGAAGATTTAATGATAAATGAGGCATTATTCCTGCCTATACAAGCTTACAGTTAAGGAAAGGAGACACAAATAACTATAATCCAAATATGAGCATAAGCAAAATTCAGGTGTATTTCTTAGAAGTTTCCTTCCTTGGATTTGCAACAAAAAACCCTTTTCCTCACATTTATATATCAATAAACCCACCAACCTACCATCATATGTGTATTGAGCACCTACTATGTGTAGGTGGACATTACACAGGGATATAGATACATGGGTCTACATCAAGTAAAAAAAATTATGCTATAAAATATAGTTTTGTATTATCTAGCATAGGTCCATTTATATAGATAGCACCCAAGTAATATCTGTTGAATTAAACTTACAAGCTCTCGTAGAGATGTTTCTCATTTTAGGTAAAAAGAAAATTCTCCATTATTGCTCACTTATATAACAAGCAGTAAAAGTCATGGTTAATTTATCAGAAAATATATTTTGTTCATTATTTTCCTATGAACCATTTATATTTGTAGCACACAACTTTTTATCTTATAGAAAGAGTGATTGCAAAAATAAAAAGTCATCAGTCAGTCAACAAACATTTATCAAGGGTTTACTTTGTGTCAAGCATTGTGCTAATCAAATCATCAAGAAGTAAGCCACACATATTTGGTTTTGGAAAACAGAAACACAAATTATTCCTCAAAGTTTGCCCTTGATTTCTTCATGCCTTAATATAAAGTTCTCCTTAATATAATTTTTTTGTTCCTGTCCTCTCCACCCCATACCTAGCAAAGTGCCTGATAGGAATTTAGTAAATGTTCATAGATTGATTCATGCATCCATTTATTCATTCACTCATTCATTTTGACATAGGAGGTAAGTTTCCTTCTCACCAAACAATTCACAAAACAAATAGAACCTGGCTACATATCCTGATACACTTGACACTTTTACTGAATCATGAGGAGCAAATTAACATGGCAGATAGTGAGTAGACCATAGAGTCAGGAAAACTTCTGTTCAAATTTAACACATTCTGTCTATGTGACCCTGAGTAAATCACTTAATCTAAGTGTTTTAGGCACTTCTAAAACTGTCAGTCGCAGAACAATTGTTGACCTATATTTAAAGACAGAGTTGTTTCTTCATTGAGGTGAAGCAGTATGTACTTCCTAAAATGGTAGCCCCAAGGAGGGAGTCACCAATCGAGAAAGGAGAGTCTTAGAATGAGTGTTGCTCAAGGGTAAGAATGTATCAAGAGAAGAGAAAGAATAAGAAGAGAGCATAGGCAGGAGTGAGTGAGGGAAAGAATGACTAGGATCTTTCCCAAAATGGTGATGAGGAAGCTGAGGTACTAGATGCAAATGACTCTTCCAAGAAGAAAAGCAGAAGACCTGAATAATCTACCAACTCAATAGTCATTTCTTAAATGACTGAATAAACTGTGTTTTTAGAAAGGGTGGCATGGCACTCTACAGAGCATCATTGATGAGAATGCTGCAGTGACAACATGCTTAACTACATGCAGGACCTAAAACATGCACATTTCAAAGGTACATGCTTATCCATGTTATACAGCAATCAATCAAAGTAATAAGCATGACTAACACAACAAAGCTGCCTAGCTACAACAGTAACATTATTGATAGACCTACAGGCAAAATTCAACTTAACTATAAGCAATTGTTTACACATAAAACAATCAATAAACAGACATTGCTATAGCATAAACATAACACTTAAAACACGGTAAAATTGACATGACAGCCAAAACAAATAAGCATATTCATGCAATATTTCGTATGTACAGCAGTAAGAATATGTAATTATATTCAAGGCATAATTCCCCACAAGTGATCTATAGTGTTGTTGTCTAGAGACATATATAACTATATCTTCCAGTTTACCTGTAACATCATAATTCAGCCTACTGTTTGGTCTAATATGCCTAGTTCTCTTGTAACTGACAAATCTCTCAGCTCCTATACCAGAGCTAAAAGTTGGTATGGGCTGACAATCAAGATCATTATAGAATTGCTTGTCTCTACACATGGACTGGAAACCATGTCAGACTGGCTATCAATATGTTTGAGTTCTGGGGGCAGAGCCAAGATGGCAGAGTAGAAACAGCACTTAGATGCTGCTCCAGCTTCCACCTCCTCAAATACATGTAAAAAATCACCATAAACAAACTTTAGAGCTACAGAATCCACAAAGTGAAAGAGAGAAAAAAGCTTCCACTGAAGGAATTCCAGCAGGCTGGCAAGAACGGTCCACCACAGCACCCTGGGAGATGAGGGCAGTCCCACCTGAGCCAAGGTTTTAGCCCCAGGGTGGTCCTGACCAGCCACAGCTGGTGCACCCTTCCAGAAGAGTAAATCACCAGCAACTGTAGAGATTTCCAGATTTCTCAATCCATAAATAGCAAAGACAAAGTAAAAGTTCAGCATAGAACATGGTTGGTTCAGAGGTAGATAGAAAGTGTGGTCTGGCTGCTACTCCCAGAGCAAGAAGTAGGGGAGGCACATGGTGGACCCTTCTTGACAGCCTGCTGGGCATCCTTCAGTGAGAGCTTTGTTTCTCTCTTTGTTTTTAAAACTTTGGGTTCCAGATTTTTTTTCTCTTGTTCCCTCCTCATGTTCCTATCCCAAGATTGCTACACTTTGAGTAATTTCCCCTTGGGTAAGATATAGAACATATTCATTCTCTCTCTCTCCCTCTCTCTCTCCCTCTCTCTCTCTCTCTCTCTCTCTCTCTCTCTCTCTCTCTCTCTCTCTCTCTCTCCCCCAATGAGAGAGTTCCTTCACTCTGTTTTGTCTAACATATATTCTCCTAAGTATATTTTCTTTGATTTTTGTTTCCTATACATTTGGATAGATGGGTTTTTTTTGAGAGAGAGAGAGAGAGAGAGAGAGAGAGAGAGAGAAAGAGAGAGAGAGAAATAGAGAAAACATGAACCAATCTGTATTCTTTTTTACTGTTATCATTTTAAGGATGAAGAAATCATCTCAAGCACCTAAATCACATTAAGTATTATTTTAAGAAATCACTTCAACTTAGATGACTTAAAGATTCATCCCTCTAATTATTTGCATTAGACTCTGTAGACAAGTATTTCACAGTTAGACATGAATCTTTTGTATCTAGAAACAACTTTGAGATCATTTGCATAAATATAAAGTGGTTAAGAAGCACGTGAGCATCACTATTTTTACTCCAACTTTTTGTTTTTATCAGTAAAAAGCTTCTTGCAGTCCAGAGAAATTTGAGAGTTCATTATTTTATTTCATGCTGATTATTAGTTTCATTATTATGTAAAATTGAGACATCCATGCATTTCTATCAATAGGATCATTATTCAGCCACATAGTCATTTTAAATGAAGAAGATTGCTGTCTACATTATGTTAGGGTAATGAATTATTTTAAAAGATGTCAAGTTATGCATTAAGAGTTTTACATAAAATAATATTTGTATCAGAGAAAGGTTGAGAGGGGTGTAAGACATAAAAAACTAAATAATTTGTAGAGTATTTTATTTTTTCCTAATTACATGTCGAGACAATTTTTAGCATTCATTTTAAAAATATTTTGAGTTCCAAATTTTCTTCTTCCCTCTCTTCCCTCCATTCTTCTGAAAATGGTAGGCAAATTCATGTAGGTTATACATGTGCTATCATGTAAAACATTTCCTTATCCATCATAGTTGTCAAAGAAGAAACAGATCATTAGAAAAAATGAAAAAGAATAAAGTAAGTGAAAAAATGCTTCAATTTACAGTCAGAGTTCATCAGTTCTTTATCTGGATATGGATAACATTTTCTTTCATGAGTCCTTTTTACTTGTCTTGGATCATTGTGTTGCTGAGAAGAGCTGAGTTATTCATAATTGATCATCACACAATGTTGCTGATACTGTGTACAGTGTATTCCTGGTTCTATTCATTTCATTTTGCATCAGTTCATACCAGTCTTTCCAGTTTTTTTCTAATCTTCCTATTCATCACTTCTTATTGCACAATAATATTCCATTACATTTGCACAGCTTATTCAGCCATTCCACAATTGATGGGCATCAGATCAATTTTCAATATCTTGCCATGATGAAAAAGACTGCTATAAATATTTTTATACATATAGGTCCTTTCCCCTTTTTCATGATATCTTTGGGATACAAGTCTAGTACTGGTATTACTGGATCAAAGGGTATGCACAGTTTAGTTGCCCCAATTTTCCCACATCTCCAACATTTATGATTTTCCTTATTTTTTCATACTAACCAGTGTATAGGGTGGTACCTCAGAGTTTTTTAAATTTGCATTTCTCTAATCAAAACTGATTTAGAGCACTTCTCCATATGCCTATAAATATCTTTGATTTCTTCATCTGAAAAGTGCCTGTTCATATCCTTTGACCATTAATCAATTTTGGAATGACATATATTCTCATAAATGTTACTCAGTTCTCTATATATATGATAAATGAGGTATTTATCAGAAACACTTGCTGTAAACATTGTTTCCCAGCTTTCTGCTTTCCTTATCTTGGTTGCATAGATTTTGTCTGTACAATTTTTTATCCTAATATAATCAAAAATATCTATTTTACATTTCATAATGCCTGTACCTCACTTAACTTCTTCTTTAAGAATCTGGATCCTATATTACTTGGTGTATATACATTTAGTAGTGATATTGCTTCATTATCTATGGCTTCTTTCAGCAATATGTAGTTTCTTTCCTTATCTCTTTTCATTAGGTCTTTTTTTGCTTTTACTTTGTTTGAGATCAGGATTACTAACCTTGCTTTTTTTTTACTCCAGTTGAAGCATAATAGATTCTTCCGCAGCCCCTTATCTTTACTCTGTGTGTCTCTTCTTCAAGTGTGTTTCTTGTAAACAATATATTGTAGGATTCTGATTTTTTAATTTACTCTTCTGCTTTCATCCCATTCACATTCCCAGTTATTATTTCTGTGTATTCCCCTCCATCCTATATTTCCTCCTGTTTGTCCACTCTCTCCTTTCACCCTTTCCCTCCTTACCAGTGTTTTGCTTCTGTCTACCACTTCCCATGATCTGACCTTCCTTTTCTCAGTCTCTACCCCTTTATTTAATCTCTTCCCCTTCTGGTTCCCTATCAGGGAAGATAGATTTCTGTATTCAACTAATTATATATATGATTCCCATTTTGAACCAATACTGATGAGAGTAAGATTCAAACAATGCCCATTGCCCACCCTCCCATCTTCCCCTCTACTGTAATAAGTCTTTTGTGTCTCTTCATATGAGATGACTTACCCCATTCTATCTCTGCCTTCTTTCTGCATGAAGTGTACTCTTTAACATTCCTTAATTATTTTTATGTCAGTCCCTCAAATTCATACTATGCCAGTACCATCTGTCTATATATGTTCCTTTTATCCATATTATTAGTGATTCCATTTTTAAGAATTACAAATATCATCTTCCCATGCAGGGATGTAAATAGTCTAGTTCTTTTGAATCCCTTGTGTTTTCTTTTCCCTTTTTACCTCTTTATGCTTCCCTTGGATCTTGATATTGGAGGTCAAATCTTTGGTTTAATTCTGGTCTCCTTATAAAAACTTGAAATCCTTCTATTTCATTGAATGACCATTTTCTCCCTTGATGTATTGTATTTAATTTTTCCAGGTAAATGATTCTTTCTTGAAGTCCTAGTTCCTTTGTCCTCTGGAATATCATGTTCCATGACTTCCAATCCTTTAATGTTATACCTGCCAAGTTCTGTGTAATCCTGATTCTGGCTCCCTGATTCTTGACTTGGGTTTTTTTGTCACTTCTTGCAGTATTTTTTCCCTGACCTGATAGTTCTGAAATTTGGCTATGATATTACTTGGAGGTTTTATTTTGGGATATCTGTTCTGGGGTGATAGGTGGATTCTTTCAATGCCTTTTTTGCCATTTGGTACAGGATATCAGGGAGGTTTTCCTTGATAATTTCTTGAAAGGTGCTGTCTGGATTCTCTTCTTCATTATGACTTTCAGGTAGTCCAATGATTCTGATATTTCCTTTCCTGAATCTATTTTTGAGGTCAGTTGTTTTTCTCATGAAGTATTGTACATTTTTTAAATTTTTTCATTCATTTGAATTTGATTTTATTCTTGATGTCGCATAGAGTCATTAGCTTCCACTAGTGCAATTCTGGCTTTTAAAGTATTGTTTTCCTTAATTAGTTTCTGTTCTTTTCCACTTGGCCAAATGTAACTTTTAAGGAGTTGTTTCCTTCAGTGGATCTTTGTATCTCCTTTTCCACTTGGCCAATCCTACTTTTTTAAGCAGTTGTTCTCTTTTTCAAGGCTTTCATAATTCTCTTGCATCACTCTCATTTCTTTTCCCTATTTTTCTTCTACCTCTCTTATATGATATTTAAGCTACTTTTTGCATTCTTCCATAAGGTCTTTCTGGGCTTGAAACCAATTCCCATTTTACTTTGAGGTTTTGCCCATAGGTGTTTTGACATAGTTGTCTTCTTCTGAGCTTGTGCCTTGATCTTCATTATCTCCATAATAATTTTCTGTGATCAGATTCTTTTGCTGTTGTTGTTGTTGTTTATTGCTCTTTTTTTTCACTTTTTTCCTTTCTTTTAAATTTGATCTCTACTCCTAGGGTAGAAGAGGTGCTGTCTCTGGCTTCTTGTGCCAGGGGCCATAGGCCCTGGATGTTTACCTGGTTTTGCACTGATGCTGCTCTAAGGCCCCCAGGGACCCCTTGTATCTGGTGCTATGCTGAGGGAGTGTAGTGGGAGGTGACTGGAGCTGCTGGAGACCATAGGAGTTTGTCAGCTTACCTGGTGCTGAAAAATGTGAGGTGTTTCTGAATTTCACCAGGATACACTGAAGCATGTGATGGTCTGATCACTGACAGATGCCTTTTTCTTTAGGTACCTGTAAGGTTGGTATCCATTTGTTTGCTCAGGTCTATAATGAAGCCTATAGAGGTCTGATCTCTGGAGGTTACCTGTTTGCCCAAGAGTATACTGAAGACTTAGTAGTTGTCAGAGCTGAATAATGCCTGGTTCCCTGTCTATGCTGAGGCATATGGAGGGTCCTGGTGTTTGCATTTGCCTGCTCCACTACCCTGGGACTCTGGATCTATTGCTGGTTTATTGAGGTTGGGCTTGCTGCTGGTTTGCTGGGATGCTTCCTGATGTGTACTACACTCCTCTTTTAACCAAGTAAAGCAAACCATCTTCCAAGTTTCTTGGGCTCAAAGGTTGTTTCACTCCCTCTTTTTGCTGCTTCTGTTGTTCTAGGCTTGGTTTTGGTGTGCTACTCTATGGTCGTTTGGAAATGAATATGGGAGAGTTATAGAGATTTACTGCTTACTTTGCCATCTTGGCTCCCAGAAGTCCTACTCAACTAAATAATTTTTAAAATCATAATTGAGTCCTTCTGAAATTATCAGTACTTTAAATATGATTTTTCTTTTTAAAAAAATGATATAAATTTAAAAAGCATATTGCCACTCTTGATTTTCAAATGCAGGGGTAAAGGTAGGTCTACATTTTTCTGAAAAATATGTAGAACTTGTTATAGAAGAACCAAATATCTCTTAAATACAATTGAGACTAAAATATTTAATTTCATCATTTTGTTTTATAAGCTCTGTGCCATTAATCTAGGATATGTATTTTTATAAAGGTTCAGCCCAGGGCTGGATAATCTGCTGACTCAAAGCTACATGTGGCCCTCTGGATCCTCAAGTGTAGCCCTTTGACTTAATCCAAACTTCACATAATAAACCCCCTTAATAAAAGAATTTTTTTCTGTAAAACTTGGACTCAGTCAAAAGGCTACACTCAAGGAACTAGAAAGCTCCTGCACTCTAGTGCAATGTGCTTTCCCAAAATTACACTACTTCCCCTAAAAGAATAAAAGTAGATCCAATGAAAGATTTTAAAATTTTAATAGTCTATCCAATGAAGTCCAATAGAATTTTCTTTCAGTAAACCCATAATGGTCAGCTTACAATATTAATCAAAAACAGATAAAGCCAGGAGTGTGATATATATGATATGTTTCATAAGTAGCTCTCCAGTAAGGAAAAAATATGCAATATATATTCAAGTTTAATTTACATTGTTTGTATTTTTCCTGCCCTTGAGGTAGGAGGACCTGAGTTCAAATGTGGCCTCAGACACTTAACACTTACTAGCCATGTGACCTTAGGCAAGTCACTTAACCCCAATTGCCCTACTTGCCCCCTTTAAAAAGCAAAAAAAAAAAATTCTCTCAGTCACTTTTTAAAGTCTAGACAATCAAAAAATAGTAAATTAAGCTATCATTTTTAGCATTTACTGATTTCAGAAGTATAAATGATTCCACTGTAAATTTAACAATCAGTTCTAGCAATGGCATATAAGCTATTCCCAGCACCTCTTGGATATAGGGATGAAAACAGGTGCAAAGGAATCATAATTCGTCCAATGGATTGGAAATTATATGGATGACATTCCTTCTGTAGCACAGAAATAACTAAACTAAGCATCTACTTAGCTAAAATAATTAGAAACAGAAAATACCAGATGGCATATGCTTCTTCACTTCTTCCTTTCCCTTCACCTCCCTCCTCCCCAAACAGGTGAATTCTCTTTCCAGTTAACATTAAGAAGCCCTACTAGTTATGGCTCTAGGGAAAAATGAGAGAATCTTGATGGATGAATCCAGTCATGTAATATATTGTGCCAGCAGAGTCAGAAATAGTTCTGGGAATTCAATTCAATTAAATACAAATTTATTGAGTGCTACATTCCCTTTGCTGTCCTAGGTGCTAAGGATACAGTGCCCACCAACTTTCCAGAGAAGTTGCAAATTGTCTTTAATTTCCTCTTGAATCTTACTGTTTGAAATAATGTCCATTCCAAGTCATGAGTTGTTTTCCCTAAGTCAATATTATTGTACTTTAGAGAGTAATTATGGCTGGTCCCATAGTTACTCAATTGAATTCACCTACTATCACTCTACCAGGAATTTTACTCAGGTTTTATCCACTAAAACTATGAGATACACACTATGAGATACACAGGAAGCTAGCTGATATGGTGGATAGTGCTGGTCTTAATGTCAGAAATAACTGAGTTCAAATCCTTCCTCAGACACTGACTAGCCATGTGACCATGAGTAAGTCTCTTAATCTTTCTAGGCCTAAGTTTCATCAGATACAAAATGGAGATGTTAATAGCACCTACCTACTAATCAAATCAGATTTGATTTGTGTACCTAGAGTTGTTGTGAGGATCAAATAAGGTCATCTACATAAAGTGCTTTACTAACATTAGAGAACTATGTACATGCTACCTATTATTATTATCATTATCATTATCATTATCCACTGCCCAATGGATTATCCATATCATTATCCATTGTTATATGGAATAAACTATCAAAAAATGAAAATGGGATAATACAAATAAAAATCTACAGGAAATGTGTGCCATGCAAGCATTATTTGAGCTGTTACATTTTATATCCTTTGCTTGTTAAATGAGAGGTAGTATAGCTCTTGGAATCTGAAGACTTGGATTCAAACTCCACATATGACACATACTGACTATACAGCAAGTCATTTCATTACTTAGTGCTTTGGACTATCCTTGAAGACTCTAAGTTACAGAATATATACCAAACTGAGTTGGTAGAAGGAATGCTCTCACTGAGAGTTACCTACAGCAATATAATCTTAAATCCTGTTAAAAAACAAAACCCTCACCTTGGTAAAATAAGCCAAAAACAAATTACTTTTTTGAAACACAACGTTTTGGGTGAATATTTAGCAAGGTTTTTTTTCATCTAGACTTCTGATTTCACTGGTAAAGGGAATCCTAATGAGGAAACTCTTTCACCAATAGAGACTGACAACTCTTGTGCAACTTAGAATTGCCAAAAATTGCCTAGAGCATCGCTTCTTAAACTGTGGGTTTCAATCCCATGTGGAGGCCTGTAACTTAATATGGGTATAGTGAAAAATTTAGCAACAGTAAAAGGTTTCTGAACATGCAACAACCAAAAATTAATTCAAAACCAAATGTGTAATAAATCTAAATCCAAGATGTTTCTAGAAATGCTTATGTTGCATCATATGACTTCAATGCAGCCTTGGTTGTGAACACACAATATGCCAAGTTATCAAATGACACAGGTTTAAAATGAGTTTCCTAAAAAATTAAGTGAGTTTTGGCTTGAAATTAGGACAGAATTTCTAACAATTTCTGAAATGGACCTACTTCTGCCATTTTGTACTTTGTATTTATGTAAAATAGCATTCCCAGCATTTATGATTATAAAATCAAAATATCGATCAACTCTGAAAAATGTTGAAGATGCTCTACATTCTGCAGTATCAAATATTCTACCAAAATTTAATTCATTATGTAAAAATAAACAAGCACATCTATCTCACTAGTATGCAAACTTGCTTTCATATTTCATAAATGGTAAAAATTATATGTATACCAAAAATTATTTTAAAATAAGTTTATGATTTATTTATTATCAGTAAATGTCTGATTTGCATACCTATTTTATATACCTACATACCTGAGGATGCATAAAATTTCTTAGGCAAAAAGAGGTCACAAATGGAAAATGTTTAAGCCCTAACCTAGAATACCGCAAAGTCAAATGATTTTCCCAGGGTCTCATGGCCAGTGTGAGTCACTGACAGAATTTGAACCTGACTCTAAGACAGATTTCCTGTTCACTGAACCATGTATCTTTCAGTACTACAGGGAGAAAAAAGTTCTTTATTCATTTTTTACAATAGGAAAGAGTAACTCATTCTTAATTTATTAGATGACATTTTTCAGCCTCTTACATCTGTCAAATTATGGGATTCATTTTATCAGTGATGTAGAGTTACGATGTTAGGTCTTTTTATTGTAATCCATTTTTATGTATTCTTTCTTTTGGTTTGTGACTTTCATTATTCAGAGTCCTCAGTTAAGTTCCAACAGGATAAGCATTCAGAAATATGTAGGAATATAGGAATCACCACAGTTATTAACATGGTTACTCACAGAAGTTACATAAGTAACCAGACAGATGAAACTTAGTCTTAAATATTCTTGGAATGGTTTTATCACATTTAAAAATTTTTAGCACATAATATATATTCTGACCTAATTATAATTAAACTCACTAAAATAATAATTTCAAGTGAGAAGGGAAAAATATGATGAAAAGAGTTCCATATTATGTACCTGTAGAGTACCAGATCCTTCCTCCATGGAAGATTGCTATTATTTATTGTGTATACCAAGTACTTTTTTCTTCCTCTTTGTAAAGGTTGTCACCTAGAAAGGAGCTAACCCTAAGAGCTCAGAAACAGGAATTGGAGTTGAGTTGAGAATGAGATTTAAACAAAAGCACATAGTTTTAAATGGAAAGTGTTTGAGGTCTAAAAGCAAATGATCTGAAGGATCTTTGGATATATGGTCAAGTTCAAAGGAATATTATCATGAAGGCCTAGACTGTATCATCATGGGGACAAAAAAAACTTCCATAAGGAGGGGACAGAGATACATTCAAGGTTTAAAAAAAAAAACAAACAAGTCTCTGCCTTCAAGAAGCTCACAATCTAATGAGAAAGAAATGTACTGGGAATGGGGAAATGATGGGATGTCCAAAGGAATGCAGCAAGGTGAGAAATAAAGATATGGTTGGCCTGGGGGAGTGCTCTGCCCTGCCCTTCAATCAGAGGAATCCTAAGGGCAGTGAGTACAGAGAAATGGGAGTTCCAGATCTTATATGATCTTACAAAAATGTTCCTGGAGGCAAGAACAAGCAACTAGGTGGAACAGTGGATTGATTTTTGGGCTTGAAGTCAAGATGATATAAGTTCAAATTCTGCTCACTAGATGGTGGGATCCTGGTAAAGTCATTTCATTGCTATGGACCTCTGTTTCCTCAACTGTAAAATGGGAACAATAATAGTACCTGCCTCACTGATTCTCTATATTCATTTAGGTATACCATGAGAAATCAATGCCAAGTCCATGACTAGAGGGGAAAGGTTAAAATAAATTATTATAACTTCCTATTTTTTAAGAAAAAGTCTTAAGGATGCAAATTAAATGATACGCTTGTTAAGATCCAGATCTCCTATCCCAAAAAATATGACAAGAAGTCTTTACTGATTCCACCTTAATCCTAGTTTCTTCCCTCAGTTGATTATCTTCAAATTTATATTGTATTTATTTTGTTTGTACATAATTGCTTTCATGCTGTCTCCTCCATCAGTGTGAGCTCCACAAGTACGGGGACTACTTTTTGCCTTTCTTTGTACTTCCATTGCATAGCACAGTGCCTGGCATATGGGAAGCACTTAATAAATATTTGGTGATTGACTGAAAATTGAGGCCTGGGAAAGCAAATTCTAGAGGCTGAAACCTCTGTCAAAAGGCTCTCTGTCTTTGGCTTTGCCAAAATAATCCACGTACTATGAATGGAGATATAATCAAAGACCTTACACAAACACATGTCAGGGAATTCTCTCAACATTGTGGGAGAAGTATGTCCATCAGTGCGGCTCCAATGACTGTGGGTAAATATATGAGACCAAATTTAAAGCAAAGGAATTTGTTAACATGCTCCAGATTCCTGGGGTACAGATTAATTTTTTTTAACCTTTCAGACCTAATAACAGTATAGAGCCAATCAGCAGCATTCTATACCTGAAGATAGATAAGTTAAACATCTCACAGGAAAGGAAAGGGTAAAGAAAGAGAGGGATGAGTCAAAGTAGAAAAGGGAGTGTTGGAAGCACAAGTGCCAGAATTTATTATCAGAATAAGAAAACATTCCCTGCTCAAGGAGAGGAGAAAATGTAGAAGAGACCAAACAAGTTTACAATTGTAAAAGAACTCCTTTAGAAAAAAAAACTGTAGGGACTCTTATCTAAGGCCATTAAGTAGTTATTAAAACAGCAGATAAACAGACACTTTACTATGTCTTTGAACCATTTGTTAATATTCTGTTTCTCCTCAAACAAGGTTGGAGGACTTCATACTATTAGGCTACCATATGGTTATGGGATTAATCCACCAAAATTTTGCAAAATAATTGTGGTTCCTGTTCTCTACACACACAAGATTGGTCTGATATACTCTGAGGAGACCTAGTAGAGGCCAGAAGTTAAAACAAGAAAATAAAGAAGAAATATCTGATTCCTTCGCAGTTATATAAAAGCAAAATCAAAGGTCCATGAAGTGACAAGAATTTTAGGACTCATGGTTGTAGGGAACCTTTGATGAATTAATAAGGTCTCCAGAAATTTAGTAATTGTAACCCCTCTACCCATTCCTGTAGGGCTTAGTAGAAAATTCATAAAACCACATAAAGAAAGGCTATATGTTTTTAGAAAAGAGGTGGCAAGGCAGAAGGCAGATGGCAGCATCTTCTTCCATAGGCTAAGCAAAGTGATGAAGGATTCAGGTTAATAACAGAGAAGAAATACCAGCAAGAAACCAAAAGGGAACCACCTTCAAACAAAGCAAAGAGTTCAGCAATGAAGACCAAGTTAGCAGGGAGAGATTGATTAATCACACAATGTAGGACCTGGATGCAACCAACAAAGCCAGCCCCCATCTTTTACACATTATGAAATAGAGGCAGAAGGAGGGAAAAAATCTCCCTCTTAGCACCTTCTGAGATTAACTCCAATTTGTCATGTGTGGCTTTTTGTACATAGTTGCTTGCATATTGTCTTTCCCATTAGACTGTGATCTCCTTAAGAACAAGGACTAGTTTTTGGTTTGGGGTTTCTGTGGGGGTTGGCCTTCCTTTTTATCTACATTGCTTATCATGGTGCCAGCCACACAAAAGATAATAAATGCTAGCTGACTTACTGATAAGTGCAGTAGGCCTGTGGCATAAGAAGAGATAAATTATTCCACAGCTTTATTTCTATGGGGGGAAAGCAGTATGTATTGAGACACTATGGGACTGGGAGACAAAAGAAGTCCCAAAATGCTGCATTTCACAGAATGTTAGGCATGCATCACTCCTACAATCACAAGAAAAGTGAAGGAAATAATAAGTTAATTGCACTGGCATTTTTGGCAGCAGTATTTGGAAAGATGGGATGACAGATATCAAGGCATATTAAACTCTACATGTCTAAAAGTAAACTCATTATGTTTCCCCTTAAAATCTCTCATCTCAAATTCCCTCATTTCTGTCAAAGTCACGACCACCACCTCCATAAGAATAGCAAACACTTATTAAGTGCTTATTATATACCAAGCACTATTCTCATTACTAGAAAACAAAGGAAAGGGGGTGGGGGAAAATAGCTCCTGCCTTCAAGAAGCATACATTCTAATGTGACAACAACATGGAAACAACTATATGTACATACAAGATATATACAGGGTAAATTGGAAGGTGTTTCAGGGAGAAGGCATTAAAATTAAGAGGATGAAAGAAAGTCTTATAGAAGGTGGGATTCTAACTGACTTGAAGGAAACCAGAAAGTAGCACTAAGAAGGAAAGAGAAATTTCTAGCCTGTTAAAATGCGCTATACAGAAATGTCGTTTCCTGTGCAAGTAACAGTAAGCAGGTTGGTGTCACTTTATAGTAGAGCATATGGAGGGGCATAAAGAGTAAGGAAACTGGGCAAGTTGAAAAGGGTCAGGTTATGAAGAGCTTTGAATATCAAACAGAGGAATTAATATTTTGCCCTTGGGGTAATAGAGAGTCAGTGAATTTTAATTAATGAGTGAGGAGAATGAGATGGTCAGGCTTACACTTCATAAAGATTACTTTAGTTGCAGAGTACAGAATGGAGGATCAAGTCCAGGTATGGTGGGGACTCTATCTCCTGCTGCTAGAACAAAAAGGATAAACAAAAGAGAACAAAACTCCAACTTCAAATCAAGTGGTCACAGAGTCTAAAAGATTAGAAGGGGAAGATAGTTTCTTAACTCACTTCATGGTATCCTATGCTGTGGATGAGCAGGACCTTCACTCTCTTGAATACAATGCAAAACAGAGTAAGACTGACCCAGTCTGGAAGTCTTAAAGATGCAGCCTGTTCCAGCTATGCAATCAATGGAAGAGAAGCTATTACCATCCACGTGGTAAGTGAATGCAGAATGTTCTCTTGCAGAAATAGGTCTTTCTCCATCTTAGGTGGGAATGTGTGAAATGCAGATACACATTTATACATCCTCTCTCTTATTTTAATTCAATGTGGTATAGCAGAAAAAGAATTGGGTTTGGAGTTAGAGGGCACGATTTCAAATACTGGCTCTGTATTTACAACTTTCAGGACCATGGACAACACTTAATCTCACTAAGCCTCAGTTTTCCAGTCTATAAAAATGGAGAGAGGTTAGTTATGAACTTATGATCTTACAAATCACCTATTGTTTCTAGTTCTGTCCTTTGAGGCTAAACAAAATAAATTCAACTCCTCTTTGATATGAAAGCTCTTCAAATCCATTAGGGCAGCAATCAGGTATATCTTTCCTCAGGTCTCCAGACTAACTATATTTCCAGATTTTACAATTAAATGTTATATGGCATTGTTTTGGGTGCCTTCTGATAACAATTTTTACCAGCTGACTGGGCCATGTGGACATTGAGAAGGCAGCCTTTGATGTTTCAGAATCAATGTTGTGGCTTTTTCAGAGAACTTATTTATGAACACAATCCATACCATTAACAACTTCAGAATGTTGATGAAGTTGGTCTATTTTAGCAGTCTTCACTACCTTCAAAATGCCAGTAAATCAAATCTTTAGGGTTTTTTAGTAAAATAAGGAGAAGTTAACTGTTCTTGCATGTGCTAATGCTGCATAATCCATAAAAAAATTTCTGATAACTGTAGAATTTCATTATCCCGAAATTTTTAAAGATGTCACACCTGTTGTTTACAATGCACAAGCTAATGCATATGGTCTGTGAGTAACACAAAATAGAATCTGCCTGCTTCAATTCTCTCACTTTCAGTGAAAAGTCATTTCAGAACAAATGGTTATCTGAAGATTGTTAAGCTACTCTAATGTTAAACAAGTATAGATTTCATCCTATGTAAGTACCATTAGTATCTGAGAACATTTTTACCATCTTCCACTCTCAATGTTACCTTACTGATGCTACCTATAGTGAAAGGTTATTCATAACATGAAATGTTATTACAAAAATAGAATTTAATGAGAAACCTGTTTCACTGGTATAGGAAATACATAAGACTTTCAATCTTATTTTAAGATAAAAGATTAAATTTTAAGACTGCCAATACCTGGAATTCTGTTCAAGAATAAATATTAGAAAGAGTTTAGAGAAACTTGTGACCTAGAATCTTTTCAGCAGAAATATTACCTTTATCTGACAATGGTGGTAATGAGCACAAATGTAGCCTGAATGAGATCTCAGAGCTTC
This sequence comes from Pseudocheirus occidentalis, assembly GCA_028646575.1. NCBI lineage: Eukaryota > Metazoa > Chordata > Mammalia > Diprotodontia > Pseudocheiridae > Pseudocheirus > Pseudocheirus occidentalis. Next base: position 92,590,719 of record CM053600.1, read on the forward strand.
TCTAATCCAGCTCTCTAATTTTATAGATAAGGAAATGGGTCCAGGAAGGACAAGTGACATGCCTAACAGCATAGCAGCAATAAGTTTAAAAGGTGGGATTTTAACCCAAATTTTCTGATTCCAGAATCAATATTCTTTCCTCTATACCAAGATTACAAGACTTGGGAGGAACCTGACAAAAAACACTCAAAGTTCTTTGACAATAAGTATCATGTGACTTTGTATTTGTATCCCAAGTGCCCAGCAGAATGCCTGGCACATCAATCTTTGTGGATTGATTGACTTATTCTTCACATTGCATAAGCTATTAATTCATTCAAGACAAAGAATGGGAAGCAAACTGGCAAAGAGGTACTTGTGGTCCATTGTCATACAGAAATCATTCATATTATGGTAAATAAATATGAAAAGTTAAAATCAAGTGATAGTAAAGATGATATATTTCTGGAATATGAGAAAATTGCTAAAGACAAAGCTATACTGGCCTTCAATTCACTAATCATTTTTCTTAAAAGAAAGTTATGTTACTCTGCTTAGTTGAACAATCAATCAACAAGCATGCATTAAGTTCTTATTTTAAAACAGATACTTTGGGGAGTGGAGCCAAGATTGCAGGGTAGAAGCAGCAGTGTTTTGCAGCTCCCATATAGCTACATCAAATACCCATAAAATATGACTCTAAACAAATCTTAGGGCTCCAAAACTCACAAAAATACAGAAAACACATCTCTTGCTGAAGGCAACTCGGCAAATGGGGCTCATTGCAGCAGGCTGGGAGCTAATACCAGCCCAGCCAAAACCTTGGTCTGGCCCCAGGGTGGTCAGAAGGAGCCACAGCTGGAGTCTTCAGGAGAGTGGATCTGTGGCACCTGTAACATTTTACAGATTTATGAAGCCAGGAGAAATAAGGACTAAGAGAAAGGTCAGTGGAATTCAACTAAATTTGGGGGAGAAAAGCAGTCCAGCCAAAACTGCCCCCAGGGCAAAGAAGAAAAAGAAGGGACAGCCACTTCCACTTGGTTGCTTCAGCACTTCCTGCCTGCAGACTGCAGGGGAGCCAAATAATTGTTCAGAGGCCAAGTGTACTTGCATTGAGTGGCCTATATCTGGATCAAGGTCTTGGGTAGTGGTCCTGGGGTGCATTCTGAGTCAGCCAAAGCTGGTGTGGGTGGCAACAGCCCCCTAATAGCTCCAGCAGCTGTGAAAACCACAGCGATTTGGGGCAGAGCTTTCCTCGCTGGAAGAAGAGTTGCACAGAGCCAACAAAACAAATAATTTACTGGCATCATGATTAGGAAGCAAAGTAAGAACAGTAACCTAACTCTAGAATCCTTTTTGGGGGACAAAAAGCATCAAAGCATGGAATAGAAGGAAGACAACACAGTCAGAACTTCCACACCAAATGCTTCCAAGAAACATGAATATTGCCTACAAGCCATAGATTGGCTTAAAAAGGACTTTGAAAATCAAATAAGAGAAGTGGAGGAAAAACTAGGAGGAGAAATGAGAATGACGCAAGAAAGAGTCAACAACCTGACTGAAGAGAATAACACCTTTAAAAACAGATTAACTCAGGTGGCTAAGTGGCACAATCAATAGAGCACTGGCCTTGGAGTCAGAAGGACCTAAGTTCAAATCCAGCCTCAAAAACTAGCCATGTGACCTTGGGCAAGTCACTTAACCCCAACTGCCCTCCAAAACACAAACAAACAAAAAAGCAAAAAAAAATCAGATTAACTCAAATGGCAAAAGAGGCCCAAAAAGCCAATGAGGAGAAGAATGCCTT
>CM053600.1:92593004-92611266 GCA_028646575.1 Pseudocheirus occidentalis
TATGTCTGTTCGTCCGTCTGTCTCTCTCTCTCTCTCTCTCTCTCTCTCTTTCAAATCTGATTCAGCATCTTCCTCTACAGTTACTCAAGAAACCAGGTACTCTCCTGACTTCAATGAAAGTACTAATCTATTACATAATTCACATGAAGTACCTGGTTGGATTCCAACCCAAATCATATGTATCCACAAATTCATCTGAAGAGTGATTCTGTGTTCTCGTTAGGATCCAAAAGATCCTCCTGGTTCCTAGACAGTTCATATACCATAAAATACATTCTAGTTTAGCCTAGTATTCCTGAACACCTAGTAGACTCGAATATAGTAATAATATGAATAGGGTATATGCAAGAGTATATACTTCATGAATCACAAATAGGAACAATAGGTGGAAGTTGCAGCGTGTAAGATTTTGGTCCAATATAAGGAAAAGCTTATTCTGTAGTTCTCTTGATCCCATCCCTTTCCCTCTTCTCCAGCAGATTATCTTCACTATTGTCCCCTCTCTCTTTCTAATCTTCAATCTCTCCCTACCTACCATTTTTTCCTTCTGTCTACAAATATTCCTAAATCACCTCCATCCTTAAAAAATCCTTACTATCACTTGAGGTCCTACACTTCTCTCAAGCTATCATCCTGTATCTTTCCCATTCATATTACATAAACTGAAAAATTTGCCTGTACTCATTGCCTTCCCTTTCTCTCCTCTCACTTCTCAGAATTTTTTCAATCTGGCTTCTGATTTCATCATGCAACGGTAACTACTTTCTTTAAAGTTACTAATTATCTCTTAATTGTCTTAATTGGCATCCTCACCTCAAATCTCTCCCCACTCCAATTTATTTTCTTCATAGCTATCAAAGTTATTTTCCTAAAGTATGTCTGATGTCACTCTCTTATTCATAATACTCCGCTGGCTTCTTATTACCTCTAACATAAAATATAAACCCATCTCTTTTGCATTTAAAGCTCTTTAAAACTTAGTCTCACACTATTTTTCAGCCTTGTTAATACATTTGTCCCATCCTTGCATTTTACAGATCATCCTGATCTTGCTTTTCTTCACATACAAAATTAAGTTACCTTTGTAGTCTCTATACCTTTGCAGAAGCTGTGCCAAGTAGCTAGAATACACTCCTTTCTTGCCTCTTCCTCTTGAAATACATTATTTCCTTCAAGACTCAGCTCAGGTGTCACCTTAATGAGACATTTCCTGGTATTCCCTACTACAAATCTTTCTTGCCTACCTCTTCTCCAAACTATTCTGCATGGTTAACTTGTATTGGTTTTGTTTGTATTTAGTATATGCTTATAACCATGCATGTTGCATTCCTTGTTAGAATGTAAGTTCCTTGGAGACAGGGATTCTTTTGTTTTTGTCTTTGTATCCCCAGTGCCTAACAAATGCATATTGGGCATTTATTGATTGACTGATTAATCATTAGAGCTGTCCAAAAAGAGAATGGACTAAATTGATAGTTAAGTTTTCCAAGACCTACAATGAGTTCTTCAAAATAGATGTTGTAGAAGGGAGGTTAGACCAACTTAAATCTAAGGTCCCTTCCAACTTTGAGATTCTATGATTTTGTGATCTCAAAAAGTCCTAGGCAGCAGTATAAAGGAGTGTAGAGACAAAGGAATGTATCCCTGGAGTTGGAAGGCCATCTAGTTCAACACCCTCACTTTGCAGATGAGGAAATTGAAGTTTAAGTAGGGTAAGTGACTTGCCCAAGGTCATAGAATTAGTGAGGAGTAGTAAGGAGCAGAGGTGAGTTTCAAACCCATGTCCTTTGAATCTACAGCCAGTAGTGTCATCTTTTCTGTATGAGGATGCAAAGTGACCATGGCTTTTCTGGAAAGACTGGAGCAACAGTAGAAAGTATTGAATTCTCAGATTATTGCTTAGTGTCTCCCTGATCACTTTTAAAATATATGGATGAGTGTGACCATCAGCTACATTTCCAAGTGAGGGAACACCCACACTCTGAGCGTTGCCTCAAAGCACTAACATTTCTGTGATAGGTCCTACACTTTAATCTCATTGGCATTGTTAGTCAAAAGAACGAATACCAAATTCAGAAATAGTTTTAGAAAGGTCTTTTTTTGATAATTTGCTAAAGAAGAAAAGTGGAAAGAGGTATGATTCCTCATCCAGTTTCTGCAAGTTTTATATATTGTATAGAATTCAGACATTTGTCTCATTTGCCTCATGTAGAGAGTTGGGAGTCTTCAGAGAAGGGCAGCTTTAGGTGTGTATCAGTAGGTAATTTGGGCAACCTAAAACACAAGCTTTGAGAGGAACCTAAAATCCAAAATGAAAATTTTGGGTGGACCTAAAAGACTTGAGTAGACCCAAAACAAGCCCTGAATGGTTAAGTTTTCCCTGAAGCTTCTCTGAAGTTAGTTAGACCTCCACCAAAAGGTTTTGGGTTAGACAATTTTCTAGCCACATAAAGCTAAGTTCAAATAACATTAACAAATGATAAGTAATAAAGTATTTTTCTATAATATCTCTCTAATATTCACTGTTTGCTCTCTCACAGGCAACATGGCATCTTGCCAAGTTTTCCCATTATATTTCTCATAAGTAATAACTTACAAGTATCAGTAAAATAAATAATATATAATGGGTATTTTAAAACTTTTATTCTTTATCTGTAACAGTTGAAAAATGACAGAGTGCTTAAATGATTTTCTGGTGAAAAAAAGAAGGCCATTGACAGTAGGCTTCTAAAGCCCCAGATAATATAGTAATACGTATGGTCACCAATCTTTACCCCCCTCAAATGATATTTCTACTCTGAATGAAACATTCCATGTGTAGTAGAATAAATAATACACCACAGGGAGATTCTATTCTCAAATTTAGAAAGAATTTTAATGTTATAGTAAAGTGTAATGATGGAACTAATATTGTACCAAAGGACCTAAAGTCCCAATTGGCACTAATATAATTTCAAGAGTTTCTCATTCAGGTACAACTGAGAATTTTTTCACTTCAAACTCATTTTTAAAACGGCAGGTTTCTGATGATGGAATTACAGGAATCTAATTCAGGATACTATAACCTTTTATGTTCTGCCAAGAAACTCTTGTGTCTGAAAAGGAGTCTCTGAAATGCAATATTTTGTATGTATTCATAATATTTACTTAACTAGATCAAGGACCTATTATTTTATTGGTCTGCTTACCTCTTTACCAATACAGTTTGTAACTCATCAGTAATTTAGTAGGTCATTTTTGGGAGTTACAACGGCTGGAAAATTCATTACCCTACAAACCTACCTGGTTATTCAACTTTCTAAAGCACAGATGTAACAATGTCACCCCTCCCAGCACTTCATTAACTCCTATTATCCTTAGCATCAAAGATAAACTCCTCTCTCATTTTAAGATCTGTGCAACATTTTTTTCTCTTCACCTGTCTAATCTATTAAAACAATACCCCCTTCCACATTCTTTGCAATCCATCTATATAGGCCCACTTGCTTTTCCTTCTATGTGACACTGCTTTTTTTCACTCGCTGTCCCACTAGCTTGGAAAGTTGTTCCTCTTCTACCCCACTTCTAGCTTTCTTAGATTTCTTCAAGATCTAGCTAAAATCCCATTTTCCTCAGGAGGCCTTTTTCAATCCTCCCTCCCATAGATACCTATCCCTTCCCTCATAGATTATCTTCCATTTACATTATACACATCTTGCATATAAACAGTTCTTTGCATGTTGTCTTCCCTGTTAAAATGTGAGACTGTTTTTGCTTTTCTTTGTATTCCTTGCACTTAGCACACTTCCGCTCACATATTATGGTCGAAACAAATTCTTATTGACTGACTAACCAGTCAAGATGCTATCAAGGGGACTGTGTGTGGTCTAGTCTAATAAGGGGGAAAGAATTTGTTACAACTATTGTCCAGGGTTTCTGAAACTTTCAACAGTTGCAAAAATGTCTCCTAATCATAGGTTATGATTAGACTAGGTGAGCCAGGGACAGCCTTTGAGTCTTCCTTCTTTGTCCTTGAGGAACTTGGCTAGTGCTCTCACTTCACCTCAACTTACATGTGCCATAGGACTGAATGACAAATCCCCAACAGAAAAGAATGTTAAAGAAAAAAAAAAGAAAGGAGCAGAGAGATGACTATATTAGCTAGAGTAGCTTACAATCATGTGGGAAATAGATAAGCAGACTTTCACTCATTTAATTTTATTCGAATTAAACTGCAGCAACCTATATGCCCTAAATTCTTTGAGGCTACACCTGAGAGAAATGAAGAGAGAGAATTATTCCTATACGATGAGTGCTGAGCCTAGGTAATAGAACCAACCAGTACTCTAATATTTAAGTATTCATTCATTAAATACAAACAAGTTAGCTTGTAAAGGGGACAAAGCCATTTTTTTGCCACGGGAGGAAGAAAACAAACATTTATTAAATACCCTGCAATGGGCCAGGCACTGTGTGAAGTACTTTACAACAGCCTGTAAGGTAGGTACTACTATTACCAGTTAAGGAAACAGGTTGACTTGGCCTGGGTCACAAAACTAGTAAGTAACTGAGACCAGATTTGAACTCAGCTCTTTCTTATTCCAGGCCCAATATGCTATCTACTAAGGCATCTAGCTGCCTCTAGAGTAGGTGCTGCCTTTAAAAGGAATAGCTTAGTTTTGAGCATTCTCTGGTGCCCAGAAAGGATATGGTAGCCTGTTGAAAGGTTGATAGTCCTTCACCTGTAGTTTGGAAAAGGAATACATCAAGTCCAGTGTGACCTGGTAGATGACTCCAGTGCACACTCTGAGTCATGCCAACTGGGGCCCCCTTTCCATCACTAGATCTTAACCCTCGTAATTATTGTCTTGTTTACTTGAAAGGTAGCACTAAACCAAGATACTGTTATTATCACTCATATTAATTGTTTATATATCATTAAAGTATATGTTATTATCATAAAAGTTTGCTAGCAGTAAACCAATGAGAAAAAAAGCAGGGACACTAATGCACTGTTGGTAGAGTTGTAAACTGGTCCAACCATTCTGGAGAACAATTTGGAACTATTTCCCAAAGCTTACAAAACTGCGCACCCTTTGATACAGCAATAGCAGTACCAGTTTTGTGTCACAGGGAGATCCCACTTCCCCAGAGAAAGGAAAGGACCTATACATACAAAAATATTTATAATAAGCTCTTATCATGTTGGCAAAGAATTGGAAATTCAGGGCATGTTCATCAGTTGGGGTATGGCTGAACAAGCTAGGGTATATGATTCTGATGGAATACTTTTGTTCTGTAAGAAATGGTGACCAAGATTGTTTCAGGAACTCCTGGGAAAACCTGCATGAATTGATGCAGAGTGAAACAAGCAGAACTGGGAGGTCATTATACACAGTCAGCAATAGTTTAACACTGGTCAACTGGGAAAGACTTTGCTACTTTGATCAGTATAATGATCCAAGACAATTCCAATGGACCCACGATGAAAAATGTTATACACCTCCAGAGAGAGAACTGATGGATTCTGAGTACAAATTAAAGTATAATTTTTAAATTTTATTTTTCTTGCCTTTTTAAAAAACATGGCCAATTTGAATTTTTTTGCATAATTTCACATGTATGATTGATATAATTGTTTGCCCCCTCAATGGATGTGGGAGGGAATTCAGTGGTTCTCAGCCTTCTTAATGCTGAGACCCTTTAATACTGATATGTGGGCGTATCTGCATGTGGGCCGACCAACCTGGAGACAGATAGAGGAGTAGTGTCTCGGTTCCTAAGATCATCAGAAATATGTGTTTTCTGATGGTCTTAGGTGACCCCATTTGACCCCCAAAGCAGCTGCCACCCACAGGTTGAGAACTGCTGGAATAGATGAAGAGAGAGAATTTGGAACTCAATTTTTAAATGTTAAAATATTTTTAAATGTTTAAATGGTAAAAATAAATGAATAATAACTTTGTAAATACACTAACTAGAAAATCATGATGTTTATCATAATTAAATATGCAATCAGTCTTTGAAGCAGTGTTTCTGGTCTGTTGTCAATTCAGTTCCTATAGGAAGAGTTCAAAATAAAGGTGAGTACCACTGGCTTTGAAATTTTCCAGCTATGCGATGGGCTGGAAGGGACACCAGAGACCACCTAATTTAACTCCTTCACTTTACAGATGGGGAAACTGTAGCCTAGGGTGGTTAAGTGAATTACCCAAAGTCAAACAGCTAATAAGTATTAGAGGGGGCATTTGAATCCATTTCCTGTGACTCTGGAACCAGTATCCTTTCCACACTGCCTTCCAAAATGTAGGAGACCAAAGTGACTGCAGAGAGTGTATGTGTCTAAATGAGATAGAAAAGTAACTGTATCATCTATGTCAATCCAGTGGGACTTTGATTCAGGTTTTAGGTTTGAGACAAAGAAGGAGTCCACTTTCACTGCAATTTTCATTGGGGTCACATATTATTGTAGAGATGCAGCAAGAACATGTATACTTTGCCTATTTTTAGGACTGATGCATAAATAGCCAAATACACTAGGATATGTTGTATCACATCTTCTGCTTCTGGGACAGTTAGTGGTCACCCATAGAATGATGGCTCATTTGGTTGGGTGGCTCGCAGGCAGGATTTTAAGAGTCTAGAGTCTACCAGCATTATGGTAGACTCTGGCCTTCATCCAACTGAAGAACCTGCTTTTCTAAGGTCAGGTAATATAACAGGAAGCTAGGTGGCACAGTGGATAGAGTCAGGAAGACTCATCTTCCTGAGTTCAAATCTGACCTCAGACACTTACTATCTGTGTGAACCTGGGCAAGTTATTTAACCCTGTTTCCCTTAGTTTCTTCATCTGTAAAACAAGCCAGAGAAGGAAATGGTAAACCACTCTAGCATCTTTTCCAAGAAAGCCCTAAATGGGGTCATGAAGAGTTGGACACTGTTTCAGTGACTAAATAACAACAGTGTAATGGGCTAGCTGAGTAAGTTAGGATTTTATACAATCTCCTAGAGTATGAATCAGTAAAAGCTGTAGTCATTAACCAGTTTTTTACATTAAAAAATAAAGAAAAACACCACAGTATTCTAATCCTTTAAAAATAGTTCACATCTATTGTTTTATCAAGGTAGTTTGGTTTTTGGTGAGTAAATGACCTTTGACACAGCAACCGTCATCTTAGAATGTTGCCTGGGACCTTGAGAGGTTAAGTTTCTTGGCTAGGTTGACATAGCTAGGTTTCTGGTTAGTTTGCCATAGCCAGTGTATACTAGGGGATGGGCTTGAGCTGAATGAAGTTGGAACAACAAGCTATACCAGGATTTTTCTTTTTTATATTTTATATTTTTCTTTTTTATATTTTCATAGGAAAAAGGGGAAGAAATAAACATTTATAGAGAGCATACTTTTCACCAGGCATTATTTTAAATGTGTGTGTGTGTGTGTGTGTGTGCGTGTGTACAAATATAATTTCATCTGATTTGAGTCAAGTATTCTCTAATGGTGTCTCTTAAATGAAGGCCTAATTGAAATTATATTGCAAACAAGCCAACCAGTGAATAAAATTGTGTCAGTTAGGTAATGCAGTTATAGGCTTTCAGGCATCAGGCACGGTTCTGGGTCCCAGATCATATTTTACCTTTTACCTTTACCCTTCCTGACACCCATCAAGGACATCTTTCTATCTCTATGCCTGTTGTCAGTGTGATGTTTCTCCCTACCTGGACCCACACATTATACACTGGACTTTTGAAATGGACCTCCAGAATCCATGCTCTCAGTTCCTTAGGATATTGATAGATTAATCTTTGAAATGTTTGGAACACTCTGCACCACATTTGCCCAGGTTCAACTATCTTGATTAGTGATAAAGTGTAAACTAGTCCACTTAATATATAATATATTCACTTCATATCCCATCTAGACATCCATCCAGGTCATTTTGTCATCCTTCTGCTGCCATGCACAGACACTACTATTCACCTTATCTTGCTTTGGGTATAGTAATCAGATCAATAACAACATTGCTTCTGAAAAGGGTGTAGTCAGTTGATTGCCCTATAGATCTATTTGCTATTTTTATTTTTCCCTAGACCAAAATCTTTCCCTGGCCACTGCTATCCTATTTGTATTGCCTCTTTCTATTAGAATATAGTTCCTTGGCAACATGGGAGGTTTCTCTTCATATTTGTATCTCTAGAGTTTAGGACCATACCTAGAATGTAGTAAGCACTTCATAAATGCTTTTTCATTTATTCTCTGGTCATGATTTGCTTTGGAATTGGCTTTTTATTTTCACCAGAAGCATAAGAAAGGAACAGTTTCAAGGAGTATCAGAGTTAGGGCTCATGAGTAGGAATATGTTAAACCATGAAATAGAGACACCGTGTAGGAGGACTATTGCATAGGTAATAGAGGACTGGAATAACCAGGCTCATTGGACTACTACGTATTCCATGGCCATCTTATCAACACCTACTCTTCTCAAAGGATACATAAATATCACTTCATGAAGAGTTTTTTGATTGCTTCCCCTTCTTATTGTGGTGAATGCTTACAACTCTAAGATACTTGTTATGAGAGAAGATATGTTTTGCCTTAGTTGATTTCATCCAGCAGTTTCATTGCAGATTCTGTTTCCTTCTGGCTTTGAGATAGGTGAGGACATATTTCCTAAATGTAGTATAAAGTAAATGTAGAACTGATTGCTATAATTTGCCTAATGGTGGTACCCTCTTGCATATGTGAGTAACACCTTCAATCTTATCAACATTTTTATCTCCCTCCCCTCTAACAAATATTATGCTTTGCAAATCAGATGATCCATCTGTCTTTCTCTATGATATTTTTGATAATATCCAATCATGATAAAGCTTGCAGTAAGGGTGTCTTAGTTCTGATATCGTACAAACCACTACTTTGAAGACACTGACAAGAATGATGCAATCCAAAGGTCACAGTGAAAATTTAAATTTCAAGAGTCTTTAATAATTTTTAATAGATATGGGAAGTTTTTTTTTGTAAATCAACAGATGAAAAATAGCAAACTTTTATTTAACCAACAAATTCAACTCAAAGTTTTCTTCTGCATTCCACCATTTTCTCCTACTTTTTCCTTGTTATCCTGAAACTATACTGGTTATTGGCTTGGAGGAAATGATGCTAACAAAATGTACCATAATTGTTTAGAAGTGATTTTCTCCAGAGAGCTGGGAAGCTTGAGTAGTTTAGTTTCCTATTACTTTCTTCCCCCTGGGTTTTACATTAGTTCTGCACTTACTTTCTTGTCTTATGTATTTGTGGGAGTAAAAGATTAGGAAGGAGAGGCTCCAGGGGACTGTTCTTGGCAGCAGCAGGGTGTGCACCTGATGCTGTTGGTTATTAACAGATTTTGTGGGAATCGATGACTATAATATCTCTTTGCTTAATAGATGTGCCCAGAAAGATGTAATAACATTTATCTGCAGGTGTACCCTATAGTCTTAATCTTAGAAAAAAAAGAATTTTCTTTGTTTGTTGACAGCTGTTGGACTTGGGTTATATTTTCATTGCACAGGATGAATCATGAATATTCAAAACAGGGTTGGCTTGGCTATGCTACCCATGGGATGAATCAACAAGATGCTATGTATGTGGTAGAAAGTAATGAACTACAAAGACCATTGTAAATAGGGTGGTAGAGATGAAGGAGTATTCACCTGAGAACATGAAGAAGAAGAAGAAGAATGACAGTAGAGGTTTCTTTTTCCAGAAATGAAAAAAAATGATACCTACATTGTAACTGGAATATAAATGGAAAATGAATTGATAAGTGGAGGTTCCCACTCTCTTCCAAATCATCTACAAACTTCCACATTGTTTTGATGATTAAGAAGTAATTAGAGACAGTGTCACATTTTATGAAATATAATAAAATAATGGGATCTGAAGCTGAGAAAAAAGAACTTAGAGTTAATGTAATCTGATTATCTTATACAACAGATGAATCTCAGAGATGTTGAGAGACTTGATTAAAGTAATAAAAGCAGGAAGTAGTGGAGAAGGTATTTGAACCAGGTCCTCTGAGTACAATTCTAGTCCTCTTTGCATTATAAGAAGGAAAAGTATAAAGCAAAATATGGAAGACAATTTAGGATCCTCTACTCTTACTGCATATATTCCCAACTTTAAAGCCTGGAATGCTATGTTTATTCTAACATGTCTTCCATTTTTCTGCTTCCTTAACTACTCATTTATGCCATTCTGTTGACTTAGAATTCTGCTTCCACATATCTACCTATTGAAATTTGTCTTATCCTTCAAAGTCAAGTTCAGATGCCACACCTTCCATTAAGACTTCTCTGAGCTCCCAAAACAAAAAACGATCTCTCCCCCCTCTCAGTTTTATATTTCTCTCCTGACACTTAGCATAGTTGGAATTACAATGATGCATATATTATGGATGGCTGAATGAAGTGACTGAGGGTATCATATGTACCCTTAATGATAGAGGACTTTGTTTTCTTTTCTACATCATATGTGAGTTTTGTGTGGTTCCCTGAGTTTTTTTTTTACTTTGGGATTTAAATAAACAGTGTTGTGTGGGTAAATCCCTTTTTGTTGTATGTCAATGGAAACTCTGAGGAGTTTCTGCTCTAATGTGACAGTAAAATAGATCAAAGTTTTCAGTAATGATAGGTAAATAGGGCTCATAGATGAGACTTTCTTATTAACTAACTTGTTGGAAATGCCTTTCTTAAGAGAATTTACAACGTAAAGTTACAGTGTAAAGTTTTTGCAAAGTTTAAAGCATTTGGAGTGAGAGAACCTGGGTTCCCATATTTTTTTTACTACCTACTTTTTCTTTGACCTTCTGGGACTTAACCTTTTGGGGCATTATTTTTCTTTTTTTTTTAATTAAATAAATGTGTTGAACTAGATATCCTCTAAGGTCTGTGCATACTCTGTGTTCTGCAGTGTGATCCTATATATCAGCATAAGAATCATATTTGTTATCAGTGAGTATTTGCAAGCAGGGTAGCTCATGCCAGCAGTTTGGGGGCAGGTGCTGGTAATTATGCCCCTGGAAGGGCTAACTAAAGATAGGCATTAAAAAAAAGCTGTGTCAGAAGTTTATTGCTGCTGTTAAATCAGCTGCTTTGTTTTATAACATGCCATAGAGGTTGTGGCATCATTGAGGTATATATTTTTTCTGAATAGCAGGTTGAAATCACTGGAGGATCAATGTATATTTTGTACCCTCAATGTTAATGTTAATTTAATTCAATTTTCTACCCCTATGTTATTTTTGTGTGGTTCCATGAGGTTTCTTACTTTAGGAATCAACTATATGAGGACCAGAGTGAGAATCTTTTTTATGTGTATTTTCCAGAGGAGCTCTGAAAAGCTTTCATGTGTCTATAAGTGTCATCAGGTTTGTGGGAACAAGCTAAAAACTTGACTGAAGGCTGTTAAATCATTGTGGAAATTTACCTATAAGGAAATTTGATCCTAATTTCTATTAATTAGAATACCTAATACCTAACAACATCATCTGGTATTCTGGGATTAAGAGTTGGAAGAGGCCTTAGAGATCATTTAGAAATCCCACCTACTTATTTCATCCATGTGGTAACTGTGGTCCAAAACACCTAAGAGACTTTCCTTGGATTACCCAATTTAAAACTTGCAGAGTAATAACATGGAAGAGAACAAAGGCTTTGGTAGTAGCCTTCTATGAAACCTATTGCTTGTTAATAATTTTTAGTATTAGCTCCAGTCAGTGTGCTGGGGATTTCTTCACAGTGGTAATGAGAAGGGTGACTCTGAGAAGTCTTCATAGGAGTATTAAAAAAAAGACCTGGATTTTTAAAGAATCTGACCATTTACCGTCTGGTATGCCACGTGGAAGCTGATGTTTGGGAAAATTGTGACTTTCCTGGCATTACATGATTTAGAAGTTATAGAGCAGTAGTGAGGAAGAGAACAAACACTTTGGTTGTAGGGCTATTTTTAAACACAGGGTCTAGATTTTTGGAGAGTGTATTCCTTCACTAGCCAGTGGTACACTGCTATGATCAGTTAGGTGTTCTAAGTCGGGTATGTTCTATTCCTTGTCAGGACTGTCTTATGTTCCTAAGATTTCTTCACGGGGCCTTTTTGATTTGTGTATGAATATAGGGTACTAGGAGAAAAAAGACTACAACTAATACTAGCAATTATTAATAAGGGGTTGTAATGCTTTGCATGAGCAACCTTGTGGAAGAATGCTACTGTGAACAGCTTTCAACATTCTGATTATACAGTATAGCGAATACTCTATTAAATAACAAATCAGAACAACATATTCACAGAAAATCATGGTACAGCATTTGCAATATTACAACTTATCACAGAAAATCAAAACAAAGTATTTACAACAACTTGTCACAAAAATGGACACATAGTTTTGACCACAGTGGTCACATAGTTTTGAACAAAGTATAATCATTTAGTCAGTCACTTAGTAACTCAATCATTCAATCAGCTCAATCATTCAATGATCCTTAAGGAGGCCAGGAACTAGTTAAGATATGGACTCAAGATAGGAGTCAAGAAACTGGCCAGGAAACAATTAAGTGATACTTTGTGAAATTAGAAATTCAAGTAAAAAAGCCTTGTGAACTTGAGATGAACACAAGCTAGAAGTCAGCAGACTGGCCTGGGAACCAAACCTGGTCATTTGTCTTAGAGGCCCAGGTCATCATGCCCCCTGGCCCTCCTTCTATCCATCAACTCTCACCTTACAAACTCCCCCCATGCTTTGGTAATAGATTGCTTGTACTTGAATAATAATTCGTTTAGTGACAAGTTATGTTAGCAAAACAATTAAGGTGGACTGTATATAAGATCCTGCATTTCTGTGTTATTTGCTGATTCCTTCAGATTGGCCCAAGAAGGACATCTGGAAGCTGGCTAATGAAAGGTCTTTAAAACTTTTCATTTGGACTCTGTGGTCACTTTGTTAAAACTTGCCATTTCATTACAACATACAAAAGTCAAAGTTCTCCACTCATGGGACACACTAAGTTACAATATCAGTTACTACTCAGCACTCTCTTAAGGGATAGTATAAAATACACAGTCCATCCACTCCTAAGTCACAAATAAGTTACAATTTCAAGGTCATAAGTAAGTTACAACTTCAATCAGTCACTACTCAGTACCCAGAGATATCTCTTCATCTTGACCCAAGGTAGGCCATCAAATTCCTTGGATCCCCTTCTATGGTCCCAGCTCCTACCTGGATTCACCAAACTGTCACCTGGGTTCAAAGGCAGAGAGCTACCAGGTGTCCAGCTCTTGGTGCAGTTCCTGTACCATGCTGAAACTCACAGTATCCAGTCCACCTTAAATCCTTCAGTCTCTGTTCCAAGGAAGTTGAGGGTTAACAAGACGATGGGTTATGAAGTAAACTACCCATTTTCTGACAGAACAATAATAGGATTTAAGATGCAAAATGAGAAACATAGCTTTTTTTGAATATAGTCAATGTGGGAATGTATATTGCTTGACCATGCATATTTGTTATGAGGGTTTAGTTTTCCTTTTTCTTATTTTTAATGAGGAGAAAAGAGATTGGCAAAGTACATTTTTGTTAATTTTAAAAATACATTTAATGCAAAATAAACAATCCTCAAATATCCTGAAGTTTCACATTTACTGATCAATGGAGAGACTGAAACAAGGAAGAACCATTAACTGTTGTTATAGTGAAAAGATATATGGAACAGTAAATATAGATAATAAATCTAGTCATAAAATAATTAGGGTAAGAGAATAAATAAATATTTTCTTTTCATATACATACTATCCTTTTAGACTTAAGGACTCCTGACTATTTCTAAAAGATTCTGCTTTCATCTCCAGTACTCTTTGCTTCTTCCCTGATCTCCCATGATTATAGTGATCTAGGAGGAGGAACTGGTATACTTGATCTACATAGTCACTTCTAGCACCTCCCTTTGACATGCACACATGTAAACACACACACTACCATATAAACACATATAGAAAATTGTCTGGTTTTGGTGTCAGAGATTCTACTTCAGAGAGTGTGATAATGGGGAAGCCAATTAACTTCTCAGTGTCTCAGTTTGTAGTCTGTAATGTAGGGATAGTAATATTCACATACCTACATCACAGGGTTATTTTGAGGATACCATCCTATAAACTTTAATGAAAACTGTTTGTACTATTAATGTTGTTTGTTTGCTTGTGTTGTCAAGGGAAGAACTTTAAATATAAATTATTCAATCATCAGTAAATGTATTCCACTCAGGGTCATTACTGGAGTTAATTTGCATATTTCTGTTGAAGAATTACGGCATATGCAAGTGTATTCCTAGGGTTTTATTTGCTTCTGTGCCTTTTTTTCTTTAAGGGGCAGGGGGCTTACAAAGAAGGATTTGGTGTTACTGGAAAGTTTTCCAGATGCTTGAATTTGCACATTCACAGGAAAATGTTGGCCCTTTGAAACTATACTGCAACATGATAAAATGTCTAAATTCTCTATTGCTCATCCCTCTGAAGCTCAAGTGCATTAGATTTTCCTAGCTCAGGAGGTAGGGATCATGATTTAAAGAGAGGGAAGAACTGGTCTGTAAATATCAGGATGTAAGGTGGTTAGTTTTTAAAGTTTATAAGTTTGGATAAGATATTTGATAATAAAAGTTTTATGGGCTAGTAAAATTTCTCTTTTGACTGGCATTCAAAAATACTTCTCTACACTACCACATCCTGAGAGACCCCTTTTATTGATTATGAAAGCTGTCCTGAGCTGAAGGAATATTTGTGAACTTGTGCCTGACCTCAGTGTTCAACATATTGATATCCTATGAACAATAGGCAAAGGGGAAAAATTCAGGATAGCCATTGAAGGTGGAGTCAATATCTTCATGCAGTAGAAAACCAAGCAGGAGAGGGAGTTCAGATACCCAGATGAGGTATAGTAACATTGGGGAAGACAAAATATGAGCTTCAGTCTATATGAAGCCAAATGGATAGCTACTAACTATAGAAATAGTATGGACATCTATAGTCAGAAGGAGTCAAAGAGAAGAGACCAAATTATAAGAGATGCCTGTGCAAAATATATGTCCTTGTACATCTTCCTCTTAGTGGAGAGACTAATTTATTTTGAAGAGAACTGACCTTGGGAGTTACAGACATAGGTTTCATATACCATCTAGCCTAGGTGTCTTAACTTAGGGTGCATAAACTTCTTTTAAAAGCTTTATAATTATTTGAATGCGTTTGGTTTCCTTTATATCCTATGTACTTTATTTTATGCACTTTAAAACATTATCCTGAGATGGCATGCATGGGCTTCACCAGATTGCCAAAATCCAAAAGTTAAGAACTTTTCTGATTTAGCGAAACACCTTCATTTTATAGATGAAGAAGAGTTAAGTGACTTGTCTGAGATCACAGAGGCAGGAAGTGGCAGAGATGGGATTTGAACCTAAGTTTTACAATGCTGCATCACAGGTAAGCTAGATAGAAATGCCCACTCTTTTGGTTCTTAAGTATAGCCAGGGAACAACACTATGGCATTATGGCTGGAGAGATAGTCTTAAAATCAAGAATATTTAGTTTCAAGTTATCCCTCTGATATATGAGCTGAATGACCTTGACCAAAACATTTACTCTCTTAGTGCCACAGGTAACTCTTCAAGACTATAAATTGCAGAAAAGATGCTGATTTACATTGGCAGATGGACTTTCCTTACCAAGAGTTAGATCTGCCAATGAAATCACAGATCTGCTTTAAAAAAAATCTGTTTTACTAGTTCAGGTCTTGAAGACTTTAATCAAGTTCCTTTAAAACAAACAAACAATGACAACAACAATAACAATGAACCCTTCCCCTCTTCCCCCCAGGAAAAAAAAAAAACAAACAAACCTGTTTCTTCTAAGAGCTATGTGGCCACCAGAGGCCTGAGCAAAGACTTGATTTTATGTTGCCCTCTAGAGGTTCCAAGAGAGCTGAGCTACTGCTCAGTTTTCTAAGCTTTCTAAGAAGTGAGAGATGAACTCACAACAATAAATAATCAGACACAGAAGGAGTTGTCTACACGAGAGAGGGAGATTCAGAAATCATTAGAGAGGACATTGGGCTAATACAACCAAACAGAAGGAACATGGATTGAGAGTTAGAGGGTACTTTAAAGACAGATCATCTAGTACACAGTTTTTATTTTACAAATGTGGATCCTGAGACTATGATGCAAGTTTGAATGACTTGGCAAAAATGACATAAGTTGCCAATGATGAATACATTTTAAGCCTAGATTATCTGACTAAATTCATTAATTTCCTTCACTTGCTAGATTATGGAAAAGAATATTGGTGGAAGGATAGAAATCATCTCAATAACTTTCTTACAGGTGACCCAACTGGATTGGAATTATGAGAATTTTAGGTGAAGGTCATATCCCAGGTCATAGTTTCCCTGTGGAGGAAGAGAGGATTATATGTAAACCTTATGCCAAACCTAAATCTATATACTCTACTAGTTGCTTTTGTATTTATACTTGAGTTATCATCATTTAGTAAAACAGAAGATACTAGAGTTATTGATTTTGGAGTTATTATGTTTTCATACTTATACTTCAAATATTGCTGTCAAAGCACTACAGAAGTGGAAGGTATGTTTTTGCTGAAAATAAAAAAGGTACTTTTGTTGTTCAGTCATCTCTGACTCTTCATGACACCATTTGGGATTTTCTTGGCAAAGATACTGGAGTGTCTTGCCATTTCCTTCTCCAGCTTATTTTATAGATGAGGAAACTGAGGCAAATAGGGTTAAATGACTTTCCCAGAGTTACACACTTTACTAAACAGATTTGAATTAAAGGGGATAAGTCTTCCTGATGCCAGATGGGGTACTCCATCCACTGTACTACCTTGTGTTTGTCCTTTGTTTTTGAAGAGGACCATGGGACCATCAGGAAAATGATGACATGGCTTGCAATTGACTTTGATTTGAGTGAGTGAGGTCTGTGCAAGGTCACCAGCCTCACTTCATCCTCCAAAGCCATGTGGATCTAGTGACCAGATATTCATCGGGGTGACTGGAGATGACCCAGTATGCAATGGGAGACCCTGGCCCTTTTAGGCTAAGGCCTTTTCATGTACTCAGAGGTAGGTAATGCCCATTCAATGAATAGGCCTCTTTAAGAAGTGAGTCAAGGGATGGCCCCTTTAAATAGAAAAAAAGAGAAAAAAAACAAACTGGGAGGGGAAGACCCTCAGGGTTGCTGTTCAAAAGAGAAACAGTTACCATTGACATTCACTCTAAGCCAGGAGGTCCCAAAATACAATCATTAAGTGGAGCTTGGGCTGGGACCTAGTGTGGTCCAATCTATGAGCTTTAGGATGGAATGGGTTAAAGATTTTGTGAAAGAAGAAAGAGAGAAAGAAAGAGGAAAAAAGAGAGAAAGGAAGGAAGAAAGAAAGGAAGGAAGGGAGGAAGAAATCTAGCCAGTAAAGACCTTCCTCATTCAAATCAAAGTCAACTGCAAGACATGTCATCATTTCCCTGATGCCGTAGTCCTCTTTGAAAATGAAGGACAAGCATATCCACATCACCTTGTTGCCCCAGAAAGGCACTAAGAGTTGATAATATAATACAAAGCTTGTCTTCTTCTTTGGTCTTAGTGTCCTTCTCTTTACACTTGAACTTTGTTCACCTCCCACTCCCCAAAGCATAACTATTGCAAAGTGTTCTTTTTCTTTTTAAATATTTTTTGTTTTCTTGTTTACGTCATTCATTTTCATGACATTTTTGAATTACAAATTTTCTCCCCGTCTTTCCCCTGCCCCAACCCTAAAACAGAAATCCTACTGTAAAGCCCTTCCCCTGCTCTGCTCTCTTACTTTCTGATAGGGCAGGGAGGCTTTCTGTATCCCAGGCCCTGTATATCTTATTTCGTAGTTGCAGGTATTGCAGAACTTTAATTCTAGATTCTTTCGATTCCTCCCTTGTCACCCACCCACTGGAAGGACAATCAATTCAATACAGGCTGTGGATGTGTGATTATACAGGACATCTTCATAGTGGACATATTATGACAATGATCATCTGTCTCTCCTTCCTATCCCTCTCCCCCTCCTTGTTCTGCTCTCTACCCAGTCCCTATCCCTTTACTGAAGTGTGTGCTTCCAGCATCCCATCCCCAGACCCTGCCCTCCCCTCCGTCATCTCCCCTCTCATCCCCATGCCCCCTACTCTCCTGTGTGGCATGATGCCCAGTTTAGAGTTTATGC
>CM053600.1:92611766-92632775 GCA_028646575.1 Pseudocheirus occidentalis
CTGCAACTAGGAATTAAGATATACAGGGACTGGGATAGGGAGACCCTCCCTGCCCTACCAGAAAATAAGAAAGCAGAGCAGGGGAGGGGCTTTACAGTGGGATTGCTGTTTTAGGGTTGGGGCAGGGGCAAGATGGGGAGAAAATGTGCAATTCAAAACTGTAATGAAAATGAATAATGTAAACAAGAAAATAAAACTAAATTTAAAAAAATAAGACTGAAAATGCAAAACAAAAAAAAAGTAAAGGTAACATAGATGTAAAGTTTAGATAAGCAGTGATACCTAATGGTTCTGTTAAAGAATTATTCATTTCTATCTCAATGCTTGAAAAATTCTACTCCATATTCTACCTTGCCTCATATTTAAAAATAATAATTAACATTTAAATCATTTTTCCAGATATTTCAATTGAGCTGCATTTAATGGAAAAGTATGAAAAGCTAATTAATGTGTTATTGTTTGTTAAATGTCTATGACAATTAGAAAGCATAAAAATTTGAACATGCAGAGGCAGCTAGATGGTGCAGTGAGTAGAGCACCAGCCTCAGAATCAGGACAACCTGAGTTCAAGTGCAGCCTCAGACACTTGACACACTTACTAGCTGTGTGATCTTGGGCAAGTCACTTAACCCCAATTGCCTTGCCTTTCTCCTTCCAAAAAAAAAATTTGAACATGAACAGCCAGCACACGATACAAATATTCACCTAGCTAAAGCTACAAAAGTTTCAGGGTCAGAGTACAAAATCAAATAATGGGGAGTCAAGATTGCAGAGTTTAGGTTGCAACTCAGCAAAGTCACCCATCATTCCCCTCCAAATAACTGTAAAATAATGCTTCAAACTGAATTCTGGAATAGCAACCAACAAAAAAAAAGGTGGAGATAAGGCATTTTTGGAACCCAGAAAAAGAGGAGGTGGAGGGAGAAATCTGTGACACTGCGGTTGGATCTGGCCCAGAATGTAGTATACACTGTGGAATACAACAACAATAGGCCATGAAGGAAGCTATAACCAGGCAGCAGCAGCTTCTAGAGTTCTGAGCCCAGAGACAGTAAGGGAGTTGGAAAACTAGTGAGAAAGTAATTACATGGGGCCTTTTGCTGACACTGGATTGCCTATATGCAGTCACAGGTTGTGGTTCCAGCTTGAAGAGGAGCACTAGCACTTGCAGCTGCAGAAAAGCAGGGGCAGAGGGGCCCTGTTCACAGTTTCAGGAATGATAGCATTTGAGGTTACAGGTGAATAGGGATCCTTGTTATAATTCTAGATTGGAGAAGAGAGCTTGTGGTCACTTACAAGGGAGCAAAGAACCTGGTCATAGCTCCAGGGCCAAGAGGAATAACAGCATTTGCAACTGCAGGGGTGTAATATCCTTTCCTTGGTAAAGACCAGAGTACAGAGCAGAAGAGCAGTGACCACACCTCTCCTTGAATTATACTAGCTTGAAAGCACTGAAAACTCAGAGACCCCAAAAGCAGCTCTGAAAACAGCGGCATGAAAAACCTGAAGCTTGGGACAGTATCCCTTACCCTCCCCCACCCCCCCGGGAACAGAGTCGGGCTTTAAAGTTCAAATCAAAGAAATTGGGTGTAAAAATGAACAAACAAGAAAATAACTTGACCATTAAAAACTACTATTGTGACAGGGAAGATCAAGACACAAACTCAGAAGAAGACATCAAAGTAAAAATGTCTGCAAGCAAAGCCTCAAAGAAAAATGTGAATTTGACATAAGTCTAACAAATATTCCTAGAAGAGCTCAATAAATGATTTTAAAAAACAAATGGGAAAGATAGAGGAAAAATGGGGGAGCAGGGATGAGAGTGATGGAAGAAAATTATTAAAAGAAGTCAAAGCTTGGTAATAGATGCAAAAAAATAGTATCTTAAAAACAGAATTGAGTAATTAGTAAAAATAAAATGAAAATGAGGCACAAAAATCCATGGAAGATAAGAATTCCTCAAAAAGTTGAATTTGCCAAATGAAAAAGGGTATTTTGGAAGGAAAGGAGAAGAATAGAATTTTAGAAAAATTGGTATGATATACTTCTGGAAAGAACTGAATAGAAAGAAAAATAGTATACCTTTTCTTTGCTGGGCATGGCACCTTCACAAAAATTGACCATGCATACAAAGTTCACAAGCAAATAAATAAAAGCATTCTTTTCAGACCAAAATACAATAAAAATGACATTCAATAAAGGTCCATGGGAACACAGATAAAAAATTAATTGCAAGCCAAATAATCTAATCCCAAAGAACATGTGGGTCAAAGAACAAATTATTTGAATAATCAATAATTTCACTAGAGAGAATGACAAAAATTATACAACTCAAAAAATGTGTGGGATACAATGAAAGCAGTGCTTAGGGGAAATTCTACATCTCTAAATACCTATATCAATAAAACAGAAAAAGTGCATATCAGCAAATTGGGCATGCAATTTTTAAAATCTACAAAAATAACGAACTTTGAGTCCCCAATTAAGCACCAAATTGGAAATCCTAAGAACAAAAGGAGAGATTAAAAAGTTAAAAGTGTGAATAAATAAAGTAATAGTTATAACTAAGAACTGGTTTATGAAGAAAAAACAATAAAATAGATAAACCATTTGATTTTCAAATTTGATTTAAAAAGAAAACCAAATTACCAGTAACAAATAAAAATAAAAAGGTGAACTCACTAGTAAAAAAAAGAAATTAAATAAATTATCAGAAGTTATTTTGCCCAATTATATGTCAATAAATCTAACAATCTAAGTGAAATGAATGAATATTTACAAAAAATATAAATTGTCCAGAGTGACAGAAGAGGAAATAGAATACTTAAGTAATCCTTCCTTAGAAAAAAAGAAAGTTATATGACTTTATTATATATTTGAAAGGAATAGCAAGTTATACATTATAGATTTGCAGTTTCATGTACAATGATCTTTTTTTTCTATTCTACCATGTTATGGAAACACTTTATTCCTTAAGTTTAGAATAAAATAAAATTAAAAAGAAATTAAACAAGCCATCAATGGTCTCCAAAGTGTAAGGGCCACTTTAAGCCTTGAATGATTAGAGGTCTGAACTCGGTCAGTGTGTCCTCGCAAACAGGAAGACTGGAGGTGGGTCTAAAAGGCATCCATGAGTTTCCCCCACCCCCGTGACCATACTTCCCATTTACCAAGCACTTGCTGTCCCGTGTCCCACAGGCAGAGGGGTCTTGGAGGATTAAAGATCAGGGGTGGCATAGAGCATGCAAATAAGCAGAGGAGGAGCAGCGCTCCCCCCTATCAGAATACTGTTACTGAGGCACATGATGAGGGGAAGACAGTCTATATAAGGCAGAGGAGTGCGGGAGAGTGCAGGACATGGCACACAAGGAGTCAGGGTACACATGGGGGCATGGGGCACTGCATACAATAGGATAGAATAAAGAGACCTATACCACTTCACCAAGAGGTGTCTGACTATTCTGTCCAAACCGGGATATCCCAAAGGGTCGTGGAGGCCACCGGGTCATAGAGGTGACTGAGTCATAGAGGCGACTGAGACTGTCCACATGGACTGAGGTAGGTGACTCGGGAAGTTAACAGTCCGGCAGGCTCGGACACAAAGAAAATATCCCCAGGACCAATTGGATTCACAAGTGAATTCTATGAAACATTTAAAGAACAATTACTTCTTATTCTATATGAACTATGTGGAAAAATGGGCAAAGAAGAAGTCCTACTGAATTCCTTTTAGGGCACAAATATAGTGCCGATACCTAAACCAGAAAGAGGAAACACAGAGAAGGAAAACTATGGACCAATTTCCCTAATGAATATTGAGGCAAAAATTTTAAATAAAATACTAGCAAGAAGATTACAACAACACACAGAGATCATACACTATGGTAAGGTGAAATTTATGCTAGGAATACAAGGTTGGTTCAATATTGGGAAAACTATCAGCATAATTACCATATCAGTAACAAAAATAATAAAAATCATATGATTATCTCAATAGAAGCAGAAAAAAACTTTTGACAAAATACAACATCCATTACTATTAAAAACACTAGAAAGTAAAGGAATCAATCGAGCTTTCCTTATAAGTGGCATCTTATAAGTGGCATCTATCAAAAATCATCAGCAAGCATTATCTGTAATGGGGATAAGCTAGAAGCATTTCCAGTAAGATCAGGGAAGCAAGGACACCCATGATCACCACTATTATTCAAAATTGTACTAGAAATACTACCTGTAACAATAAGAGAAGAGAAAGAAATTGAAGGAATTATAATAGACAATGAGGGGGTGAAACTTTCTTTGCAAATGATAAGATAATACACTAAGAGAATCCTAGAGAATCAACTAAAAAAGTATTGAAATGATTAACAACTTTAGCAAGTTGTAGGATATAAATAAACCCACATAAATCATCAGCATTTATATAGATTACAACAAAGTTCAAGCAGGAAGGAACAGAGAAATTCCATTTAAAATAACTCCAGAAAATATAAAATACTTGGGAGTGTCCCTAACCCTAACAAGACCAACACAGAAAGCATATGGACACAATTACAAAATACTTTTCACACAAATAAAGAGAGATCTAAACAAATAGAGAAATATTATTTGCTCATGAGTAAACCAAGCCAATACAATAAAAATGACAATTATTCCCAAATTAATTCATTCATGCCATATCAATAAAATTACCAAAAAAAAATTTATAGAGCTAGAAAAATAACAATAGAATTCATCTGGAAGAATAAAAGGTCAAGGATATCAAGGGAAACAATGAAAAAAGTGTGAAGAAAGGTAGTCTAGCAGCACTGGATCTCAAGCTATATTATAAAGCAATAATCTTCAAAATAATCTGGTATTGACTAAGAAATAAAGTGGTAGATCACTAAAACAGATTAGGTACCCAATCTGTAGTAGAAGATGACTATAATAATCTAGTATTTAATAAAGTTTTTAGCACAAGAACTCATTATTTGACAAAAAAAATCTGGGAAAACTAAAAAGAGATTTGGCAGAAATTAGGTATAAACCAACATTTCATATCATATACCAAAATAAGGTCAAAATGAGTAGATGATTTAAACATAAAGGATGATATTATAAGCAAATTAGGGGAGCATGGTAGAGTTTATCTGTCGGAGCATGGATAAGGCAAGAATTTAGGAACAAAAGAGAGAGAGAGAATTATAGGAAGTAAAAATGGAATAATTTTTATTACATCAAATTAAAAAGACTACACAAACAAAATCACTGCAGCCAAGATTAGGAAAGCAGGAAATTATAGGGGGGAATTTTATATCAGTTTCTCTGATAAAGGACTCATTTATTAAATACACAGAGAAGCAAAGTAATTTTTTTTAAGAATATGATTCATTCTCCCAATTGATGAATGGCCAAAGAATATGACCAGGTAGTTTTCAGAAGAAAAAAAATCAATGCTTTCTATAGTCATATAAAAATGCTCTAAATAACTACTAATTAGAGAAATATGAATTAAAACAGTTCTGAGATACCACCTCATACCTTTCTGATTGGTAAGTATGACAGAAAAGGAAAATGACAAATGTTGGTGTGGATGTGGAAAAATAAGAACATTAACGCAGAGGTAGTAGAGTTGTAAACTGATCCAATCATTCTGGAGAGCAACTTGGAACTATGTCCAAAAGTCTATAAAACTGTGCATATCCTTTGACTCAGCAATACATCTACTACCTCCATATCTCAAAAAAAAAATCAAAGAAAAAGGACCTATATGTACGAAAATTTTTATGGTAGCTCTTTTTGTGGTGGCAAAGAATTGAAAATTGAGGAGATGCCCATCAATTGTGGAATGGCTGAACAAGCTGTATCATATGATTTTAATGGAATACTATTGTACTACAAGAAATGATGAGTAGTATGGTTTCAGAAAAAAATGGAAAGTGTTGTATGAACCGATGCAAAATGAAATGGGCAGAACCAGGAGAACATTTTACATGCTAACAGTAATATTTTATGCTGATCATCTGTGAATGACTTTGCTATTTTTCAGCAATACAATGATCCAAGACAATTTTGAAGGACTTAGTGTGAAAAATGCTATCCACATTCAGAGAAAGAATTGATGGAGTTTGATGAAGACTGAAGCATAATTCTTCATGTTATTCTTCTTGCTCTTTTTGCAACATTGCTAATATGGAAATATGTTTTGCATGATTTCATATGTATAATTGATATCATATTTCTTGCTTTCTCAATGGGTAGGGAAGGGTGTATGAGAATTTAAAACTCAATATTTTTAAAATAATGTTAAAATTAAATAATAAATTTAAAAAAGAAGATCAGATCAAATAAGGTGTCTTAGGAGATTTGCCATCTCTCAAAAATGAATAATGGCTTCAAAAATAATATATGGACCTTAATTAAGGTACTTCTTCATAATTTATAGTCATCTTCAAGATAAAAGTCTTCACTCCTTTCAGCTCTCTTCTCTATATTACCATCATTATTTCCTTCTTTTAGACAAGGTGCACATTATCATTTTCACTATGAAAATGAGGTGCTTGGAACTTAATAAAATACCAGATGTATGGTCTGAAGGACATAGACTTACATCCCTTGGGTTAAATAATGTAATTTTATTAATGTAACTGCTTATTCTAAAAGCTCTTCATCCAGATACATTGGACTATATTACAACCTCTGAGATTTTTCTCATATGTACTCCTGTTGTCGCACCACCTTTTTTTGTATAATTTTTTTGAAGGGGGAAAGACAAGGCAATGGTGTTAAGTGACTTGCCCAAGCTCACACAGGTAGTAAGTATGTCAAGTGTCTGAAGTCAAATTTGAACTCGGGTCCTCCTTACTGTAGGTCCAGTGCTCTATTCACTATTAAAAAAGCATGTGGTGTGCACAGCAGAACGTAACAGAGGATTCAAAATATGTAGCAATAAATTTTCATTTCAAGAAAGCCTATATAAATAAACAATACTCATTATGTTGAGAATTGTCCATCTTTTCTTTACTTCTTTGAGAGTTTTCTTTTGTTCTCTGCTGCGCACTTCTTACTTTATTCTTTTTTCCCTCCCCCAAACTCACCCCCTGAAGGCCATAATAAAGTTTAGATATGTTTCTCCATAGCTATAAATATATATATATATATATATATATATATACATAATTATATGTAAACATATATGTCTAAATGTATAATTTATTTTTGAATCTTAAAAAGTTTTATATTTATCATTCTTAAATATTATTTTATTGGTTTTGCTCTAGAATTTTGAATCTTGTTTTGTCATTTTTATATTAGTTACACTGTGTGATCCTAGGAAAGACACTTACCTCTCAGTGATCTAATCACTAACTACAGAGAAAGTACAACTTGCATAGATGGCATTTCCTCTCCCAAGCGTTCCCTATGCTAATGAAATCATGGGAGTCATCTAGTTAGAATAGAAGATGGAACACTGGACTTAGCATCAGCAAAACCTGAGTTTGAATCCAGCCACAGCCATTCAGTAGCAGTGTGATCAACCTCTCCAAACCTCAGTTGAATCATCTGTAAAATGTAGGTCATAATATCACCCAACTCACAAGGTGTTGTAATGATCAGATAATATAATATAAATTACTTTTAAATGTTAAAGCAAGCATGTTAGCTATTAGTGTTATCATTGTTATTATTAACCCTGTCTCTTTTGCAAATAGATCTGATAAGTATGATTTCTGTTGTGCCCCTGCTCAAAAAGATCCTGTACTTCCCTCTTGCCTCCAGGATAAATATAAACTTTTCTATTTGACTTTTAAGGCTCTTGTCAAGCTTTCCTTTCATGAATTCTGCCTTCTAACCAAACTGGTCTGTTTGTTGTTCCCTAATACTGGATCTCCTAACTTTCAATCTTCTTTCTGCACAAGTTGTCCTTGATGTTCAGCATATACTCCCTCTTAACTCTACCTTACACACTCCTTAGATTCCGTCAAAATACCTCCCATAGGAAAGCTGTATCAACTGTCATAATTGCTGGTATCCTCTTAGCAACCCAATTACTTTGTATCTATTGGGGGAGGGTATAAAAAATGTTATTCATTTTAAACTTAAAAAACAAGAAAAGAAAAAAAAAGAAAATTGTCATGTACACAGCAGAACATAAGAGAAAATTAAACATAAAATGAAATTTTTTCATTTCAAGAAAATCCATATAGTAAGTACTGCATATTGCTTTCAAAGTTACCCAGCTTTTCTTTGCTTCCTTGTAGGTTTTCCATTTTGTTTCTATTTCATATAATCCTTGTATACATGTTTCTTTCTCCCCCACTCCTCCCCACCCAAATAAGAATACATAGAATATAAGCTACTTGAAGGTTTCATTTTGTTCTTATATCCCTGGAATCTAGCACAGTTCTTGGCAAGAAGAAAGTTCTCAAAAAATGCTTGTGGAATGAATAAATGTCTACACCCAAGTCATGGATAAAATCAATAATAAGTAAAAAGATCTTTATCATATTACTAAGTCATTCCTTTATGTTTATTTCAGTCTATTAACAAACATTTGTTCAGAACTGTTGCTCAAGAAAGTGTGACTTCAACTAAATATACTATCACCCAGGCTATATATCTTCATCTTATCTATAAGAATTTCGTGGAAGAGTTTGTAAGGTATCTTGCTGGATGATAGTGTAAGCTAAACAAATCTAGAGCTAAACAATACCAGTTTTATGAATTATTTGGATAAAAATTGAATGCATGCTTATCATATCTATTTCTTGGAATACGTGATATCACCTGATCTATCTGCCTATCAGACCAGACAAGGAAAGGTTAGTCTGGCATGATTTGTTCTTAGTAGCCTCTTGTTCCTAAATTCAAAGATTTATGAAACATAGAAGCTTAGATAAGAATGTAGCAACAGTTTGAAAACTACTTCCTTCTGTAAACAAGCAATCTCTTTAACAAAGAGAAAGAAGTCTTTCAGAGCAATAGTAACCAGAATTCTTCTTTACCCAAGGGGTATTCTGAAAGGCTACCTTTGCTAAGGAGCTGACCCAGGACGAACAGAGCCTCTATCCTAAGGACCAGTTAGAATTTGATCTGGATTTGTGCTTTCAATGAATAATTTTCTAAGTCACAACTCCTCAAAGTAAAAAATTATGTTTGAGAAG
Source organism: Pseudocheirus occidentalis (assembly GCA_028646575.1). Classification (NCBI taxonomy): domain Eukaryota; kingdom Metazoa; phylum Chordata; class Mammalia; order Diprotodontia; family Pseudocheiridae; genus Pseudocheirus; species Pseudocheirus occidentalis. The sequence goes on from CM053600.1 coordinate 92,620,913, forward strand.
GAGGCTTATTCATTCATTAACATTTACATATAACCACAAAGGCCCCTAACACTGTATCAATAATAGACCACAACAGAAAACAATATCCCTGTCCTTGGAAGACAAACATATAATTTATTCCATTCTTACAGCATTTCCAAAATGGGAAAAGATACTCATCTGTCTAGAATAGGTTAGGCAGACCTAGAGGCAGAGGGATAATGGAATTTCTGAAGACTTTTTCAAGCCCATCATTTCTATGATCCTATGTTTGACATCACAAATGGTCAGGAGATTACAAAAGACAGAACCTTGGCAAAGAAAATCAGAAAATGTGGCACAGTCATTTACTGGCTGTGCAACCTTAGGGAAGTCATTGAACCTCTTAGAGCATCATTTTCCTTCATTATAATATGGTGATAACAGTACCTTGTCCTGACTACCTCACAAGATTTTTGTAAGACTGTCAAATGATTTCATGAAGTGAGATAATGCAAGGGTCAGCAATAGGAAACATTTGCCGTAGAATGAGGATTCTACTTTCCCTACAACATCATCCCTAAGACTCAATGAAATATCTACCATGCTTTTCCTACTCCTTTTCTCACCCACACTTAAGAAATACTGCTAATACTGTAATGTGGACAGAGAATCCCTATTCACATTGAAGAACCCCACAGAACACTTTGGAAAATACTGTTTATGAAAAATATATTGATTGACTGGTTCTCTCCAGGAACTAATTAGTTCCCAAGGCTGTAATTGGATTGAAGTTATTCAATTCAACAAACATTTATTAAGTGCCTCATATGCAAAACTCATAATAACTTTGACAGAATCCTGATCCCATGAAATCATGACTTAATTTTTCTCTATTGATTCTGTCTCTAGAGTCAAAATTACCAAACAACTTATTGCCTTGGCACACCATGAATGGTTCTTCCATTTATCTATGACATTTCCCATAATAGGGAAAATAAATTACAACCAAAATATGAAATGCTGCAACAAATAAAGGAATGAGCCCCTTGATTTACAGTCAAAAGATTCCAAGAGGCAGGACTGTATAGTGGTTAGAGAGCTGAACTCTCTATGACTGACAGTGTACTTTAAAGTTTGCAAAGCATATACACATTTATGTGTGTGCATGTGTGTGTGTACATATATATGTATACACATATATATGTATACATATATATGTATACACATATATATGTATACATATATATATATAATCTCACTTTATATAGCAACTCATTGAGGCAGGTATTAGCAGTATTATTATATATACTGATATATAAATAGATAAATATATATAGGGACACATATTAGTGTTATCATATATTGATACATATCAGTATGTACTATATATCAGTATATATGAGACTGTTAATATCTGTGTATATATAGAGACATACATATACATATATACATATATAACTGTTAATACTTGCCTCAATACGTTGCTATATGTTTTGAATGAGATGATATATGTAAAATGCTTTACAAACTTTAAAAAACTTTACAAACTCTGTATCTGTTATTATTAAAAAGGCCAACTCTGCTACTTACAAGCTGTATTTAACCTCTTAGACCTTCAGTTTCTTCATCTATAAAAGTTGCAGGTTGGATTAGATGATCTATAAGGTCTGTTTCAGTTGAAAATTCTACAATCATTGAAACAAGACAAAACAAAAGCAGGGAATTAAAATGAGATTTTATAACAAATAAACTCCCTGATATCTTCAAATGAAAGAAACCTTCCATTTCAGCTGGTTATCATCTCTGTTCTGCAAATGACACTCCCATACATACTTTCAAAATGAAAGGTTAACACTGAGACAGACTGTGTGGAGCAATAGCCCAGGGGCCAAACTATAACTACCCTTTCCCTAATTTAGGTGACAAAGGAGATTAGGCCCTATCTAAAGAGCAAAACTGTGCTGCAAAATTTAATTAAACACCATGGGTCAAAAACTGAAGTAAAGGTAAAAATAGAAGCACAGAAAATGTAGCAAGGAATAATTACAAAAAAAGAGGAAGAGGAGAAACAGAAAGATTAGCTTTGTAGCATTATTAACAAATTAATACAAACATACAACTTAACAATGGGAAAAATGAATTGAAGACCCAGATATTTACAAAAGAACTGAAGGAAAACAAATACCAAAAATTAAGAGAAAGGGCAACATAATATAGATGGCTTCACACATAAATCAAAGCAAGCAAGTTCCGAAAACGGCAAATGTGGGACATACAATCAAAGAAAAGAAATGATTGAAATATCCTTGTCCAGATGAAGGAGATAACAAATACAATATGACAGCACAGGGAAAATACTCAAAGTGAGAGATACCCCAACCAAGTCAAGTCAGCAAGCGTGTGTTAAGTACCTACTATGTGCCAAGCAATATATTAAATAATGGGTACATGAAGAAAGACAGAAATAGTCCTTGACTTCAAGGCATTCCTAATTTAACAAAGAATTTTACAAAGATGATGAGCAGAAATCAAAGAGTAATGGGATAAAAGACTAAAAATATTGGAAATGGGGAAACAATAGTAATGGGATCAAGAAGAAAGTATAGATCAGTTCAGTTCTAGTTACCTCCACACTAACTGGTCCAGATAATTGAGGTCTATATACAGCTGAGGCCAGTCAGTACTTCAGCTTCATTCTCCCTCTCTACCATATTCACAGGCCAATTTCCCCACCATTTCTATTCAGTTGATTCCCAGCACAGTAGGTCAGGAAAAAAACTGGAACATTTGTCTCATCTGTGAAAGCAAATGCCAAGATGATATTTCTCCCCCACTCCAGATATTGATGTTTAATATGATCAGTAGCTATTTTTAGGGTTCCACTAATAGGAAATTCTCCATGATACCCTGCAGGACTAGCTTTATTCATCTCAACTATACAGCCCATTCCAGGTCTCTTTAGCTCAAATTTATGTGGGGTTTAAGGGACACAATAGGTTTTCCTGACCTCAAAGGAAGGGCAATTTTTATTATCTTCATCTTACAAATGTAATTACTATTCTTCTCAGCCATTCTCACTACTACCCTGACTGTTCATTAAGGCTGTTCTTATGACAATAGGCAATCTTCTATATAGTATGCTTCCAGGAGCACTGGGAAAACATTCTTGCCCTCTCCTTCCTTATCAAATAACTCCCTAATCCCCTGAATGATATCTTAAATTCCACATTTAACATTTTAAAGTCTACTAAAAGGCCATGTATACATGGGAGGAATAACAGGGAAGTATCAATCACTTAAACCTTGGTGTGAATGACTTCACCAGATCCTTTCCTATAAGGAGGTTAAATGGGGGAATAGCCAGAAAAAAAGATGGGGTACTCTTAGATGGGGAGAAGAAAGGAACACAGAAGGGGGTATCTGGAGAATAGCTTCTAATTTGTAATTTTTCCTCAGGCCAGTCCAGTTCCTCAAGTAAAAACAATTATCTTGCTCCCCATATAGAAACAGAACATCTGTCATTTTCTATTATAAATGATTGTGCATCCTCTGTTATTGAGGATAATCCACTAGATCATAGAAAACCATGTACCAGTAAGTGCTGGTAAATAATTATATCTCTGCTACCCTAGACAGTCACAATTTTCAGCTCCTGCTATCACCTCATCACCTACTCTCCCCTAGTCCCTTAATACAGTGCTTCTCAAATAAAACAGAACAATTCTTTCCCACAGTACCTAAATAAGAAAGAAATGGGAATACTTCAGGGCGCCATAAAAAGTGGGACAGAAAATAACACTATAAAGACCAGAAAACAAAGGGAAAGCTAGAACAGGGTGATCAGTGCCTAATAACCTCAAATTCAAGGTAGAATATATTCATTGTGAATAGCTAGCACAGACAAAAAATAGTTTGACTGCTCAACAGAAAGCTCGTGTTGGGAATATTTTGTCACATATGTGAAAATATCAGCCAGGACACATAGAAATGGAGGGTTTTGTGTAGAAAGAAGACTGTGCTATTTGTAGTGGGTTGTTAGCTATATGGTATTTACTACTTCTAGCATCCAGCACCATTTCACAGTTAAGTCAAAATTCCTATCTCTGTTGGAAATTTCTTCTTGTCCTAGTATTGTACAGTGGAAGAACTGGGCCTAGATTTGAATGCCTGCTATTCTACTACTTACTACCTATGTGGCCTTAGATATGTCACTTAACTTAAACCAGGTTCTGTTTTTTGCTCTCCAAAATGAGTCCATTAAAATGGATTATGTCAAAGGCCCCTTACAGCTCCAAAACTACATCCCTATGAAGATGTTTGAGTACCATATAATCCACTGTTGAAAATTTAGAGAAAAACAAAACTGTTGGTTTAACACAAGATTAATTCTGAAAACTTTAAAGAGTACTGTATTAAGAGGACAAAGGTCAAAGGAAGATAAGTGTACTACAAAAAAGTGTACTACTGACCTGGAAAACAGAGTATAAACATATTATGTTCTGAAGTTGCCATTTATTGAGAAGCAAAGTTTGAAAGTATGAGTGTGACAGTCTAATACTATATATAACCACAAATCTTTGTAAAAAGATTTAATAAATGTACTAAGCAAAAGGCAATCAGAATCCTATGACCTTCATTTCAAATTTCAAGTCATTTCTTATTCTGACAAAGGCCTATTTTTAAATAGGAGAAACAAAGGTCCTTGAAAAACTGCCACTGTAAAATTCCCATAATGAAATTATGTTCATTCTCAGAGGAATGAGGTAGAATTAGATGCTCCAGTGGTGCTGAATTCCTAAATCTGGGTAGCTTCCAGCTAGCTACTTTAAGTGTCAAATGGGCTGGGGGGCTGGAGGTTGGGAGGGAACCATCTACTATAAACCAAGAATGAGCTTTTTAATTCCTAGATCTTGACCACAAAATTTCTAGAAACATTGATGTTAAAACACTGTTTAAATAATACTTCATTTTTAAGGATAGGGTTGAGAACAGTATTAAAATTGTAATAGGTAGGGGAAATATCCACCCAAAACCTAAAGAATAGCAAGAGTATTTTCATTGGCTATTCAAATATAAAAGTTTCCTAATTCCCAACAGTATACTTTTTAAAAACATTAATCACTTCTACACTGGAAGAAAAGGACAGTGTTACTCATCCATGTCCCAGTAGCTACCTAGCACAGGGTCAGGGACAGAGTAGGTGCTCAATAAATATTTGTCCAAGATATGCATAAATAATCGTAAAGATTCTAGCTAAGAAGCAACACCTTGAGTCCAAAACACTAGATGCTGAATAGCTTGGACTAGATCAACCCTCAGCGCCTGTCAAGGAAGAGCAAAGGTTTTAATTCCTCTTCTGAAAGAGCATCAAGCCGGTCTGCTGCAATGGCTGAGAGTCACTTACAGTAGAAGTATTTTCTTCACCTGGGACATCCAGCATGCAGGGTATTAGCACATCTGAGGAGCAGTTTGCCCACTCTATATTTTACACACACACACACACACACACCTCGTTCATAATTTGCTTTCTTGACTGACTTGGAAGATTATGCATAAGACATAACGTTCCCCTGGATCTAACCCTTCACCTTTGAACCAGAGGCCCACAAGCAATACGTATATACCCATTCTTGCTAAATTTCTTTGAATATGGTGGAGGGAGAGGATTGGGTAAGGAGTGAGTTCAAGACCTCAAACAGAGGCTTTTTTTTTTTTTTAACCTTCTTCCACTACCCCAAGCCCAAGAGTAGTACTTTAGTCCAGTACACGCGGTGGAAAGGAATTGCCCTGCGTCCCAGAAATAAGAAGTAAGGGAAGGAGGGTGAAAATCAGTATGGGGAAGGAAAAAGTGTCCGAAAGAGAGTGACCGTACCTCGTGCGGCTGTGGTTTCGAGGGCAGTCCTTCTTCTCCATGATGGCCGGCACACAGTTGGTGAGCTCTGTCCAGTCGGCGTGCAACCCACAGCTCCAGCCCGTGGAGAAGCGCGAGAAGAGCCATGTCTCCTTTTTGCCCGGTCGGTGGCAGGTGCATTTTTTCTGGCCAGGCTTGCAGCTACAGGGCTGCTCCAGGCGGATATTCTTCACCAGGTGCCGCCCGAAGGTCGTGCCCCCAGTTTTCTGTATGTGCAAGAAGACGATCACGTCCCGCCCTTTGATGTTGAAATCCACGAAACGAGTCAGGTCCTTCACAGAGAAGTTGAAGCGGGGCACGAATTTGGGCAGAGAGCCACTGTCCGGGGACTCTCGGTCCTGCTCTTCCTCCTCCTCTTCCAACTCTTCGAGTTCTTCCTCTGCCTCCTGCACTGACCCAGAGAGCTGTGCCGCCGGTGCCCCAGAAATCTCAGCTTGCTGGTCCCGAGGTGGAGGTTGCTGCTGGTCCTCTCGGGGACCCGCTGGGGCGGCTGCAGCCTGCCCCGACTCCCCGGCGCGGAACTTGTCCCCGAAGTTGGTACAGGAACTGGTGCAGGTGGGGGACACGTACTGGTACATGATGATCAGGAATAGGAGCGTGAGCACCGGCGTGAGCAGCCACTTGTTGAACCTCTCATCCATGGTCCTGCTCTCAGGCCAGAAGTCCAAGCAGCGGTGGTGGTGGGGGCGGCGGCAGCTGCTCCACTGAAAGCCCGCGCTGAAGTTTGGACTCCGGGCTGCGGCTCGGAGCCCGCCGCACCTCCATCCCCCTGTGGCCAGGCAGGCGGGACCCCCCGCAAAGGCTTCTGGCTGGCTGGCTGCGCTCCCGCACTCTGGTGGCTCGCTGCTGTTGGCTCCCGCGGCGCTAAAGGGAGGTGGAAAAGCGAACCTGGGTCCCCTAGCCCGCCGCTACTGCGGAGGAGAAAAAAGAGGAGGAGGGCGAAGATGAGGTGCCCGTTCCCGGCACTAAGGGGCGGCGGCTGCGCGAAGACAGTTCCGGAGCTCAAAAGGTACTCTCCCTCTACTCTCCCCCTGGACCCCTAGGGCCGTTCCTGCCCCTAGCCAGAGAATGAGAGAGCTATCAAGCGTCTCTCAGACCAGAAACGCGCCTCAGGGAGCCAGCCTGACGCGGGGTTCTAAGCACTTAGTAGCTGATCTTGGGTCCTCAACCTTCCCCTCTGGTAGCTGAAAACCAGTGCTTCGACCCACACCCAGAGGCTTCATCTTCTTCAGGAGGGAGCACGGGTACCAGGAAACAGGAGGAGGAGCTTCGGCCCCTGGCCCCTCACAATGCCCCGCCCGCCCTAGCCCCTGCTCTACCCACCACCACCACCCAAGCACCCTCCTACTCTGGGAAGCCTTGGGGCAAGGAGAGCCCCGAGCTGCGTGCTGGCTGGCCTTTAGCTGCCAGCTCCCCCTGCAAGTTTGCAGATGAGCCCTTGCAGGGGGAGGAGAGAAAGGAGCCTGAGGCTAGTCAGTGCACCGCCTCTTAGAAGAAGTCCCACTGCTGCTTCAGGTCTGTCAGCCAGACACAGGCGCGCGCGCGCGCTCGCGAAAGACTGGCACCACCGCTACCCACCAGCCGGTGTGACAAGGAGTCCTCCTACCCGCAGCAAAAACCTGCCCAAGGTACGGAGCATGCGCCAAACCATTCCCCGGCCCTAGAGGAGTTTCCAGGGGAGGAGTCCAAGTCTCTGTTGGTTTTTAGCTACTCCCGGAGAGTAGGGAATATGAGGAGATGAAAATTCTATCAGCTGGATACTGAAAAGGGGTGTGAAGACTAAGGAGGTAAACTGGGAAGGAATCTTTCGCAAGTGTTAGGACCGTTGATTTAAGACGTCTTAAATACGTAGCTTCCTTCTGCTATGAGCACAGACACAAACCTGATTAGTTTTATTTGTAGAATCGGACATCTAAGCATCCACGAGCATGATTTTGCAGTATACTCCCAGTAGAGGAGACTGCACTCACTATCATTCCAGGTGTTGACCGGCCTCTTCTCCTCAATGGAAACTTACCAGAGACTATTTTTTTTTTCATCTCTAGAGTTTGGCTACCTGCCCACAAAGAAAATCTGACTTTGATGTTAAAATCTTAATCTGTTTTTCACAAACTACAGCCTCTCTTTTACTCTGGTATATCCAGCACCTACAGTAGAGTACTTAGTATCTTAGAAGCTTTGGAACTGGAAGGGATATCATTGGTCAATTAATTCAATCTGCCTAAATATTTATTCAATCAAAAACATTTTTTCTTAAGTAGGTACTACATGCAAAGGTACTGTGCTATGAGGTGTTAGGGATAAATACTGTGTAAGACAGCATTCTTTTCTTCAAGGAGCTTACATTCTAGTTTCAAATATGTTAGTACTATATACATACACATACATATTAGTACTAAGATGTTGAAATCCTATTTTTAAAAAAAATTTTAGAAAACAATTAAGGCTAAATATTTAACTTTTATTTTCAGTTAAGGTCTGACTTCATTAATTCTTTTTTTTATAAAGCTTTTGTATTTGAAGAATCAGTGGGTCTGGGTTGCACACTAAACTCTACCACTTGCTAGGCTCTGTCACTTTGGGCAAGTCAATTAATTTATCTGGTTCTTAGTTCACTCATCTGACCAGTGAGGTAATTTCAGGAGCTACCATTTAAGTTATCTTACAAATTGGTCATATCCTGATTTGTATAATAGTATGTGTCTTATCACTTATGTTTCAGACCAGGAGCCATGTCTTATGTATCTATATTTCTCCTGAGCCTAGGACAAGGGATTTATTGTACAAAGCACACAATTAATGAATGCTTATGAAGTTAAGCATTTGCTATGATACACATCATCAAAATTGGACAAAATACACTCCCATTGAATTGGACTCCCTATTCCTCTACATTCACACATCTTATTCTGACTTTAAAGTCTAAATAGAGCATGGTTATTAATGTCATGAGGAATGAGAGGTATGGCTCCATTATCTCCTTTTTCATGTCCTCCCATTCAGCCAGCCTACTAGATACATGCAACCTCACATCATCATAAGAAGCTAGCCTGACTTCTTTAAGATCCAGGAGCTACCACAGCACAGACTGCATTTATAATTCTCATTTGTCCCTATTTTTTCATATTTATCTCCATACCCTTATTTTTTCCTCACACAAAAAAATGTGTCTTTCATAATTATTTCATAATATGTGTCTTTTAGTGCTGTGGCAAGAATTGAACTCTTTCATGGTATGCTTAAAGTAAGCTTTGATTGAAATTAGGTTTATTCATTTTCCTAGTTAGATGCAATCTATCACATAAAGGCTCTGTTACCCTGTTGTCCCTTCTGTATCTTCAACTATATGGACAATGACAAAACTGCCCCAGACTCTGAACTAATACTAGTAGCAAAGGTATTTGGCAAGATGAATTAGTTCCTGATAGCTTGTTTGCTTCTATATTTTTTTCTCATTTATCTATAAAATCCTGTTAATCACACTGCAGTAAGAAAGCAAGAAACTGATATAACAAAAATTCATTGAAACACAATAGCATTTCCTAAGCACACATTGTTAATCATGTCTTTGCTTCAAATAAAAATAATGTGAAGTTCTATATCACCTGATTGAAAAATTTTATCATTTTGCACTACAGTAGGTTAAAAAAAAGATAATTAAGGCCATAGAAACCCACTTAGCATATAAAAATGCAAAATTCAGAATGGAGAAATTGTATTTTTAATGTTGTCTTTAGTAATAATATAGAGAGCACAAAACTTTTCCAAATCTTTGGATTGTCTTCTCAAAATTAACTTGGGACATAGAAAGGGTAAGTATTGCGAGACTTATAAAATGTTAAAGTCCCAAGGCTCTCTTTATTTAACAGAAGAAAATGGGGCCCAGAGATTGTCCCTTGTTCATAAGGGAACCAATAGCATAACTAACTCAGGTTATCTGATTCCTAAACTTGTCTTCTTCACACTACATCACACTAGCTGCCCCATTAAGGGTCACATTGCAGAGTTAAAGAAACAAATACAAAGAAATTTAAGGGTTTGCATGAGATCATACATTGAAGTAAGTGTAGATCCACTCCTGGAATCCACACTACTGTACCGCTCTAAGTTAATACCTTAAAACAAATTTGACCCTTGGGATTAATACTAGATAATAATAATACTAACACTAATAATAACATTTAATAATACCATATTAATAGTATCCCTACTACTAAATTAGTATTCATGTTATAACACAATTACTAATAATACTATTATTGACCATATAACAACAATACTACTATTATTAGCTAATAATAATACTAATTCATTTTCAAAAGGCAAATTCAATCAATATTTAGAAAGGAGATGAGATTTGGGGGATAGTTGGATAGAAAAAAAACTTGACTAGGCATAATTAACAGCTGTATTACCTCCCAAAATATTAAGGCATTGGCAAATTAAATTTATGCTTTGTCTGCATTTTGCCTTGCTTACATCAGTATGAATATCCAGTGGAATTGTACTGGGCTAGGGCAGGTCTGGACAATCAAAATAAAGCATAAAATTAAGAAAATTACATGCTTAATTAAGGTAATTACCCAAGCAATTGGTTATTTTTTTTCTTTTACTTTCATAGCTAAAGCAATCATTCATAGTTGTGGTCTTACTCTCATAGCTGTGGAATGGCCTCTGAACTCTGATCAGAGTTCTAGTATCATTGAAATAAATGGACTCCCTCCCTTGCAAGACCAAATTCCAAGTTAAGGTAAAAGCAATATGAACCTTCTAAAATTGAATCTTGTACAGGTAGAAAGGAAAAGAATGTGTGCCTGTATCCTACGATGGTTGCTCCACTATGACACCAGCTGGCAAATGTTTTTGGCTAACAGATTGCAGCTCCTGCTAGTGTGATTCCTACATAATTGATAAAAAGAATAAAAATAATATTTTCAATGTGTTTTCCTCTACTACTTTTGCCAGTCTAGCAATAAGCCTAACACTATACTTGAAACAATTTGTTCACTTTATTTTTATGCCTTAATAAAATGTACTGAAATTATTTCTTTTCCTGCTTAATTCTCCCTTATTCCTTTCTGTTGTGTCTTCTATTTCACTGCTTGATCATTATTTCTTTCACTTGGTCCTAATTCTGTCAGGCAAATTGTTATCTATGAAGATTCAAAATTTGGGCTAGAACAGTCCTCATTTGATCAAATTGAAATGGGAGACTCCATTTCAACTTCTTTTGTAGGATAAACAACTTTTGTGCTTTAAGAGGAAGTATCTGGAAAGACAGAGATAAACAAACTGAGCAAACTACAAGGAAAGGTTTTGGTCACTTGGTAATTTTGTAGGCACAAGTAGGAAAACAGAAATGTACCTTTAATTGGAGGTGAAAGTCAAGTCATTAACAACAATAAGATCTTCAAAAAATAGAAAGCCTCCTATTGACTACACCATACAGTTTATTTTCTATTCATAAACAAAAAAAATCAGCTCCCAATTTAAGCAGTCCTGCCAAAAACCATCCATGCTCTGTGAAATATGGGGGGAGGCAGGGTAAGGAAGATGGACTGCTAGAAATTATTGTGAGTGATCAAAAGGCAATATACAGAAAGAGCAGCATGCAGGAACTGAGAGGACGCTGATGTCCTCCGTTTTCTAATAGACCTAACTCTACATCCTCCTCTCTAGGTTACCTAGCTCACCTAGGTTAAATACTACGTTTTTATAGTTATTTAATTCGTGTCTGCCATATATTTACTAGAACTGACTTATCAGCATTTTGATGATGGTTAAGAAGCATGTATGATTGTTTTTTAATCTTCTCTCATCACCTACCATAATGCTTTACATATGCTTCATTACTTCTAATCAGTCAGTAAACATTTATTAAGCACCTACTTTGTGCCAAGCACTATTCTAGGACTTGTAGATACAAATAGAAGTTTTAAAAAAAAAGAGTTATCCTGACTTCAAGGAGCTTACAATCTAATAAGGGAAGAC
>CM053600.1:92633275-92650643 GCA_028646575.1 Pseudocheirus occidentalis
TGTTGTTTTCTTCAGTCAGGTTGTTGACTCTCTTTTCATGATTTTCTCACATCATTCTCATTTCTCTTCCCAATTTTTCCTCCACTTCTCTCATTTGGTTTTCAAAGTCCTTTTTCAGTTGATGTATAGCTTCTAGGCATTCTTCAAGTGTCTTGGAAGCATTTGGTGTGGGAGTTGGGACTGGGTTGTCTTCCTCCTGTTCCATACTTTGATCCTTTTTGTCCATGAAAAAGGATTCTACAGTTTGATTGCAGTTCCTATTTTGCTTCCTTTTCCTCATGTTGGCCAGTCAGTTAATTGGTTGGTTTTTTTTTTTAGCTCTGTGAAACTCTGCTTCCAGGGGGGAAAGCTCTGTTTGAAAGCACTGGGGTTTTCCCAGCTGCCGGAGCTATTAGGGGGGTGTTGCAAGTCCCCCCAGCTTTGGCTTGCTGAAAGCGCACCCCAGGACCACCTTCCAAGGCCACAATCCAGTTCCAGGCCGCTCAACGCAAGAGCACTTGGCCCTGATCAATCGATTCAGTCCTCCTGTGGAGTCTGCAGGCCAGGGGCTCTGAAGCAGCCTGGTAGGGGCCGCTGCTGGTTCTAGTAGTTCCCCTCCCCCACTGCTTCCTTGCCCCAGGGGTAGATTGGCTGAACTGCTTTTCTCCCCAAATTAATTTTCAAAGTTTCACTTTCACTTTCACTCACCTTCTAATCCTGCATATGTGAAGATTCCCTTAGGTGCAATAGATCTTTGAAGTAGACTCAAGCTGCTGCTCGGGAGGCTCACTCCTCCTGGCCATGGCTGCTGTTTTGGGCTAGGGCAGTCTCTGCTCTAGTGCGAGCTGCCCCTCTCCCATTCCCGTTCCTCACACCTTGGCCGATGTGGAGGTGCTGGAAGCTGTAGCTCCTCTTCTATGAAGACTGGCTGCTGTGCAGCTCGGCTGGACTCAGCTCAGCTCCTTCCCGCCACCCTGGGCCTGGCTGTGATCTCGGCTTCAGGCTAGGCCAGCTTCTACTCCGGGCCTCCGCTCCTGGTCGCCATGCTGAGCCCCTGCTGCCAAGCTGCCTTCAGTGAGAGATGTGTTTTCTATATTTTTGTGAGTCTGAGAGTCATAGACTTTCCTAGACTTCGTCTGGGCTCATATTTTCTGGGTGTTTAGGGTGGCGGTGTGGGAGCTGCAGGACCTTGCTGCTTCTAAACCACCATCTTGGCTCTGCACCCCCCCCACCCCCATAACCCTGAGTTCTTAAAAGTTATTCCAGTAGGCCATAAACTCTGGCAGTCTCCACCATGCTGGAAAGGCTTTGAGGACAATCCTGACAAGACTGTGCCTGCTTTCTGAAGACTAGATTACCTAAGGATGGAGGGGCTCATTATCGGTAGGGTGACCATTTGGTGATGAAATGTGTAGTCGTGGCAACTTGTGATACAAAGACAAAGAGAACATGATCCTCAGTCCTGTGTGGCCCTCTTCTGCTCTAAAATGACAGTCATAGAGAGCTGATAAATGGGCAGACGGTGCTCAGTATCACACTTCATAATTTAAATATAAATATAAAGATTTATAAAAATGAAGAAATCCTTGTCCATCACTAAGTGGATGTAATACTGCAGGAACATAAAAATCTCCACATTTTCAGTATAACTGAAACAAGAAGATAAAAGGAAGCTGCAGCTAATTGGAAGGAAGGCTCACAGCTTCTCTTTGAAGGTGCAAAGGTAGCTCTTGTTTTATCCAAAGACAACAGGGAACCATACTTTCTGAGTTCATTTGGTCATATTGTACCATAGTGCTCATGATAAATAGCAGAATGATCACTATGAAAATAACTGTAGCTAATGCCCCAACATTTGTTATAAAGAGAGTAGAGAAATTCTATGAAGAACTTAGTAAATATCCCCAAATTAAAACACATTGATACTTAATGACTTCCATGAAAATATGGAAATAAGGACTATGTCATCTCCATCAGTTTACTCCAAGAAGCATAAATCTATCCTCTGCTCCTCCCTTGAGCTTCAGTCCTGAATCACTAACTGCCTATTGGACATTTAAAACTATACCTCCCTGAGTCATCTCAAACTTCACATGTCCAAAACATTTTCTTTCTACTCAAATTCATTTCTCATTTTTGTTGAAGTCACTGCCATTCTTCCAGACTCTTAGGTTTGTAACTTGGTATTATTGTAAACTCTGCACTTTCTCTCATCCCACATAACTAAACAGTTGTTAAATCTTGCTATTTCTATCTTTAGAAAATCTCTTTCATTTTTTCTTTTTTTTCCTCTTTTGTTCTTTTCATTAACACAGCTTTCACTTTAGTTTAGACCTTTATCTCTTTTTGTCTAAATTATTATAAGTCTTCTAACTAGTGTCCTTACACCAAGTCCCTCCCCATTAGAGTCAATCCCCTTTATTACTGCTAAAGTGATTTTCCTTAAGTGTAGATCTGAACCTGTGACTTCCCTACTTGATCAACTCCAGTGACTTCTTATTGCCTTTAAGATCAAAGATAAACCCTTATGTTTAGCTTTAAAGCCATTTACGACTTGTACTAACCTATATATTTCCAGGGTTATTATAGTTTTCTCTCCCTCCTATAGTCTGTGATCCAATCAAACTGTCCTTGTCTGTGTTCCTCAGACATGATATTCAATCACTCACATCTGTACGTCTTCATTGTCTGCTACTCCTTCCTGGAATTTACTCCCTACTGACTGTTTCCTTGTAAAATTCCTTTCTTTCAAGACACAGTTCAAGCACAATTTCCTACATAAAGTCTTCACTCCTCTCCACCAATGCTAATGCCTTCCCTCCCTAACTACCTTGTACTTATTTGTATTTATTCTCTTTATATATTTTTATTTTCTTTTATTTCTTTACCTTTATTTATATTATACAGAATCTAGCAAAGTGATCAGCTGTGTAGTAAGTTCTTAATAAATGCTTGTTGGTTAATAGAGTAATGTGATAAAGCATTTTTGGGAAATGGCACAAGAATAGGAATGAGAAAGGCCAAAATAGACCATATATATATATGTGTGTGTGTGTGTCTCACATATTTATATGGGGAATACTTTCTTTACAAAATGAATTAGGAGACACTGGACATGGCAAACACCAAATAAAAGCATGCAAAAAAGAAATTGATTGAACAGACAGGAAATAACGCATCCCTAATGTGTGAGCCCCAATCCGCAGCTCTTATCTTAGTTGTTTGCAACATCAGCGTCTTGTTAGAACAAAAATAAAGATTAATACAAAACTATAACAAAGAAAAAATAATAAAAAGATACGGCTGCCGTTAAAACTGTTCCAGCTTAACATTTTTAAAAGAGTTATTGATCAAGAAGAATAGGAAATGGATGGAAGATCATTTATTAATACTGACTTGAACATTTTCATTCAGAAGTTTGTATAGTTAAATCAATTAACATTGCAAGGAGACCAAAAAAGCCAGAAACTGCCTTCTCCTATGCTTGATCTACTTGTCAAATCTGAAAATATGCCCCATAGGGAAACACCAGTTTACAATATGAATTCATTTATAAAATACTACAGTGAATGATAATGGAAGATTATGAACAGTAACACCTAATAAAGTAGAAAGAAGTATAGAGGAGGAAAATGAACAAAAGCTTGAAAAAGAAACAACTGAAATGCAAATAAGTCTTGAGATAAAATGAATCTGAGATACTACCTCCCACCTATCAGACTGGCTAACATGACAAAAATGGAAAATGACAAAAGCTAGAAGGGATCTAAGCATTGTAGAGAACAATTTGGAACTCTGCTCACAGGGTTATAAAACTGTGTACACCCTTTGACCCAGAAATATTACTACTAGGTCTATATCTCAAAGAGATAAAAGAAAATGGAAAAAAGACCTATTTAAAATATTTATAGCAGCTCTTTTTGTGGTGGCACAAAATTGGAAATTGAGGGGATGCCCATCAATTGGGGAATGACTGAACAAAGCGTGGTATATGATTTTGATGGAATACTATTGTGTGGATTGAATACTATAAGAAATGATATAAAGGGGATGATTTCAGAAAAACCTTGGAAGTCTTATACACACTGATGCAAAGTGAAATGAGCAGAACCAGGAGAATCTCATATACAGTAACAGCCATATTGTAAGGATGATCAGTTGTAAAAGATTTAGCTACATTGATAAACACAATGATCCAAGACAGTTCCATAGGACTTATGATGAAAAATACTATCCATTGATGAATTCTGAGTGGACTGATATACACATTTTTCTATTTTATTTTCTTGTTTGTGTGTGTGTTTTCTTCTGCAACATGGCCAATATGAAATTGTTTCTTCATGACTTCACATGTATTATCAAATCATATTTCTTGCCTTTTCAAGGGATGAGGAAGGGAGGGAGAGGATTTTGAACTCAAATTTTAAAAAATGAATGATAATTTAAAATATAACTCAGAAATATTTAATGAAATGAATAATATATTTTAGAAAGTAAAGAAATCTAACAAACAATGCTATTCCAAAAGCGTTTAAGGATAAAACTGGAAGGAGGGCATCAAATAGAAAAAAATGAAAAAAAAACCTTTTGGATTTTTATATCACTTTTTTTCATAAATTATAGCAGAGCTACCACATATGGAAATTAATGTACCAGTCCTAGATATGCTGTCGTGAGGAAGTAGAAATGACAATGAAGAAAACAAAGATGGAAAAGCATCTAAACCAGACCAAGTATATATAGAGGAGGTCTACACTGGCAATAGAAAAATTTTGAGTTATTGATTTGCAAGCTATATTAAATAAGTTAGAATATCAAAGACTTGCAAAAGACTCTTAAACTTTATTATTTCCAAAAAGGGCAACCAAGACTATCAATAACTACTGATTTCTATGCTTCCTTTCTCATCTCTGAAATTTTCACACAAATATCATACAGAAATATGGACGACATCTTTGATCAGCATATTAGAATGGAACAGCCAAATTTTACAAGTAATAATAAATAGTGAAAGACATCTTTGCAATCATACAATGCATTGAAAGATCTAGAAAACACAATATATAATTGTGCTTCCTTAAAACATCGCCGTAGGACACTTGTCCACAGCACCTAAAAACCCTACAAGATCCTTTAAAAGATATTAGAGATAGAAAACATTTTGTTTTATGATCATATGATTATGAATATGAAGCAAAAGATAAAACAAAGAATATGTTTCTTAAAGTTATTTTCATACATCCTGAAAGATGTGTAGCACAGAGTCCAAATGGGGAAAAAAAAAACGTTCCTTATAGTGTAAAATCTTCAGATTCTCTGGTTTGCGGATGACATTATACCAACTGAATCAAGCCCCAGAGTATTGCAAGTGATCCATAATCATGCAACAGCACTTGGTTTGATTACCCACGTGGGAAAATCCAAACAGATGAAGCATGTCTATGATCCAGATTGATATGCAGTTGAATGTACAACCTATAATGATTATCCATTTCTATGCCCTTTGTGTAAGGGAGGAGGACGGACTTAGAGAAATTTTACATTTTTTTCCCCTTGACCTCAAGCTTCTCCCTGAAAGAAAAGTCCAGTTTTTAGAAACACCAGTTTTTTTTCCTGTGGTGTTAATCAATTGTAAGTTGTAGAACAACATGTTTTCTGAAGTACTTTTTAAATTAAGTTTCAGCCAGAGGGCAATGGAGAAGTTTATGGTGAGCAAAAGCAGTATATAACACATTACAAAAGAGGAATTATATAGGGGCTGTAGTAAAGTGTATCAGTGGATAAGTGTATATTGTTATTGAGTCATTTGAATCACATCCAACTCTGTTAGCCCATTTTGGGGTTTCCTTGGAAAAGATAGTGAAGTAGTCTGCCATTTCCTTCTCCAGCTCATTTTCCAGAAAAGGAATGGAGGCAAACAGGGTCAAATGACATGCCCAGGGACACACAGCCAATAAGTGTTTAAGGTTGTATTTGAACTCATGAAGAAAAGTCTTCCCGATTCCAAGCCTAGTGCTCTATTCACTGTGCCACCTAGCTGCCTGGATAAATGTATAGTTGGAAATAATACGGGATGGTCCGCAATAAGGAATAAGTGATAGCCCATGTTTTGTGTGCAATGTGAAGAGAAATTGATGAATACCCTTGTACATTTAATCAACCCTTTGTGGTGAATTTCTGAGAAGAAACAGATGAGAGTTGCATATGATGGGCATGAAAGAATTGTAATATGCATCATCAGAGAGAATACTTACAATAATAACATGCTGTACAAATTCCTTTGTATTTTGAAGGATTAGAATGATTTTTATGCTTTCACCTTTTGGGTTAGCCATTCATAACCTTGTATCCTAGAATTTCTGCTGTTTTTTTGCCATTCAATGCCCTAAACATTTGATTGATCCTCCCAAGTGTGTATGTTTGTGGATTTAGGCAGAGCTGAAACCAGGAATATTTTCACTTCAGACAAAATGGTCATAGGAGGCAGCAGCACAAAAGATAATCTGATGAGAGTGGAGGGAGAGGTAACAGGTTAGATGACAGTCTGATTAGGAGAGGCTTTCATGCTGGTCTCTCAGAAGCTTTCCTCCTACTTGTCTGAGCACTCCTTTTTTTCTTTTGCAATTCTTTTGTATACTTCTGCTTTTGTAATGTGTTATAGCTTGCTTATGCTCATCATACACTTTTCCATTGTTCTCTGACTGAAAGTCATGTTCAATTCTTCAGAAACCATAATACTAATATTCTACAATTAGCTTATCATCCATATCACATTCCCTAACTATAGGTATTCCACAAATTTTTGTCCTAGGCCTTCTCTATTTTGGTAATCTCAGTTCCCAGGAGCTTAACTACATTTTCTATGCAGATGACTCATAGATAATATATATCCAGCCTCCTCTTTTTTTCTCCCTTGAACCTCAGTCCTACATCTATCGAACATATTAAATTGGATGTCCTAGAGACATTTCAAACTCCATGTCAGACTCTGAAAAATGAAACTCATTTCTCTTTCCATCTAAACCCACCTTCTTCCAAACTTCCTTATTTCAGTCAAAAGCACCACCATTCCTTCAGTCTCCCAGATTTGTAACTGTGACATTATCCTGGACTTCATACTCTCCCTTCCCCTACTTATCCAATCAATTGAAAAATATTTCCAGTTCTACCTCTGCAATATCTCTTGCATCATACCCCCTTCTCTCCACTAAAGTCCTCATCACTTCTTGACCAGATTATTGCAGTAGTCTTTTAAGTGGTCTTCTTTTCTGAAGTTGCTCACCACTCCAGTCTAGCCTCCCTATTACCATCAAAGTAATTTCCCTTATGTTTAGATCTTTCTTGCATCTCCCCTCCTTAACCAAATTCTGTGGCTTACTATTGCCTCAAAGATAAAATGTAGGCTACTTACTCAGTTTGGCTTTTAAAAACTTGAGCAATTTGGTCCCAACCTACTTTCTAGCCTTATTGGACAATACTCCTACTTTCCCACTTTATAGGCAGTTTAGTCAAACCGACTTTCTTTTGGTTCCTTGTGCACACTACTACACCTCCTATCTCCATATCTTTTCATTGTCTATCCACATACCTGGAATTCATTTCCTATGAAAATCTCCTCCTTTACTTTAAGATACAATTCAAGAACCGTTTTGTATATGGAGCATTTCTCTGTTCCCTCCTCACCTTATCTTTTATTAAACTACTTTGTTTATATTTGTATTTATTCTGTATATGTTTCTATAGATGTATATATAGATAGACACAGATACATATGTAGATATAGATATCTCCCTCTCTCATCTCTCTTTATTCTCCTCCCTCTCCCATTAGAATGTAAATTCCTTGTGAGTAGATGTTTTATTCTTTGCACTTGTATCTTCACTTCCTGCTCCCTCTTCTGTCTGCTTTGCTTCCACACCTGCTGCCTTGTCTTTCTAAGGATGACTCTGACCTGTGGCTTGATTAAATAATATTGATAATAATAACAGATAAATAAACATGTCTGATTGATTATAAGACAATGCATGGGAATAACAGTGGGAAAGGACCTTATCTACTCTTGGATACTTAGGTCAGTCAGCAATAATTCATTAAGCTCTTATTATTGTGGCAAGTGTTAGGAATATAAATGCACAAAGAAAGAAAGATAGTTCCTGCCCTCACAGAGTTTACTTTCCAATGAGTAAAGGTGATACACAGAAAGAGCTGAAAATTGGCCTGGGGACATGATAAAAGTCCAGAGTCTAGTACAGGGAGGGATAAATCTCT
Source organism: Pseudocheirus occidentalis (assembly GCA_028646575.1). Classification (NCBI taxonomy): domain Eukaryota; kingdom Metazoa; phylum Chordata; class Mammalia; order Diprotodontia; family Pseudocheiridae; genus Pseudocheirus; species Pseudocheirus occidentalis. The sequence goes on from CM053600.1 coordinate 92,641,523, forward strand.
TCTTTTCTTACTTTGTGCTCAACTGTCATTCAAGTAAGGTTTACAGTAGATGGGGAGGGTAAGAGAGTAGCATGGTGGGAAGAACAGAGACTCAATCCCAGATTATAGGGGATGTTGAAGAAGGGTCACAGGAATCCTAGCTCTTGGGGAATTAGTAGTAGTTTGTTTTTATTGAATGTGTGTTCACATGTAATATTGTCTTGAAGATGAACCTGGACACAGTATCAGGGGAAACCATCAAACTGACACTATTTAAATCTATTGTAAAACTAATAGTGAAAAGAGAACCATAAATTTGCAGATTTTGTTGCATTAAAGCAATGCTAATTATGGTCATTTATATGAACTATTTACCCTTTAAAGGTTGTCATGAAACACAATTTTAATAATGTTTGACTGTCAGATTATCTTTCCTATAAATTGTATTTTAATGTGATACTGAAATTTCCTCATGAATGCCCAGTCTCTTATTGCTAATATAATCACATTATTCTTTAGCAATTTGAAATTAATGTAACATTAGTATAGATGACTATGATAGTCTCTACTAAAGAAAATATTAACCTCTGTAATATATGCTAGTGAAAAATAATATCTGTCTCCTCCTTTAAAGCTAATGTTCTCCATTCCTATAATCCAGAGTGTCAGCATCATTCCTTCAGAGTTTCTGAAGGTGTCCTACCAGATTCTTATCTGTTTGGTCTAGACTGAAATTTAAGTGTTTGACTTTAATTCATATCGCTCATTCAGCTGGGCTCGAAGAGTTGAATAGTAATACCAGCTGGCAGTAGACTGGAGCCTATATTAGCATATTGATGTTACTACATCAGCATATTGATACTAGTGACACACAAATGTTCTGTTTCACTCAGCTGCCACACAGACATTAAGCAAGGGTGATGACAAAAGAAAGATGACAGTTATTGTCCTCCAGATTTTCCACTGGGCAAAAATAGTGAATAGTGAATCAGTGCATTATCAAGCAATGACTTTTTCTGTAAGATCTCACTACCAATAATAAATAAGAAGGAACATATGATCATTGAGTTCAGAACAGTTTTGATTAGAAACTCACTTGAAACCCATACTCAGGTTGATTAAGGCATTTAGAGAAAGTTGGAATTGTTTCTCAATGATTTTTTCCCCTCAGATGAAAACTTCAAGAATGATAACTGAGCCAATCAAACCTAACTTGAATACCCACTAGCATGTGAAAAGTTTAGGTATTTCATCATTCTAGCGTTCTTCAAAGTTTTAGATTCTAAACTATAGAGGCAAGAAGGTCATTTAATGTACTTCAGCATCAAGGAGCAATTCATGAAGTGCATTCATTTGGCCAGGTTATTTAATCTTTTACCTTTCATGGAAGCTGGTGGTAGGAGAATTGTGATGCTTACTAGGGTGTTAGCATGTGGTAGGATCCCTGGGGAAATAGTATAGATTTAAAGCATTGGATCAAAAAGGTTAGGTCCTAGATAGGGGATCAGCAACAGCCAGTCAGTAAACATTTATTGAACACCTACTATGCACTATGAACTATGCTATACACTAGGGATACAAAAAGCAACAGACATTTTCTGCCCTTAAAAAGCTCATGATCTAATGAAGGAGATAACTAAACACATATGTACAAGCAAGCTATATATAGGAAATAATTAATGGGGGAAGGTACTAGAATTAAGATGAGTTGGGAAAGGCTTCTTGTAGAAGGCAAGATTTTAGTTGGGACTTAAAGGAAGCTAGAGAAGGCAGTAGGTGGAAATGAAGAAGAATATCATTCCAGACATGGGGGATAGCCAAAGAAAACGAATGCCCGGAACCTAGGAATGGAGTGTCTTGTTCATGGAACACTAAGGAGACCAATATCATTGGGTCAAAGAATATGTGGTAGGGATTAAAATGTGGTAGGGATTAAAAAGATTGGGAAGGTAGGAAAGGACTAGGTTATTAAGGCCTTCAAACACCAGAGGATTTTGCATTCAACCTCAGAGGTGATTGTGAGTAACTGGAGTTTTTTTGAGTAGGAAGGTGACATAGTTAGATCTATACTTTAGGAAAATTTCTTTTTTGACTGAATGAAAGATGGATTAGAGTGGAGTGAGAGTAGTGACAGGCAGACCCACCAGCAGTCTATTTAAATAGTCCAGATATGAGGTGATAAGTGCCTGTAGCAGAGTGGTGCCAGTGTTAGGGAAGAGAAGGCAGCATATATGAGAGATGCTGTAAAAGTAAAATTGATACACTTTGCAAAAATATTGGATATGGAGTGGGGCTGAGAGATAATGAGGAACCCAAGATGACTCCTAGATCATGAGCCTGAGGCACTAGGAGGATGGTATTAATACCATCATTAATTAGAGAAGGTGGGAGAGGGGAGGGCTCAATGTGAAGTGAGCATCAGTTTGACATGTCCTTAAGAAGCTGAATGGCAGTTGGAAATGTGAAGTTGGAAGTCAGCAGAGAGGAAGTACTAACTCCTTTAATCAATGGAAGAACGAATGTTTGAACTGCAGGAAACACAGTAGTGTTAGCCAAAGGGGAGGTCCTCCTAAGGGGTCCTCCACTCCACTTAGTATGTCCTCCTTTTCCTCCTATAAGTTTTTCCTTTATCTATAGAGACCATTAGAAACTAGTTGCTAAAATGATAAATGCTAGAGAGGATGTAGAAAAATCAGAACACTAATGCATTGTTGGTGGAGCTGTGAACTGATATAACCATTCTGGAGAGCAATCTGGAACTATGGCCCAAAGGCTATAAATAAGTGCATACCATTTGACCCAGAAATACTACTTCTAGGGTTATATCCCAAAGAGATCAGAGAAGTAGGAAGAGGACCCATATGTACAAAAATATTTATAGTAGCTCTTTTTGTGGTGGCAAAAAATTGGAAAACAAAGGGATGCCCATCAATTGGCGAATGGTTGAACAAGTTGTGGTATATGAATGTAATGGAATACTATTGTGCTATACGAAAAGAGGATCAGATGGACTTCATAATAACCTGGAGACACTTATATAAGCTGATGCTGAGAGAGAAGAGCAGAACCAGGAGAAATTTGTATACAATCACAGACACAACATATGTGTGATGACTAACTTCAATAAACTGGGCTCCTCTCAGCAATACAAAGTTATATGACAACTCCAAAAGACTCATAATTGAAGGAGATAGCCACATCCAGACAAGGAGATATGGAGTCTGAGTGCAGATTGAAACAAACTACTTGCTCTGTTTCTTTTTTCTGTTTTGTTTTCTTTCGTCTTTTCCACTGATCATTCCATTAGTTATAATTCTTCTTTACAACCTAACGATTAATGGGAAAATATTTGTGGATCCTCTATCCAAGTGCATGCTGCCATGATGGGAGGAGGGAGAGGGAGGGGAGAAAATCTGAAACCCAAGGGACTGTGGAACTGAATGTTGTTAACTAAAAGTAAATAAACCAATTGAATTAAAAAAAAAGAAATTAGTTGCTAGTGCCTGGCAACTGCTACTAAGACAAAGAGGGCCAGTCTGAAGTGCAATAGAAGTGATGCAAAGATCTACAAGAGCCAAGGAGAAGTGCAAGGGAGCCACTCGTAAGGTTCAGAACTAGTTATCAGGATGGAGTATGCCTTGGTTGACTTCTGATATCTGGCTCTTAGAAACCAAGGGATGGTTCTAGGATTAAATTCAGAAGGAAAAAAAATCAAACCTAAATAAATAAAAGAGATCTCAGTAGATGTTATTACAAGGATGGGGTGGTGGTGGTGGTGGTAATCTTGAGAATAGCACTTAGTCAACAACCATTTGGGCCACAGTACCCAGTGGATCAGTAATCAAAATTGCCTTGGAAGGAGGAAGGTATTTGCCCTTCCTTTTATTCTTTTGAGTCAGCTAGGTGGAAGAATGGACAGAACACTTCAGTTTAAATCCTACCTGGCACACTTACTAGCTGTATGACTTTGGGAAAGTTACTTAACCTCTTCATGCCCCATTTTCTTGATTTGTAAGTTAAAGTGAGTTGGATAAATGAACTTTGAGATCCATCCATATATCTATGTTTTGTATATATGCATGTCTTGTATATATGTATGTGTATGTATATGTACACATGTGTGCATATATATGCACATATATATGTCTACTACATGAGAAGGATTGGAAATAGAAAAATAAGTTAGTCCTTGGTATCAAGAAGCTTATAGTCTAGTGGAGGGAGAGGTTACTACAAGTAAAGAGATAAGTATATATAAAATAATTTCAGGTGGGAGTGAGCAATAAAAACTAGGAAGTCTAGGGAAGACTTCACAGAAGATCTGTTACCTGAGCTACGTCTCCAAGAATGATAATGATTCCAAAACTCAGAGATGAAGAAGGCATCTATTTTAGATAAGGAACTGATTGTTCAAAAACATCAGCTGGGGATGGTGACAATGAAAGCCTATACTCATGAACTCACATTTTAAAAAGTCTGAGATCACAGCCAGGAACAGATATGTTACTATGGAGGTTGAAAGAAAGAGGGCAGGAATAGTTGGTGAATCTTTTCAGATAACAGGGAATGAGTAGAGCAAGGAAAACATGGTAACTTACTTTAACAGGAGATAAACTGACTCTATTTCTTTTAGAAAAGGAAAATACACAGTTATTTGAAGGTCAGGTACTTACAGGCCAATAGTAACTTGGGTCTGGACTCTGACACCATCTCCCATCTTTGGATTATCTCCAGAGGTAGAATGGGATTTGGGCTTGGGTATTAGAGAATGAATGAAATACAAAATTAGTTGTAAAGTGTAGATGTATGAAACTGGTCCCCGTGCTTGGTGTTTAAGCCAACACTCTTTAAGTTCAAGAGATACTAGATTTGGTCATGTTAGAAATGGTAGTCTAAGATAACCTAGTTACAGTCTTCCCTCAGACCATCACTAGAATCATCATGAGAGTGGGTGTAATGAAAATGAAGAATCTACTGCAGCCATATACAGTAGAACAGAGATTGGTGAAATAAGATGCATCTTACATGTCATGGGCCATCATAGAAGGCATATTTCAGTTAATAACCTAAACAATGGAAAATAGACTAACAATTAAATTCTTCACTTTTTCAAGGAACAAAATATTTTGAATTGCAATTCAATAAATTGAATTTCAGGATCCATACCTGAAGAAGAGATTAATTGGTGATGAGTTCTATCCAACACGGAGGAGTCCTCTTGGAGTTTAATGTTAATCTGTCTAGTCCCCTTAGGCAGCTTTGCCTAGGATGACATGAATGATCACTAAGTTGGACTTTAGAAGACTTGAAAAATGGCCCTACCTCTATTACCAATTAACTCTGTTACCTTGGAAAAGTCACTTTACCTTTGTGGACCTCAATTTCCTTATTTTAAATTGAGGATGCTGGATTAAATAACTTCTAAGATATTTTTCATCTTTAATATTCTACAAATCTACATTTCTGAAAATTAGGTTATCCCTTCTGTAGTACTCTAACTTCATTCCAGTTTAGAGTTTTAAAGGTCAAACCTCCTTTATCCAGTGAAATCTCCTAGGCAATGGGAGGGGAATGATGATTACATGTATAAACTTTTGGTCAAAGGCTACCACAAAAGTCATAGAAGGTTTAGATTCACTTGGGAGATTTTTCACTTTTCTGTTATCATAGACCTTACCCCAAATATCTGGAAGAATCATCACCAGATGCCACGTCTGGTAACTGTGTACTCCATAACATTGAATTCTGGCTACTGATAACTGTATACTCATGTTACAAAACTGTATATATTGTATAATTGATGGGCTTTTCCAGTCCTGGCAAAGGTCTGATGACATGACCCCTGCCATACACAGTGATTTTAAGACATAATAGATCTCCTGGAAGCTTTCTTTTTAAATTAAAAAAATTTAAAAATTGATTTGTTTGTTTACTTTTAGTTTACAAGATTCAGTTCCACAATGCCTTGAGTTTCAACTTTTCTCCCCTGCTCCTCCTCCCCACCCCCCATGGTGGCATGCAATCAAGTATAGGATCTGCAAATACTTTCACATTGGACATTAGTCTGGTTGTATAGAAGGGTTGTAACCAATGGAGTGAACAATGGGAAAGAGGAAACAAAACCAAACATGGAAAAGAATGAGAGCATGTAGTTTGCTTCAGTGTCCATTTAAACTCTCTTCTTTCTAGATCTTTCTCTGAATTTAGGCATCTCTTTCCATCCTGAGACTTTTAGAGTTGTCTTATAACTGTGGGCTGCTGAGAAGAGTCCAGTTTATCAAAGTTGGTTGTCACACATACTTTGTGTCTGTCATTGTGTACAAATTTCTCCTGGTTCTGCTCTTCTCATTATGCATAAGTTTGTATAAGCCTCTCCAGGTAAATATGAAGTCCAAATGCTCCTCATTTCTTATAGGACAATAGTATTACATTACATTCATATACCACAACTTGTTTAGCCATTCCCCAGTTGAAGGGCATCCCCTTAATTTCTAGTTTTTTGCCACCACAAAGAGAGATGCAATAAATGTTTTTGTACATATGGGTCTTCCTCCCACTTTTATGATCCCTTTGTGATACAACCCCAGAACTGATATTACTGGCTCAAATGGTATGCAATTATTTATAGCCCTTTGGGCATAGTTCCAGATTGCTCTTGAGAATGTTTGAATCATTTCACAGCTCTACCACCAATGCATTAGAGTTCCAATTTTTCCACATCCTCTCCAGCATTTGTCATTTTTCTGTTTTGTCATCTTAGCCAATCTGATTGGTGAGATGTGGTACCTCAAAGTTGTTTTGATATGCATTTCTTGAATCAATAGTGATTTAGAACATTTTTACATATGTTTATAGATATCTTTAATTTCTACCACTGAAAATTGCCTGTTCATATCTTTTGCCCATTTATCAATTGGAGAATGACTTGTATTCTTATAGATTTGACTCTATTTCTTGTAAGCATTTATTGAGGGAATGGTAGGTAGTGGACAAAGAATAAAAAAATACACATTGATTTGATTGTACTGTCGTTATAAGTACAAATCCATATTCTTAAGGAAAATAGTCCTATGCTATTTTCGTCCATAGTCCCCTGGCAGTAATTGTGTACTTTTAGTAGGGTGTAGCGGTGGTCTTCCTGAACTGCTGTCCACTTGTAAGACTGAGTCTGAGGGTATCTGTGACTAGATGGAACAAAACACAGTAATGGCTGGAAGTGGTAATATTTTCTGTAGAACTGGAGTTATTCCATAGTTCTCCAGAAGCTCTCTTGACAGTTTTTTTGCTTCTCAGTATAGTGGAAAGGGCACTGAATTTGGGGAATGTAGGTTTAGGTTCTAGTTCCTGTTTTATCTACACAAATGTAGATGTATGATGTTCTAGAAGTTATTTCCTTTCTCCAGGTTTCAGTTTACACATACGTAAATAAAAGAATGGGTTTAATTAGAGGACTCAAAGATCCCTTTGAGATCTAAAACTGTATTTGTGAAGTCCCCTGCTCATCCTATAAAGGGGATGGGAAGGCAATGAGTTTTCACAGCAGTGCCCAGTCTCTTAGTATAAAGGCATTTCTTCCTTTGCCTACTATTAAAAGTTTTGTAAAGCATTTATACTTACATATTCAGGTCATACCTTTATAACTGGAGGTCATCCAGGCCAAACCCTTTTGTTTTACCAATGAGGAAGTGGAGTCTCAGGATTTCAGTCAATCAAGCATTTATTAAGTGCCTACTATGTGCCAGACACTGCACTAAGTCTTAAAGATATAAAATGAGGCAAAAGATAGTTCTTACCCTTGGAGACTCATCCAAGGTCAAGGTCATAGAGATAGCAAGTAGCAGAACTGGAATCTAAACCTAGGTCTTCTAACTCCAAACTCAGTCCTCTTTCCCTTCTATCAAACTGCTCTCTGTGATCTTGTAATATTTGTATCGTTTTTATTTCATTAAGGCAGTTCTGTTCCTAGCTCTCTGTAGATGGCTCTCTCATGCTACATACATACAGAAGCTAGCCAAACTCAAATACATGCTTTCATCAAATAATAACGCTAGTCTCAGTTCACTGATAAACATATACAATTTCAATTTCCGGAGGAAAAATTCCCAGAGAATTTAGGGAGGATGCATGAGCTAATTTAGTTATTATAATCAGTTTGAACCAAAAATAGGACTAAGACATAATTCTAAGACATAATCAGGAATCTGTGCATATCAAATAAGATAAAACAAAAGAAAACTCTCAGTAATAACTAAAAACAAAACAACATTAATTGATATTTGATTTATCTTTGTAAAGTATGATAAATTAGATTTTTGATAATAGCATGTTAAAGTGAATGATGAAAGAAACTTTTATTATTAAATAACTCTTTCAAAAAATCTTGGGGTATATTGCAGCATATTATTCTTTTTTATAATTATTTTATTTATTTTCTTGTTTGCATCATTCATTTCCATAAGACTTTGAGTCACAAATTTTCTCCCTGTCTTTTCCCTACCCACAACCCCAAAACAGTGATCCCACTATAAAGTCCTTCCCCCAATCTGTTCTCTTTTATGTCCTCCTCCAACACCCCTCTAACTTTCTGGTAGGGCAGGGTGGGTCTTCCTACCCCAGTGCCTGTATATCTTAATTTCCAGTCGCATGTAGTTAATAATAACAATTTCATATACATATATATGTATATATATATTAACATTTGATTGTAGAACCTGAAATTCTAGATTCTTTCAGTTCCTCCCTTGTCACCCACCCCCACTGGAAGGACAAGCAATTCAATACAGGCTGTGCATGAGTAATTATGCAGAACATCTCCACAGTGGACATATTGTGAGAGACTGATTTTTTGTCCCTCCTTCCTATCCCTCCCCCGCCTTGTTCTATTCTCTACCCTGTCCCTGTCCCTTTACTGAAGTGTGTGGTTCCAGCAACCTACCCCCCAATCCTGCCCTCCCCTCCATCATCCTGGCTCTCATCCCCACCTCCCCTTCTCTCTCCTGTGTGGCAAGATATCCAGTTTAAAGTTTATGTCATTCCTTATCTAAGCCAAATTCAATGAGAGTAAATGAAAGTAAAGTTGTAACAGTTATCTGTTGTCTCTTCTATATGAGATGATAAACCCCATTTTGTCTCTCCCTGTCTC
>CM053600.1:92651143-92670687 GCA_028646575.1 Pseudocheirus occidentalis
TGTTTTGGGGTTGGGGAAGGGGCTAGACAGGGAGAAAATTTGTAATTCAAAAATGTAATGACAATGAATGATGTAAACAAGAAAATGAATAAAAAAAAGAAAAGAAAGAAAAAATGAACTCAGGGTTATGTCTACACCATGATGAAGTATCAGAATTGAACCTTGTGGATCATCACATTTCAAGGAAACTGTGAAGGCATCCTCCTGTATGTCCTCCATGGTTTTTTTTTCCCTCTCTGCGGAAACTTTTATTGCAATGTGCCCTTCATTTCTTTTGCCCTTATCCAATTCCATGGCCTCTTTCATTTTGTCTTTCATGGGTATTAACTGCTTGCCAATAAACATTAGCTAAGCCTATTCTAACAGGAAAAATACCTAATGAAAATTCAACTCTTCCTTGATGCCATCTCCTTTTTTATTTTCCTTGCCAAATGCATGTTCTGCATTTTAATTTATTATAGTTTAGGCTACTAAGATTGGCCCAAAGACATTTGTCCCTTGGATCTATAAATTCTAGGGAGCAAGGAATGTTGTTCATTTGGGCACATTATATTTTTATAGGGAATTGTATCTGTTTACAGAATTATAGAAATGGTAAATAGCACTAAGGTATAATACATTATGCTATGTATGGCATTCTATTATTTCATCATAGGTTTATAGGTTTTGTAGCTTTGTATTTTCAGGAGGGAAAAACCTGGGGCTGAACTTGATTTTTTGCCAGTAACTTTGCTGTCAAAGCAGGTACTTTATAAGAATACCAATTTTCTCATACTTCTACTTTAAAGTATTTTTCAACTGATTGAGTTTTGTGTGATTTTACCCTTCAGAAACTGGCAAGTCTAGTGAAGAAAATAATGGCAATGCTCAATTATCTTCACTGATGAAGAAGATGGATAGCATGGATAAATGATATCCAAAAATTGCCCCCAAACCTCATTTTAGTTAATGTAGTAGTTTCAATCTTCTCTCCAACTAAACCTTTTACCAGAGCACTTAATAAAGAGCACAGTTGACTGATTCAAATTTTACCTTTTCTTCTTTTCATGTATTCCCTTTGTTGTAGATGCTTTTAAGCAAGGCAATATCCCCACCCTACCACCCCCCCCAAAAAATTGGGCAACATCATTAGTAGAAATCCACAGATTCTGTTCATTGGGAATTAACAGTAAAATAAGAAAAATCATTACAATAAAGCCACTAAGGCTATCACTGAAACAATTAAGATTAAAAATAGTCACCAAGAATACAATCAAGATTAGAAGGGAACCAGAAAGCTGGGGGAAAAAAATTTATAAACAGTGTCTCTGATAAATGCCTCATTTCTAAAATATAGAAAGAACTGAGTCAAATTTATAAGGATACAAGTCATTCCCCAATTGATAAATGGTCAAATGATATAAACAGACAGTTTTCAGATGAAGAAATTAAAGCTATCTATAGTCATATGAAAAAAATAATGTAAGTCACTATTGATTATAGGAATGCAAATCAAAACAACTATGAGGTACCACATCACATGGCTAACGTGCCAAAAAAGTAAAATGATAAATGTTGAAGAAGATGTGGGAAAACTAGAGTTTTCATAGGTGCATTTCATAATGCATCATAGGTAGAGTTGTGAACTGATCCAGCCATTCTGGAGAGCAATTTGGAACTATGCCCAAAGGGCTATAAAACTGCATATCCGTGGATCCAGCAATACCACTTCTAGGTCTATATTCCAAAGAGATCATAAAAATGGGAAAAGACCCACATGTACAAAAATAGTTATAGCAGCTCTTTTTGTGATGGCCAAGAATTGAAAACAGAGGGGATACCCATCAATTGGAGAGTTACTGAACAAGTTGAGGTATACAAATGTAATAGAATACTATTACACTATAAGAAATGATGAGCAGGAGGCCTTCAGAAAAACCTGGAAAGATTTACATGAACTAATGCTGAGTAAAGTGAGCAGAACCAGGAGACCATTGTGCACAGTAACAGCAACATTGTACAATGGCTAACTTGAATAGACTCTTTAATAGCTCTTCTCAGCGATGCAAGAACCTAAGACAACTCCAAAAGACTCATGATGGCAAATGCCGTCCACATTCAGAAAAAAACTATGGAGTCTGAATGTAGATTGAAGCACACTATTTGCTCTCTTTTTGTCTGTTTATCTGTTCATTTTCTTGTTTTGTTTCCTTATCATGGTTTCTCCCACTGATTCTAATTTTTCTTTACATCATGACTAATGTGAAAACATATTTAATATGAATGTATATGTACATCCTATCTCAGATTGCATGCCATGTTGGGGAGAGCGGAGGGGAGAGAGGGAAAAAAATTAGAACTCAAAATCTTATAGAAGTGAGTGTTGAAAATTAAAAATTAATTAACAAAAAAGTTGCTAAAACAGCTAATTCAATTGGTTCCAGTATGCATGTGAAGGGTTACATGTCATCCACAAAATCAACCGCAGCCACTTTCCCTCTGGCTCTTACTTGCTACCACCTGTCCATGGCTCCTTACTGAAGTGCTCTGCCTAGATTTGATTTTCCCTGGTTCTCACTCCTGACTAGTTCAATGCATGGGTGTACTGGAGTCAGCTAAAAAGACTTTATTAAATTTTCAGTATAAGCATTTATGCCTCAGAAATTGACAAATATTACAGATCAGGGTTTGATTTATTGATTTGTTTATCTAGATTTAAGAAATATTCTGATTATACATATTAAATTTAAAAGTGTGTCTTGTGTACATTTTTTCTAGAGAACCTGTTGTTAAAAATAACATTTACCAGGAGACACTCCTTGTTAAGTGTCACCATGGTGCTATCATCCTCCCCATGCTATATCATTGAAACTTACCTATTATATATCCTATCTCCATAGTACCAGAATTTCTGTACCCTATTATTTGATGAATTAGTCTGTTAAAATGAAGATAAGATGCAGCTTGGTTGTCCTTTATACCCTCTTAGTTAACATACATTGTCTTTTGGAGAAATGTGCTTACTTTTAATTTTCCTTTTACCTTTATATAATTCTGTGACATCACAGAAACAGTCTTGAAAGGCCCAATTCCATAGTGACATTAGCTAATAGATTGTAGAATTAATGTCTCATTTCCATGGAGGTGATTATACAAGTTGACATCTCCAAATTTTCCTTTTCTCTCTCCTTTGACTACTTTTTCCTCTCCCATGATTCATTTATTGTCTCTTCGTTCTCTTTTCTTTATATTCCCTCCTTTGCAAAATTCGTGGTTTAAATGATCAATTTTCTCACTTAGTAAAGTTAGAGGGTTCCATGATCTCATCACAATGTGAGAGCACTGGCTAAAAGTACCCATCTAGGCCAACTCATTCTGTTTTGTCCTTGCTCATGATCTATACTGCCACGATAAAAAATCACCCAAACGACTTAAAGATTTTCTCTTGTTCTTTGACTCTCCTGGGACTACTGATGTAACACTCCAATGGTACGTTTGGAACCTCTCATTCTCAGTACCTGAGCAGCTCACCAATTTTCTAGTTATTCATATCCTTGTTGATTATCTTATATGAATTTATGACATGAAAGCCATTGGTTGTAATATGCTGTAGTCTAGTTACATTCTCCATACATCTTTCCATTGACCTTTCGTCATTTGTAATTTTGCTTTTGAGACTATATCACTAGGAGAATTTTGGCATTGAAGTTATGAGTTTTGTGGCAGCAGCATCTGGAAATCATCAAAAGTATTATTCATTTTCCCATTTGTAATCCAGCAATCCTATGCAACTATAGGTCAAGTTCATTATTCCTTTGTGGTCCTCTAGACATGTCTGCTATCTATCTATCCATTCATTCATCTCTTCATCCATCCATCTAGGTATCTATCACTCTATTGAGATTAACTTCAGACTAGACTCTGCCACCGGGTTCCTAAACTCTGATGGGTGAACCTCCAACTTATCTTGCCCAGGACCAAGTCTTTGTGTCACTTCCTAAACATTTTCAGACCATGCTGTCTCTGTATCAGACATCCTCCTCAACCTCCCTTCCATTATAATCACCTGGACTCTGCTCCAAGGTCCTTTGGCTCTGAAAAATGAACTTCTGCATTATCTTACCTCTATTCAGCTACTTCACCCTTACCCTACTCTTACTCCCTTTCATGTGTTGCCTTCTCCTATTAAATTGTAAACACTTGGGGGGGGGACAAAGACTATCTTACTTGTCTGTATTTGCATTCCTCACCCTTAAGAAAAGGCCTGGCACATAAGTGCTCAATAAATGCTTTAACACTTTTTTCATTTATACCCTGAGCCCCAAAGCCCATAGGTATGGGACACTGTCCTCATTGGTGGCGATGCATACATGAGGAACAGGGAAGAGTTGGCAGGTACAGGAGAGAAGGGGCAGGGAAAGTGAAAGCAATATGCATTCATATAGTGTTTACAATGTGCCTGTTACTATGCTAAGAGCTTTTTACATATTTTATCAATTGATCATCACAACAATCCAGCATAGTAGGTGCTATTTTTATTCCCATTTAACAGCTGAAGATAGAGATCATATGACTTGCCTAAAGTCACAAATTTAGTAAGTGTCTGAAGCTGAATTTGAACTGAGGTCTTCCTGACTACAGGCCCAGTTTTCCATCCACTGCATCACCAGCTTCCTCTGTCACACAAAAGAGGTCTGCTCTTGTCCATTTCTTCAGCTGCTTCTGGCTTCTTGCTGTGAGAGACCAACCTCTCTTCACCCTCTCTGAAAAAAAGAAAGACTATGGAAAGAGGCCAATATATAGACTTTCAATCATATTCCAGTTCCCAGTTTGCTTCACTAGAGACTTTGGGGATTTTTCCCATGGTTGAGCTAAGTTACCTCACTCCCAATGGGAGCTGATATTTCCCTTTCCTGTCCTTCTCTTTCCTGTCTACTGAAACAGAAAGCAATTCTTGCCTATAATAAGTATCCCCTAGTGAAAACCAGGGGGCTAGAATTGAAGTGTTATGTTCCACCTCTGAGATACCCTGGGACATCCCCATCCCTACTGGGAGGTTTCTCCCTATAGAGCATGATGGAAAGAAAGCTCCCTATCCCCTTCCTCTGGTCCAAAAAGGTGAATATATTCTGAGTGTACGTTTGAGTGTATATGTGTGTGTATACACACATACATAAAAAACACATAATATACATATAATACACAATATATACGTATGCATGTATATGTATTCATTCCATAATATACATATACACACATTTATTCTGTTATATGTGGGTATGGAAATATATATAAACACATATACATGTATATAAATATATATAAACACATATACACATGTATATTTTTTATAGAGTAAATGTATATACCCTGTTGGACCAGGGGGAGGTGGAAAGGGGAGCTTCTTTCTTCTCCTCCCTGCACTGTAGAAAGGGGTCTGAGATACCTCAGAGTATTCAAGAGGTAGAGCTGAACTCCTCACTCTAGCCCCTTGGCTTTCATTGAGTCCAACAATGTGTATTATATTCACTCTATAATATATGTATATATGTGCTCATACATACACATTTATATATATGTATATATATATATATATAATGTGTGTACGTGAATACATATATGTGTGTATTATTATGAAGTAAATATATTCACCTTGTTAGACCAGGGAAAAGAGAGATATGTGTGTGTATGTGTGTGTGTGTGTACACATACACATATATACATATACAAATAAATATATACATATATACACATAAATATGCATATTCTCTATTTTGAGGGAAAAATTAGTATCCATGGCTCCTTTCTTTGCTCCTTCATGGTTGCCTACACTTATTTGTCCTCTCCAAATCCCTGACCTCAGGATTGGCTGTTTCATTTTGGGAGATGCATCCTGGGGATTATGGTCAATGAAGTCCTGAGTTTAGGAATGGAGCTCAAGGTGAAAGTGGGGAAAGGGGTGTGGTTATAACTTGGTTATTTGTCCTAGTTCTTGTTTGTCGTTTTTGTCTTTTAGGGATTTTTTGAAGCTAGAATCAAATGTGATTTATATCTGGGATGCCTAAACCCAAAGCAAAATAGAAGGAAGAGGCCAGTGGAGGAAGGGGAGAGAGGAGACTTGAGGTGCTGTTTACTATGAACTGAACTCTTTGGGTGGGAAGTTTACTTCTTTATAGTTATTTCCTTTCTTGATTATGAGAAATGGGAATAAAATTTTAGTAACTGGGGACAAATAAAAGAAATATATAGATTGTACTGTGTTCTTCACTTCACGGTATGGGTTTCAAGTATTCTGGAGTCTAGGAAATTAGTATAATATTGTGTTTGAATCAAAGCACTTTGAAAAGCTCACTATTGATAGCAAACCTTTCCATTCTTTTGTTGAAAATCTGCACAGAACATCTCCTGTGACAATGATAATGATGATAATGAATGGTAATGACAACGATCACATAAACAAATGGCCCCATGTTTTCTACCCCACTTGCTATTATATTCAGAGATCATTGAACAATTATTGCAATAGTTTCATCTGGCACAGAACCTCATTTAATTTCAACCCGTGGTGGGAGCTACCTTGTTTTGAGTACAGGCTGAATTTTCTCTTATCCAAATGATTTCTTAAAATTTGCAGTCCTAGCAAGATCTTACATTCTCTTTACTTCTCAGTCTTCTATCATTCATTAATGATCATTTCCACCCTTTTGAAAACCCCTTTGAAATATCTTTACAATTGATTCCTAACATCCTTTGAAATTGTGTCACCTCTACCTCAGGTTTCTTCACCATATCCTGACATTCTTCTTCATTGCAATATAAATGGGATTACCACTTGTGGTTATAGTCTTTGGGTAATGGTTCTACTATTATTATTAATGAAAAAAGATCACTAATTGAAATATGTTTCACCTTGTTGTCCTTCCATTTTCATCTGAAACTGTGTAAATGAGGCTCTTCTTCTCCATTCAGAACTGTAGAGTATCTCCATCCATGATTGTGGGATGCAATAAGACTAAATACCATATAAACTAGATAATGTGAGATTTGGTGATATCTAGAGACCATAGTCACTGGCTTGTTTTTGGTCCCATCTAGGATTGTTGTTGATCTCATCTAGGCTTGCAAAGACCCAACAGGGAAAGAGATAACAAAGAAATAAGTGTGGTATGAATATTGATGCCAAAATATTTAATGAAACATTAACAAAGAGGCTATAGCAACATATTTAAAGGTTATTCACATTGAACAGATTGAATTGAAACCAAAATATAAGAATGATTCATTAGAAGGGAGAATTTGCCAATCAGTAGTCCCTATCCTAAGTCAAATTCACCGTTATGTTGCATCTCCAGAGGGTAGCTGCTTTTCTCTCTTCCTTCTACAGTTTTAGATGCATCTCAGAAAGGCTGGGATTTGTTTCTAATGCGATTAACTCAAGCCCTGATTCCAATATATTTCCCCAATATCAATCACCAGTGCCAATCCAAATCTTAAAATCATTGATACCAATGATTGTACTCTACTATCAATTTTATACTTGGATTTTTCCTAAATAGTAATTAACCAATTCAAACAAATGAGTTTTTACAGAGAGATAACCACATTTCCACCCAAGACTGCAGTAGTTTTCTGAGAGAGTTTTATGCCAGCTAAGTGCTGTGTATGTATGGGAGACATGACTCCCAAGTAGGTGATAGACTTATGAGTTGGCAACACTGTATATCTGGGTAAATGGGGAAAAGATTTTTTGGGTTTGGGACAGACTGCTGACAATTGGAGAAGGAGTTTGAGAGGCATAAGGCAAGTATAAACTTTTGAATACCAGATGGGAAATATGTCTGGAGCCAGAGGCATTTTGAGAAACTAGCTTGTAACATGTCCCTTGATTTTCAGTACCTGCAAACCTAGGGATTGCTACAAGTGTATTGCCTCTGGGAGACTGTTCTCTCTCCTAGAGAGTTAATTTAATTGTATATTCATTTATGTGCTCTAATCTGATTACTTCTCAGATTTCTGTTTATTGTTTACTTTGATAAAGATACTGGCTATGATTGTCCTTTGTGCAACCAGTATTTGGTGGAAAGGAGCTAAACTGGTAACCCTTTCCTTTAGAGTGACTAAGGAAAGTGTATTTTACTCTTAATCCATGAAAAAGAAACCCCACAGAGTACAAATGTTTAGATTGGATAGGGTGCCAGGCCTGGAATCAGGAAGATTCATCTTCCTAAATTCAAATCTAGCCTCAGATACTTACTAGCAGTGTGACCCTGGGCAAGTCACTTAATTTTGCCTCAGTTTCCTCATCTGCACAATGAGCTGGAGAAGGAAATGGCAAACCACTCCAGTAGCTTTACCAAAAAAACCCCAAATGGGGACATGAAGAGTAGGACATGACTGAAAAATGGCTAAAACAACTAAAAGATCCAATACTCTGGGAGATAGGAGATTGAAGGAATGATCACCTAGCCATCTCTAGATTTGATGTTACCTGCCTTTCTTCTGCTAGGTTACTGGTAATGCAGCTGTGGCCCTCCTCCTACTTCCTACCAAGGTAGAACTTATAGCTTCCCTTTGAAGACATGGAATAGGGTTATCCAGATCCTAGAGCAGACATCTATTTAGCCATGCCTCACACGGGCCAGTTGTTTTATGCTAGCCACATCCACACCTATATCCCACGCAGCATCCACACTTTTCCTAACCTGAACATAGGCTCCCCTCAAACTGGAGCAGTCTAAGGAGGCTACCCTGAAACTCATATGTGTCAGTCAGCTTTGAGAGTTCAGTTCAAGCTTCCTCTTTCCTGCCCAACATTCTGCCCATGAGACCTCAAGGATTATCAGGGGCTAGAATACCATCAGTCGGAGCCATCTAAGAGTTCTCATTTAAACTCAGTGGGTATGAGGATGTCAAGGGCATTTCATAGAATTAATAATAAATTACCTCATAAGTGTGAGGCCCTCATGGACAGTGATAAGTAATAAGGTTAATATATGATGCTTTAGTGATGATGGAAGAAGTAATAGATGTAACTGAATAATGTCCATTGGTAGAGTGTATGTAAACACATTTATGTAACTTTCATATATAATAGTTTATGTCAGATATGACCTAGAGATTTTGTTTATTTCCCTACTGTGGTATGTTATATGTTGTGCATGTTGTTAAATATTTGGACTTCAACAGAAAACTTTGCTCAATTTGCTAGTTATTTTTCTGTGGGTGATAGGCCTGTGTGATTTACTACATGCAGTCTCAATGTGGGTATTATATAACTATGTACGGACAATGTCTTTGGGATAATTATATATCTATAAATACAATTAATAAAATACAATATACAATAAATAAATACAATTAATGAATATGTACTTGTGAATGTGAATTTATAGATTAAGGTTTTTTAATCTGGGGTGCACATACCTCATCAGGATCTATAAATATATTTCAGTGGGTCCATGAACTTACATCAGAAAAAAAACAGTTTTATTTTCACTAACCTCTAACTGAAATTTAGCATTTCCTTCAATTATTAAAAAAAAATTCTGAAAAGGAATCATAGTCTTCACCAGGCTGCCAAAAAGGTCCACAACACAAGAAAAGATTAAGTATCTCTTTGTGTGGTGAGATTTAAAGATATAGCAAATATATTTTATAGGGTGTGATGGAGGGGGAGAGGGATAAAGAATTATATTTCCTATAATTCTTAGGGCCAAGAGAACTATTAGGAATCTCTTTTCACTTCATCTACTCCCTAAAAATACAGGATACTAAAGCTACTGTGTTAGAGTGTTTGCAGAAGCTAGATAGTGAATTTGAGAGAGTACATGATGTTTGTGTCCTGCTCATCAATACCCTCTAAGAGGCTGTGCCTGTGTTATATTTGGAAAGGCTTCTCCAGAGAGTGATGATGAAAAGGGGTAGCACTTATGCAAGAGTTGTACAATGTTGAACTGACCCACTTGAGCAAGGCATTGGTATGGTTACACATATCACTGGCCAAGGAGCTAGAATACTTCTGGTCAGGAAAATAGTGGCTATACCAGTACAAGGAGAGAAGTTAGAAGTAGCTAAATACAATATAGTTTTAAGATATCTCCTGGATTGTGAGCTACTAAGGGCAAAAGAGATGCCACTTCAACACAAACAGATCTTGTGGAAGATAGCTGAACCAAGGCAAGAACAGAGGCTGGAGATCAGAGGCCAAAGGGACCTGCCTTAGGAATGACATGTGTAAATCACAGCCAAAGAAGTCCAGATATTTTCTGCTACATTTAGGAGCATTGTGATCAAGGTTGAAATACTTATCAATGCAAAATGACATGTTAAACTTAGGGGAGTACTACAGGATAATAAGTTAAAGGCTATAAATGAGACTCGCAGGAATATGAATTAGGAGCAAGTTAAATTACTGTTTTGAAAAAAATGTAGTTGCTCAGAAGAGGCTAAAAATTTAGCATTAAATTGTTTTCCCTGTTACATTTGCAACTGTTAATGCTAAAAATTATTTTAACTAAAATTACTTGTATCAGGTATCATAAACCAAGAAAGATTAACTACATGCACATGATTTTGGTGTAAAAATCTTGACCCTGCAACTGATCTTAATAAAATCTAACATTTTCCCATTTGTAAAACTTTGTGAAACTTAATAACTTTCCAAAAGGAGAAGTGATAGCTGTAAATCAGGGAAAACATAAAATTACACAACCAGAGCAAGGAATTTATTTTGCTTGGATATGTATATTTGTTGCAAGGATTTAATTTTTATTATTTTTCAATTGGAGGAAAGGAGATGTTAAGAAGAGAAAATAAAAGCTTGTTAATTTTTTTTAAAAAAGAAAGTATCTCAGCCCTTAAATGTTTATGGTAAAATAAGAAAATATATATTTTTCAAAATTTTCACCTATCATTTATCTTTTCTCTTGCCTTGTCTATATGTAAACAGTTTGATGGTTAAAAAGGGATAGAAAACGAACTTTTTCTATTCAAAACCAAACAATGTAAGTATGAAGAAAAACAATGTCAAGGACACAAAATGAAAGTAAATATTGTTGAGTACCCAAAACTGCTGGGGATCATGGTGCCTCAACTCATTTGCTTATAGCTACTCCAAGACATAAGAGGGTCAAACAAGAGAGGGAGAGATAGAAAGAGAGAGAGAGAGAGAGAGAGAGAAAGAGAGAGAGAGAGAGAGAGAGACAGAGACAGAGACAGAGAGACAGAGAGACAGAGACAGAGAGACAGAGAGAGACAGAGACAGAGAGAGACAGAGAGAGAGACAGAGAGAAACAGAGAGAGACAGAGACAGAGAGACAGAGACAGAGACAGACAGAGAGACAGAGACAGACAGAGACAGAGAGAGGGAGAGAGGGAGAGAGAAAGAGAGAGAGGGATGGAGGGGTAGAGAGGGAGGGAGGGAGGGAGAGAGGGGGGAGGAAGAAAGGAGGGAGAGAGGGAGAGAGGGAGAGGGAGGGAGTATAACTATTTGGAGGCTAAGGTATGATGTTTAAAAGGAGTATAGATTTTATAGGGGGAATTTGGTGAGTTATTTCCTTTTAAGTGAGTCACTGAGTACTAAATGGCTCTGATTTAAGCCCTAAAAGATACAGAAAATAAGAGGTTTAGGCTGAGGCAAATTAAAATTAAACATTCAGGGGCAAAAAAAGTAGTGTTGTAGATGGGGCAGTCAGCTACCAGAAAGCTTCAACAAGATTGTTAGGAGATTCAATCTGGTTAAGAGCTATTATTTCCAAATATTGCTCTTCAGTGCCCTCTAGAGTTTAAGAGGGGTAAAAGCTCTCAGAAATGATTAGTTGCTCTTCTGTTTTGAGAAAAGCAGTAAGAATTATCACTTTTTCTGTTTAAGAAACTACCTAGGGAACTGTATATAAGAAATAGCCTTGCTCAGAATGTCACTCTGAGATGTTTGCTGTTAGCTCTGATCTAGCAGCATCACAGTGATTGAAAAGCTCATTGATCTGGGAAGCCAGGTTTGGGGAACCTGCACCCTCAACGTCCTTAAGTGCGACCCTTTGACTGAGTCCAAGTTTTACAGAACAAATCCTTGTATTAAGGACATTTGTTCTGTGAAGTTTGGACTCAATCAAAAGGCTGCATCTAAGGACCTAGAAGTCCACATGTAGCCTCGAGGCTCACCTCGAGATTCACCACTCTAGGCTGGGCTATAGTGCCCGTTTGATGAGATTTGCAGTTTTCTGGCTTAAAGAGAACTAAATTAAGAGTTAACACATTCTAAATGCCATTTTAAGGGTGATTCCAAGTTGAAAGATAATGAGATGATAATAAAGTTGTAAAAAGTATGCCTATTTGAGAATGGAAGTGAAAAGATAAGCTGAATAGTGATGAAAACCAGAAAACAAAGAGTTAAAAGAAAAGTGGTTCCATGTGGTACAGATGTTCCTGAATAGACAAATGACATTAGGACTTGAAAGCTAGAGTTATGAGTCAACGAAGTCATCCTGAGCACCTGGGTTTTCTTCCATCATCTGCTAAGTTCTTATAGTATGTTCCTACTTTCCTCAGCAAATCTTGAGTACATTGGTGGAAGAGTATGACTCAGGTTTATGTGTGAGTTGTGATGTGTTTTATTATTCAAGGACTTGTTTCTGAGTACCTGTGGTATTATCATTTCTTTTGCCTTTTGGTAAATAAATCATTATAGTTAAAATCCAGAAGTGGCATTATTATGAATGGTTAGTTTGTATAAATGGAAATGCATTGGTAGGAGTTTAAGAGCTATGGGGTGATTGGAGGTAGTGTACTTCCCCTTAACATAGGTGCCTCTAGAAGCCTGAGATAATTTGAATATACTCACATGGTAGTGGTCTATCTCTGGGAACCAAAGTATATCAGTGAGGTAAAAGTGAGGGAACCAGCCCAGAGAGTGAATAGGGGTCCACAGGATGAAATAAGAATCATGGGGCCCCAAGCTGCAAATCACATCCCATAAGAGCAGGTAGGTCTATCATAGCCCTTTTCTTACTATAGTATGAAATTGATAAGACCTCTTTATATTGCCACCAGTAAAATTACCAATAGTAGGTAGCTTCATCATTGCCCTCTATTCAAGAACCAAGGGATGGAAAAAGGAAGAAATCCCTCAGCAGAGACCTCTGAAGAGCCCACTTCTCAAATATGAGATAGATTAGACATAGCTAGAGAGCATTTTATCTCAAGTAAATCTTAGGATGGGTTAGTGATTTGTAAAATAAATATGTTTGATGTGACAGCCAAAACATTGATGTGATTTCTGCAATCTGAGATGAATTATGGGAATCATGGTGCCTAGAACTGGAACTAGGATTAGAGGGCTGCTGTAGTTGGACCTTGTCAGACCACTTCTGCTTTATTGTGTTGCTGAGTGCCACATTTTAAAAAGACATTAATCAACTGGAATGCATAGGGTAAATGGTAACCAGGATGAAGAAGAGCTGCAGGTTCATTATATAGGAGAACCAGTAAAATAAACTAGGAAAATTTAGCCTGGAAAAGAGAGAATTTAGGCTGTTCCTAGGATTTTGATAGCTCTAATGTGGAAGTACAGCTAGACTTATTCTTATTTTACAAAGAGGTCAGTGATAGGAGAAATTGTGGAAGCTGCATACAGGCAAATTCAAACCTGATTAAAGAAAATCTTCCTGATGTTAGGATGATCCAAAAGTGGAAGATCTGCCTTATGAAATGGAAGGTCCTCCCACACTCTAGGTTCTCTCATGCTTTAAGAATCCCTCATAGTCCAACCTCCTATAGGAAAAACCTAAGGCTGTTCCTTGCCTGTGCTTTATTCTGAATTCAGCAAAGTGAATCAGCATATATGGTTGTAAGTCTCAGGCAACTGTTTTCAGGCTTCAGTATTGTTTCTGGATAGTCTGCAAATATAAAAGTCTGTGTAATTGCAGTTTGAGGCAGATCAAGAGACCTGAGTTTGTTGCAAATGAACCAATCTAGAGTAAGCAGACCTCAGGTGCTGTAATGGAAGGTTGGTCGTTTGAGTCTTCTAAATTTGCCTGCTGACACATCTCATCAGCCTTGAGAGCAGCAACACAGAAAATCACCATGGCACACATTTCCAAATCTTTTTCTCTACCCTCTAAGATAATCAACTGAAGGACTGTTTTTCAATTGCCATTCTACCCATTTGAGGAAGTTACTCCTTCAAATGCCTTTTTACTCATTTAAGACAATCACTTGAAAGAGAGATTACTTAAATCCTAGATAAGGGATTGCTGCATTATTTGAAGTCCAAAGATTACTCCCTCTTAACCAAAAGAACTTCTTATTAGCAAGTAAAAACATAGACTTTCATTATTCTAATATTTATAAATAATTGTTCTTCTATCTATGAAATATGAAATATTTATCTATGAAATAAATATCTATGAAATAATATGTATATATTCATATGTATACATACATATATGTATATATAAATAATTTAAGTTTGGTTAAGGTGTGTATTTTTTCCATTCCCTCTCAATACATTATCCTACATTTTATAAATAATATTTCTGCTCATATGTCTATGATATATGTGTATGTGCATGAATCTCAGTGTATATGTGTGTCTGTACATTACATATATATACATATATATACATAAACATAAACATATACATGTATTTAATTTATCTATGAGGTATTATATTCTTTCCTCACCCCCTCACTTTGGGCAGTGCAAATGATCCTTCTTCCCCTGTAAGAAAACCCAAGGAGCCCTGTGTTTGCTTCTTTTTTCTTTTTCTATTTTTTTAATAAAGTGATTTTTTTTGTTTTTCTTTTAGACCAGTATAATTCAAAGACTGAAAAAAATAAATCCATAAGCTTCTCTTGTTAGAGACATATTTTACTAAAATATGTAATTACTAAAAATAATAATAACAATAAATAGATATACTAGCTCAGACCTGCACAACTTGACAGTAGGTAGGGGCAAAATTGAAATGGGTTAAACTTCTTTGGGTTTGCAGATGGGTTTTTGGCAACTTACTTTCCAAGTAAAGGTATAATTAATGCTTAAACTATTTTGCAAATAAGCCATATTTTAAAAAGGGAAGTTTTGCTTAATATCAACTAATTACACTTACTCTTTAAGATTTTTATTTATCATGTAATCATAGTTTTAAAAAATTGCTTTGCTGTGGTACAAATTTTAATACATTTTAAAAGATTTTCTTACTTTTTACATTTAATAATGACCTAAAATACAGCAAAAAGATATGACTCTTACTCCCCTCAGACTAGAGACAGACTATCAATGGTTGGTTGCCAAGGGTCACGTGACAAATACGATGGAATGAGCAATGGTAACCCACCCACCAAGTTACATGACAGATACAATAGTGACTAATAAAAGGTAGGTTAAGGAGGTCATGGGTACAGCAATCATTGCAACTTTACTTATTTTATAGCCTCTTCATTTTTCACAGGCTGCCTGGAAGCCCTTGGCAGGCCACAAGGAGTCCATGGGCCATATGTTGTGCAGTTCTGCACTAATTTCTGTGTGTGTATGTGTGTTTATAAATACATACATATATATATGTATATATATACACACACACACATACATATACATAAATTTACACACACATATGTAAACATATATTATGTTTGCATTACTTTCTTAATATCCTAATTCTTATCTAAATAACTCAGTAATATCTCAAAAATTCTAAGGCTGTTCAATCTTTTCCAGCCCTAATGGGCTGGAAAGCCCTTAGTTAAGTTGCTCTTCAGAGAAAAACATATACTCCTCCCCCAAATTTACAAATCTCTTCAAAGTCCTGGGCTAAAGGTCTTTAAAAGTAAATATGCTTAATAAAATTAAATTTTAAATTTGCCATTCCCCTTTCCAACGCCAAAGTGATATATTTTGTACCTTCTTTTCCATTTGGACAATTCTGCTTTTTAAGGTGTACTTTTCTCCAGTGAATTTTTGTACATCTATTTCCCTGTGGCCAATTTTGCCTTTTAAGGAATTCTCTTCAGTGGATTTTTGTGACTCTTTTAACATTTGGTCTATTCTGTTTTTTACAACATTATGTTGTGCAGTATTTTTTGTGCCTCCTTTACCAAGTTGTTGCCTCTTTTTTCATGATTTTTTTTGCATCACTCTCGTTTCTCTTCACAATTTTTCTTCTACCTCTCTTGCTTGATTTTAAAAATCCTTTTGGAGGTCTTCCATGGCCAATTGATTTTTTTTTTCTTTGATGCTTTGGATGTTGCAGTTTTTATTTTGTTGTCTTCTTCTCATATTGTGTTTTAAGCTTTCCTCTCAGCATAGTAACTTTCTATGATTTGGTTCTTTTTTGTATGCTCATTTTCCCAGCCCATTTCTTGACTTTGAAATTTATGTTAAAGTTAGGTTCTACTTCTGGAGTGGAGGGGGCACCATCCCAAGCTTCAGGGGATTTTTGTGCAGCTGTTTCCAGAGCAGTTCTGAATATTTGTAAGCTTTCAATTTTTCCCAGGTGGTATATTCTAAGAAAAGGTGTATTTATTCCCCTCTTAGCCTATATTCTACTTTGTGAGTGACTACAAACACTCTTTTCCACCCTGGAATTATGATCTTGATCCCAATTCCCCTGCAGATGAAAGCTTTCGTGTGCCAGTGCTCCTCCTTTCCCTGTGACTATGACCCAGGACTGTGACCCAAATCCATGTATGGACAATGCAGCAGAGTCCTGCACCCAGTACCAGCAAAGAGGCCCCTGTAATCTCCTGAACAGCTGTCTAAACCCCTTACCATCTGTGGGTTGGGAATTTAATAAATATTGATGGATTGGTTGATTGAATGATTTCTCCTATTGCTGTTTTGCAATTCCTTGGACGAATGAGTTTATTCACTTTTCATTATATATAATCCTCTTTTGTGTAACTAGCATCTTACAGGAAAGTGTAAAGCTTGAGGGCTTGAATTATATCCCATTTAAGGGGTAGAAATAAGGAAATTGAGTTTAACCTAAAAATTGCTCCTTTGCCAACAATATTTAGAGGAACAAATAGATATAACTCTAATCTCAAAGGAGAACTGAGCAGGCCCTTTCTCCTGGCCCTCTCCAGGCAAGAATCAAAATCTACCCTACAGAGAGATAGACAAGATTTCATACATTTCTATTCACAATGACCTGAAAGCTACATTTAGGCAACCTATATGAACATGCTTAGTTTATATGAGCATCACACATCTTACACAAGTAAATACAGAGTAACAAATATCAATGGAGGAAGACAACAACATTGTTGTTTGTCCTTCATTTTTGAAAAGAACAGATAATACCATAGGTAATAGCTTGACTTGCACATGAATTGGATTTGTGTGATAGAGTTGTGCAAAGTCATCAGCCTCACTCTCTCTTCCTGAGTCATTGAAGTCCAGGGGTAGGACAAAAGTCAAGATAATGGCTACTCTCCAGGTTGCCGTGGTTGACCTTAGCATATCTAATATCTGACCAAGCTCTAAGTACTCTACAGTACCTGCTTGAGCATGGCTGCTCATAACTCACCAACAGGTTTATGACCTATTAGTTTCCCTCAACCTAGTTTAGTTGAAAATGCTCCCCTGGTTTAGTGGGAAATGGGTAGTAAGAGGAGAAGGTAGGAGAGTAGAGAATCAAAGAGAGAATAAGGGAATAAGGGAAGGAAAGGGAAGGAGTAAAAAGAATATACCCATTATGGGGCATGATAGAGAAAAAGTCATGAGTGAGGCTAGAGAGGAATTCAGGAATGACTGGCCTGGACATCTTAAAATAGAGGTCCTAAGAAGAAGAGGCCACAGGGTAGTAAGGTAATTCCAGGGTAGGAAGGCTGGGTTGAAGTGAATTTCCTGGGTGAAGAGGTTTCTGTGCTATTCATAGTAGAAAAAGTCTAGAGTCCTAGTCAGGAATGCAACGTGGATTGAATGCTATGAAACTCTGCAATTGAGTGTCCTTTCATTTATCCAAATTGGATATCATGGAACTGTTGGAATGCCCCTTCCTTTCCTGAGGAATAAAAAAAGTTCTCAAAGAGTTTTAAAGAAACACACACACACACACACACACACACACACACACACACACACACACCTCAGGGGAAAAAAAGAACAACTTAGCTAATGATCTTGACTTTAATACTATCTTTTTTAAAAAGTGAGTGGAAAATATTTTATTATTGTAGTGATGGAGAAGCCCAAACAATCCTCAGCTTAATACTGAAAACCTGAAAATTCAAGGAGGAATGCAAAATATTTATTCAGAAATACATAAGATCTCCCTTCCCACAACTCTCTGTCTTTTATCTCCTAGAGAAAAAAAACTATAATATATAAGAGAGAGGAAATAGGAAAGGGGGAGAGTTTCCATGAGAAAGTTAGCAAAACTTTTCATTTTTAGATTTACAATCAGATTTGAGCAGAACAATTTGCTTTTCCTTATTGTCCTTATTTCCTGTCCAAACGGAGGTTAAGGGGGAAGATGGGTCAGAAATATCTCTTGTTCCCAAAATCTGCTATATTAAAGCAACAACTTAATTTAAAACTTAAGGTAAAAAATGTTCATACAAATAATCAAGGAATCAATTTTGATTTTTTTATGAATTTTATAATTTTAATCTTTGGTGCTCTATTCCAAGAAACATTGACTCAATTCCAGTATTGTACAGTCAACCACTTGTGAAGGGTCAATCTGAGTCACTCCCATGTTTAAAATCTCGCTTATACTTTGGGTATGTGTGCAACCAGCCTGCATTAGATTGCAGTCTGAAAATACTCTTATGTACACACTATTAGACATGGGTAAAAAGCTAAAGTGGTACAAAATCCCTCTCTTTATGATATGAGTGCCAATCAGCATACTTTTGCCCTTACATGGAAGTTGTTTATTGCTGTCTATAGAAGCTAGACACAGTTTGAAATCCATTTCAGCCACACCCAACTGCTTACTGCCTTGTGTGCTAATAAAATGCTTTTACCTTTCTTTTCCTTGAGTTTACCTCATCAGCTAGGGTGAGGCCCAAACCAAGATTTCTTTTAAAAATTTGGCAACCATGGCAGAACCCTTTACTCACTTGACAGTAACTGGTTAGTATACTTTTACTTCCCAACTCACACTTGGACCTTTGTCTGATCACAGGTTGGGGTAGAATCTCTCAGCAGTCAGATAGCCAGTAAGTGGTTAGAGAATTAAACTCCCCAAACTCAAGAAAGGATAGGAGAAATAGGTCTCAAGCCCAAACCTGGTTCTCTCTCATTTGTTTACAAAGATATGAGAGTCATGCTGCACAAAGGAAAAGAGAATGGTGAGTTGGTCTTGACCCAACATTAGGTCGTCAAGGGATATAACAGTCAAGGGATATTGGTATCATTAAGGCATTAGTAGAGAGTAAGCCTCCTACCAACCACCCATTAAGCAAATAGTTAAAAGTTTGGGGTAAGGAAAAACTTCTAGTTCAACCAGGAATGTCCAAAATATGAGCAGTAAAGCTCCATCTAGACTGGACTCAGTACTTAGATAATTGTGGAAAGCAAAGGTGATCAGATAAATACAGACCCTTTGATTGTGGACAGC
>CM053600.1:92671187-92682769 GCA_028646575.1 Pseudocheirus occidentalis
AGGGTAGTTCTACAGCAATAAACAGGCTGTTAGGTGAAGGTCTGCTTATCTCTTGATGATTCCCTGATAGCAAACACATTCCACCTTTTGGGGATGAGGTTAAGGGCTTGTTATGAGGGATAATGGAAAGTAATGTATCTCTTCTCTCTGGTCCTTTAGGTAAAAACTTTAATATGGCCTTTACCTTGCAATATGTGAAAATTTTGTTCTAAAATGGCTACTGTTTTGTAGGGCTTGGTATCATTAAATTATCCTCAGATTCTCATGCAGGACAACTTTACTTCTATACCAAGGCAATAATTTATGGGATCCAGGCATATTATAATATGACCCTTATAACTCTGCTTTACCTAAGACTAAAATACTTGATGAGTTTATCAATGTATTTAAAATATACTTCTTGCCAGAATCATTATTCATTGTTCAGTCATTTATATTTCCTAATCAATTCTACAAAAGGCCTGTGAGTTTGCTGCAAAATTAAATAGAGTGTGAGCAGGTTGGACTGCCTTGAGGAAATTGCAAAACTTCTTAATGACTTAATGACAAAGATTGGTCATTGTAATAGTATGGTATATGGTTGTGAGTCATGGAACTCTATAGTGTTTTAAAATTTAAATGTGAATGTCACAGAAAGGGCAATCTGAAAGTACATGGTAGTCATAAGCAGCCTGCAACACATAATAAAAAAGGAACTACGTAGATACACAATAAAAGACACCAACAAACAGATATATGATCAAAATGAATTAATGTTTGTTATATAGCAAAAGTGGGGGTATACCTAATGGACAATCCATCTCCTACTTTGGCGTGATGTCAACAGAAGGCCATAAAGGCCCCCAGCACATCCTGCTGAACTTAATGGAGGTCATTGACATGAGTCATACATTTTCCATCTGCATTGCTAGAATATCCATATTGATGACATCACAGATTCACTAGATTACTTGATGAATGGTCTGGTGATAGAATGACTTTTGTATTGCATAGTCATATCCTCCGTTTCAATGCTGAATTTGGAGGATTTCTTAAATAATATGCTATTAGGTCAGCATGCTTGTAGAGTTCATAATGAAGCTCTCTTGATTGAAACAAATTTGACGTGAATAATTGTCCCAGATGAGTTCCCAACCAGTGAGATTATTTTGCTACCTGTCACATGGTAAATTCTTCTCAGCAGAAGTTTTGAATCTGCCAACACTGGCAATTTCTTATTCAACAGTACAGCTGCAAGCAAAGGTTCATTTGGTAGGAGAGTTTAGAAATATTACCTGTGAGTTCTTAAATATGTATAAAACTGGAAAAACATTTTATGGTTTGCTGGCATTCTAAGAAATATGACCCAAGTTGTGGAAAATATAGTTTTAAATATTCAGTGAAGCCACAGGATTGATTCTTGGTACTTTACTATAGTTTCTTCTGATAGCCTAGAATTGTTATTGTAAAGTGACTTTTTTCCATGATATTTGGAAGGATTCCTTTCAAAAGGCTTTAGGGCTTCTTTTTAGGCACATTTTATGAATCCATAAAATACATATTAGAACAAAATCTTTCTGAAAATCTTCATTATACATAACAAAAGCAGTTCAAACATAGTGCCAAATATAGTTTCCCAGAAACAACAGATAGGATCTTCCCAGAGGATTGAGTATAATTTTGCTACAATACAAATCTGATGGTGTAACTCCTCTCCCTAAAAGTCTTCATCAGCTCACCTCCAACCACCGAATAAATTTCAATTCCTTGCCTAATATTTGAAATGTATAATCTGAGTCTGTCCAACACTATTTCACATTCTATCCTCTGTCAAACTATACTACATTATCCTCAAACATACCTTATACTTTCTCACCTCTTTACCAATGCTGTTCCCTTTTGCCTGGAGTGCCCTACTCAAATCTCACCCCCAAGGTAGTGAAACCTTTTCCCCAGACCTCCCATAACAATTTGATTAGTGCCTCTAAGGAATTTATTATTTCATATTGTGTGTTACAGTTATCTGTCTTTATGTTGGTAAGGGAGAGAGTGATAGAATGACAGGAGAGTTGATCGGAAGATGCCTGGGTGTACTAGGTAACTGGAAATACCAATTAAGTCAATAACACACATTCATTAAGTACCTACCATATACCAGTCACTGTACTGAACCCTGAGCATACAAAGAAAGGCAAAAACTAACCAGCCAACAAAATAATAGCCCGTTTCAAAAACCTCCCAGCCTAATGGAGAAGACAACATGTAAACAACTATGTACAAATAAAATATATACAGGATAAAAAGGGGGGGTAATTTCAGAGGGAATAGACCATGATTAAGGGGGTAAGGAAATACTTCTTGCAGAAGGTATCATTTTGCTGAGAGTTGAAGGAAGTCAGGGAAGGAAGAAATAGGGAGGCAGAGCTGGGAAAGAAGAGAGTTCTGGGCATGGGGTCAGCTAATAAAAATGACCAGAATAAAGAAATAGTGTCTTGCTAGAGGAATAGGAATATCCATGTCACTGGACAGAAAAGTATGTTGCAGGGTGGGGAAAAAGTAGAGTAAGATGTAAGAAGACTGGAGAGACAGGAAGGGGCAAGGTTTCTGAGAGGCTTTTAAATGTTAAACAGAGGTTTTATAATTAGTGCTGGAGTTAGGAGAGAGCCACTGAAGTTTATTGAATGGATTAAATGGGGGTGGGGATGACATAATCAGACCATGTTTTAGGAAGATCTGACAACAGAGTGGAGGGTGGATTGGAGTGAGGGAGAGACTTGAGGTGGGAAAACTAACTAGAAGTCTATTGCAGTAGTCCAGGCATTAAATGATAGGGATATCATCAGGATGGTGACAGGAGTAAGAAGGGAGCGCATAGGAAAGATGTTATGAGGGTAGAACCTTTAGGACCTGGTAACTGATTGGATATGGGGAGAGGGGAGAACTCATGCATCGATTTTTTTTCCTCTTTTAGACTTTGTTAGATACTATAACATAAGCAATTCTTGGGTACAGCAAATAATTTTTAGAGAATGATATGACTTCTATTTGAAGTGAAAATTTATTAATGCATGTTAAATGAGGCACATTACATAAAGGATTTTAAGTGTGACTAGTTTTAAATAATTTGTCAGGAATTTTATTGAACTCATGATGACCAAATATGAAGTCTAAAGCACTGTTATGTTTTCAACTTAAACTCTGACTATATACATTGAATAGCAGTGACACTCCCTCAATGAGTTTTGTATTAATCTTGTAGCCCTTCCACGATTCCTAAGCTTTTTAGATATTTCTATATTTTTACTTTTATAAAATAACTCAATATGAGGGATGCATTTTAAAAAAATAAACAAAATTTAGTTTTATTTTATAGTTAACCCCTTTCCTGAGATGTTCCATTTCTTGAACCTTTCCATCTACTATTTGACCTCTCCTTTGTAATGAATCAGTCAACAGGCATGTGGGCCTTGTTTGTTTTTGCCAGCTGCTCCCCTTCCAGTTTTTGAACCATAATCAAATCAATTCTGTCACTGCTCCAGGAAAGGGTATGTCAATCTACTCCCCTAGGGCTCTGCTCACCATCCCTGTAACTTTCCAAAATAAATAATGAGGACCCACATGCTTCTTGATTGGTTAATCAGTGTCATGAAGGGAGAAGCTCAGGAAAATAGTCATGGTGGAAGCGGTGCCTGGCATTTGCAATAAGTGAAACTAAGCTGCAGGTAGGAGCAAACCATTTCAGAAATTGAGCACAAAGGCAACAACATGAAGGATGAGATCAGGGAATAATAAGTAGTTTAGTTTGAGTGTAATGTCTGTGTTAGAAGGGAAGGGGGAAATAAGGGTGGGAAGATAAATTGGAGTTGATTGTAAAAGGGCTGAGGTGTTTGTCCTTGATTCAGTAAGTACTCAACAGCAATTCTGGACTTAGAATCAGGGCTTTGGGAATTGCAGCCATGAGGCCACATGTGGCCCTCTAAGTCCTCAGATATGATGACCCTTTGACTGCATCCAAACTTCACAGAACAAATCTCCTTAATAAAGGGATTTGTTTTATAAAACTTGAACTCAGTCAAAAGGCTGTACTCAAGCCTAGAAGGCCACAACTTCCCCACCTCTGATTTACTTGGAACCAATCATTAGCATCTTTTACCAGTTAGCCATCTTCCCTTCTTAGCATCCCTCTCACTATTACATTGGGGGCAGGATGGAACAGCAGAAAGAATACCGGATCAGTTATCAGGAGATGTATGTTCAACTTCCTGTTCTGCCCCTTATTACTTGCATAACCTTAGGCAACTTTCTGTGCCTTAGGTTCTTCATGTGCAAAATGAGCAAATTGAACCAAATGGTATCTATGACCTCTTCTAGCTTTAAACTTTTGATCCTATGAGTTCCTTTCTCCACTTAGCCTTTTTTCTCTTAATGAAAGCAAATGACATTCAGAACCCTCTGACCCCCACAGATGAAGTAAAACTATCCATCTCAATATAGAACAGTTTCCTTAGTGTATCTTTGAAAGAAATCAGAATTATAGAATCTCCATTTTGAGCAGGATTTTAGTGACCATTTAGACAAATCCATATCTGAAAACACACTCAGCAAGAAGTCATCCCACTTTTGTCCAAAAACCTCAAATGAGGGAGAATCCATTACTCTTTGAGGCAGCCCAATCCTCATTGGGATAAAATAGTTATAATTAATTGCTAAGTTTTCCTGATATCAAGACTACATTTGCCTATTTGCAATGTCTATTCATTACTTCTTTAAAGTAGAGAGAGAATTCATTGGTTCTGGAGTCAGATAGCCTGGGTTCAAAGTTTGCCTCTAGTGCTTACAGCCTATAACCTTGGGTAAATCACTTTAATCCCCCTTATTCTCAGTTGACTCATCAACAAAAAGGGGATGGTAGTGTTTTGGAAAGGATTGCGTCTGTGGTCACTTACAGTTTCAATGGGTGAACCTATGATCTTGTGTACTTGAAGCCAGATATCTTGTCCTCCCTGAATCTTTTCTTTGCCAAGACAAACATTTCCAGTTCCTTCAAATTATCCTTATAAGGCAAACTTTCAATGCCCATAAAACTTTCAGATTGTATAAATTTTGTAATCTTTAAAAGATTACAGATAAAGCTAACAAATACTTTTACAGATAACGCTTATGAATGGAAAAAATAAGGTTTTGATAATATTTGAATTATAAACATTGACTTGTACTCATTGAATTTACCCCATATTGGCCCCTCATAATTTTTGTTCCTTTCTACTGGACGTTATTTTGCACAGTTATGTCCTTCTTAAATTGGTGGTGCCAGAAGTGAGCAGTATTGTAGATATGAACTGACTGAAGAAGACCATAGAGATTAGTTGTGAAAGTTTCCCTACTCGTCATATCTTTGGCTCTTGAACATTGGATAATTTTTCTTCCAGTCAGCAGAGTTTTATCTTCTTTCCATCTACCTCCTTCATTACAGTCCTGAGTTTTGTACTTATTCAGGAGGACATGGGTCTATTTTTAAATTAGCTTCCTGAGGCTTTTAAGTGCAGTGTGTGCACCATCTTCCCTGAGGATTTCCCCTGTGATATGTCAGGCCTAAATCAAATCGAGCAGGAAGAGACCAGACCTCTTCCAGAACAGATTGAAGCATTATCTGCCAGGCCACTGGGTCATTTACTGAGCTGCAGTGTTTTCCATATACAATGTGTCTTGAGAAAAGCTTTATTGGACAATTTTTATTTTGTGCATAGATACACTAATCCTACATTAATCATACTGAATCTTTCAAGTACCCAAGTGTTTCATAAGTAGATAATTAATTAAAATGTTTTTTGCAAGTGTTGGGCAATACGTGCAAGAAATCATTAAAATTTCATGAAAATTTCTTTAAGCCTATTTATAAATCTATGCACATGAAGATATTTTATATAACATATAAATTCACTTGGTATATACATGAATTACTTAATGTAGTATTTTAATATATTAAATATTAATTTCTATATCAATGTTTTATGATTAATTTTTAATAGCTATGAACCTAATTGGATAAGTACAAGTCAGTGCTTATAATTATTCTAGGTGTCATTAAACCCTTACTTTTTACATTTGTAGACTGTCTTACAGAATTTCACAAATCTGAAAGTTTTTATTGGCAATAAAATTTTATGTGCTTTAAATTCTTGTTGCCTTCTTTACTTTAGGAATGAACAAAATTTGGGCCTACAAATATCATAAGGAAGTTCCACTTTGACTTATTTTTAGGTGGAGAGAAAGTTCATGAGGGACCTGATCAAGCATTTTCTTTAGCCTGAAGGAAAGACCATCAACCCTAAAGGGGGCTGGTAGAACAATGGTTATTGAAGCAGGTTCTTTGAGTCTTTCAAATCATCTTTATTCTGAGCATGTAGAAGCATTGCCAGAGCTTCCATACAGAGGCCACTTCCTCCTCATGGGTACATGTTGAGCAGTCTTCCCTATTTTAAAATGATATCTTTAAAGCATAAGAAAATACAGTTGCTTAGAGCATTGGGATTGGAGCTAGGACACTTGGATTTGAGTCTTTTCTCTAAGACTTAATTAATGTGTGACAATGAACATGTCTTTGAACTTCAGTTACTTTATATTTAAAATGTGGATAATACTATTTGCATTACTTATCTCTTAGGACTTTTATGTGGAGAGTACATGGTGAGTGTTTTTTAAAAATTACTTCATTAGTTTCAGTACATTTCTCTTTATCCCAGACATAATAAAGATATGATCAGAGTTTTCTTTTTTTACTACATGCCCACCATTATGCTAAGTGTTTTACTAATCTTATCTCATATGATCTTCACAACAATTTTGGGAGTTAGGTGCTATAATTACCTTCATTTAACAGTTGGAGAAACCAAGGCATAACAGAGGTTAAGTGAATTGCCAGGGATCATATGGTTAGTAGGTATCTGAGGCTGGATTTGAACTCATCTTCTTAATTCTAGGCTCATTGCTCTACCCATTGGGTCATCTAACTGCCATTAAAATGGTATGCAAACTCCCTTCAGCAGTGCAGTTCAGCAGTTCATTTGTAGTTTATAGTCTCAGAGAATCGTCTGAGCATTGAGTGACTAACTTTTGGTCACATAGCTAGCATGTATCAGAGAGAAGACTGACTTACGCCTAGGTCTATTTGACTCCAAGGCCTGTTCTCTATCCACTATACCACACAGTCTCTCATGATCATATAGCAGATCTAAAACTGATTATTCAACAAATTCTCATATAATGTGTACTAAACATTAATTTAGACCAATAGAAAAAATGACTTTTTGTATATGTGCAGGGATCTTTCCTTTTAAAGTATTACTGCTAAAAAAAAGTTTTTTGAGTTAGAATTTTAAAAGTGTTTGGGCAGAATCATAGAGTGGAAGAGAACCTTGAGAAAGTTTATAATCCATTACCCTATTTTCATGTTCTAACATAAGAGCTTTTAAAACTATGAGTAACTGATTTGACTTTGTCCACCTGCTGATGAGCATTTAGGACTCCTGGAAATACAAGCGTTGAGGAGAGGACAAGTATTATGTCTGAGGCGGACCAGCAAATGCTTCAAGGAGGAACACTTGGGTTGGAAATAATCAGGTCAAGAAGTTGAGAATTTCAGACACAATAAGATGAGTGAAGGGACAGAACTGGGAGAGAACACTGGATATTTAGAGGATGTAAAACAGTTCACTTTGTCTTGAGCATAAGATGCTTAGAAATGAGTCTGAAAAGTAATGTGTTCATCTCTGACTCTTTCCATTATGGATTTCTGGAATCAGATTTAGTATAAAGGAAACCAGTATTTATCTAATTACTTTATTGAGATCATGTAGACCATAGAAGTTATGGGGAATGCAATTGTGGTGTATTCAAAGCTTGAGTCTGAATTTCCTATAGAAATATAATATTTTATATTCAGTATTCTACATTCCTCTTTCTTACTATATCCCTTATACCCACAGCTTTTCATCTGATTGTCTTCAAATAATAGGCATTGGTACTTATTGTTCTGCTTGTGCTGTTGCATACTTTCATAATATCACTGGCATACAATGGTATAGCCCTGCACAATAAAGATTTTCTCTGTTGTGTTTGTATAACATTAACTCAGGTCATCCTCTAGTTATCCTGACAGGGTGTTTTCTGATTTAGCATTGCTATAGTTTTCTTAGAGACTCATGTTGTTGTTTGATAAATCTTGTTGTACTGGCATACTCCTTTCTTTCTTTCCTATATCACTGAGGTGATATGCTCACAATAAAAACATTGTTAAAATATAGCTAGTAAGAGGCTGCTGAAAATACCATTTGGGGCACTTAACATTCTAGGAGTCTAGGCCAGCTCTTTACCAGGCCTCTCTGACCCCAGTATTCAACCCTAGTATTAACTCCTTGGCTACCATGTTAGTATTGTACAAACATTGTATAGAACTTTAAATGCTAGGCACAGGAATTTGAACATTACTGGCTAGGCTATTGGAAACTCCTAAGATGGTTATTCTGATCTTTTAGGGACTTGATTCTGTAGGGGCAATGATCCAATCAATGTGTTTGCTTAAGTTCAAGTTGTAAGGACAAAGAACTCTTTGAAAAATTAAAAAAGTGGCAGAATACTTAGAAACAGGGAGACAGCCAATGAGAAACAACAATAATAATCCACATTTATGTAGTACTTTAAGGTTTACAAGACATTTTCTTCATAAGCACCCTTTGAGGCAGGTAAGGCAAGTATAACTTTATTTTACTGAGTCATAAGTTGAGGTCAAATAACTTGCATATGGTCCCAAAGCTAGCAAGTGTTGGAGAAAGGATTTCAAATCAGAATTTCTGACTTCAGAGCTCTTTTGGACTGATAAAAATCTTATTATGACTGTTAGGAAAATTTTGTTAATTTTTAAAAAAATACAGTGAGAATGGAAATTGTTTAGCTGCTTAGACAAACCTAATTAGTGTAGAAAGTGTTATGAAAGCAAATCTAAAATGTAGAAATGCTTTTTTTAATTCCCTTGATACTCTGGATCTTTTGTTCTTTTAGACGAATTCTATTATTATTTTTTTCTAGCTCTATAAAAGGATTTCTGGTAGTTTGGTTGGTATGGCACTGAATAAGTAAATTAATGTAGGTAGAATTGTCATTTTTATTATATTAGTTTGGCCTACCCATGAGCAATGGATGTTTTTCCAGTTATTTAGACCTGACTTTATTTTTGTGAAAAGTGTCAGATGTAAATAATTGGAAAGATATCTGTTGCTCATGGGTAGGTCGAGTTAATATAATAAAAATAACAATTCTACCTAAATTAATTTTCTTATTTAGTGCCATACCAACCAAACTACCAGAAATCATTTTATAGAGCTAGAAAAAAAATCATAAATTTTTAGAATTTATGTAGAAAATTTACATAGAAAAAAATAAAATTCATCTAAAAGAACAAAAAATCCAGAGTATCAAGGGAATTAATGAAAAGAAATACAAGGGAAGTTGCCTACCCATACCAAATCTGAAATTGTATTATAAAGCAGCAATAATCAAAACTACTTGGTACTGGCTAAGAAAGAGAGTGGTAAACAGTGGAATAGGTTAGTTACATAAGACATAGTAGTCAATGCCTATTGTATTCTATTGCTTGATAAACTTAACGATTTCAGTTTCTGGGATAAGAACTCACTACTTAACAAAAACTTCTGGGAAAACTGGAAAATAGCATAGTAGAAACTAGGTATAGACCAACATCTTCCACTACTTACCAAGATAAAGTCAAAATGGATGCACAATTTAGATAAAAGGATGATACTATAAGCAAACTAGGAGATCAAGGAATAGTTTAACTGTTATATCTATGGGAAAGAGAAGACTTTATCACCAAAGAAGAGATAGAGGACATTGTGAAAAGCAAAATTGATAATTTTGATTACATTAATCTGCAAAGATTTTGCACAAACCAAGCCAATGCAACCAAGATGAAAAGAGAAGCAGAAAGCTGGGAAACAGCTATTGCAACTAGTGTCTCTGATAAAGGCCTTATTTCTAAAATGTATAGAGAACTCAGTCAAATTCATATGAAGACAAGTCATTCCCCAATTGATAGGTAGATTACGAAGGATATGAATAGGCAGTTTTCAAAGAAGTTAAAATTGTCTATAGT
The DNA here is from genome assembly GCA_028646575.1 of Pseudocheirus occidentalis. Lineage (NCBI taxonomy): Eukaryota > Metazoa > Chordata > Mammalia > Diprotodontia > Pseudocheiridae > Pseudocheirus > Pseudocheirus occidentalis. Next base: position 92,681,335 of record CM053600.1, read on the forward strand.
CGTATGAAAAAGGCTCTAAATCCCTTTTGGTTAGAGGAATGCACATCAAAACAGCTCTGAGGTACAACCACACACCTATCAAATTGGCTAATGTGACAAAACAGGAAAATAATAAATGTTGGAGAAGATATGGGAAAATTGGAACACTAGTGCATTGTTAGTGGAGTTGTAAACTGATCCAACCATTCTAGAGAGCAATTTGGAACTATGCCCACACTGCTATAAACTTGTGCATACCCTTTTATCCAGCAATACCACTTCTAGGTCTGTATCCCAAAGAAATAATAAAAATGGGAAAATGACTCACATGTACAAAAATATTTATAGCAGGTCTTTTTGTGGTGGCCAGTAATTGGAAACTGAGGGGCTGCCCACTAATTGGGGAATAGCTGAAGAAGTTGTGGAGTATGAATGTAATAGAATACTATTGTGCTATAAGAAATGATGAGCAGGCAGACCTCAGAAAAGCCTGGAAAGACATAAAATACCTGATCCTGAGTGAAGTGAGCAGGATGAGGGGAGCAGTGTACACAGTAGCAACCACATTATGAGATAACTAATTTTGATAAGCAGCTCTTCTCAGCAATGCAAGGATCTAAGCCAACCCCCAAAGACTCATGATGAAAAATGCTATCCACATTCAGAAAAGGAACTATGGAGTGTGAATGCAAATTGAAGCATGCTATTTACTCTTTTTCTTAAATTTCTTTTTTGCTCATGGTTTCCTCCCTTGGTTCTAATTCTTCTTTACAGTATGACTATTGTGAAAAATATGTTTAATATGAATGTATATGTACAGCCTATATCAGATTGTGTGCTACCTTGGGGAGAGAGGAGGAGAAGGGAGAGAAAATTTAGAACTCAAAAATCTTAAAGAAGTGAATATTGAAAACTAAAAATAAATAAATTAATGTTTTTTAAAAACACAGTGGACACTAAAAAAAGATTTTTGAGACACTTGGGTAATATGGAAATGTGTGAAAGAAAAAGAAATATTTTCACTTTTACTAAGACAAGATAATTAAATGGTTAAGTGAATGCTTAGAGGGATTCAAGGGAAGATCTTGAAACATTTGGCACTCAAGAAACTTAACAGAATGGTATTATTGTGAACATGTATAGGTAGATTAGGACTAAAATAACAAAAATTATGGTTAAACATCTCTCCTATAAATTATTTGTCAAGGCAGGTGGTACCAAAGTGGAAATATTTTAAAACATTGGGAAGTTACAAGGTGGAGCTAGGTAAAAATAACAAGAACCTTCATTAGGTCATTTGGATATCTCATTGGGAAGAGGTGTGTAAGATTTTGTTTTGAGATAAGACATATGTCTTCAGATTAAACCATTTTAGAATTCAATAGAAAAGAAATATTTCAGTTCTAAAGTCCAGAACAGGAGCTAATATGAATACAGAATGCATTTGTTAAATGGA
>CM053600.1:92682869-92715611 GCA_028646575.1 Pseudocheirus occidentalis
TGGAAAGAAGACATTAGTATCCTGAAACATATAGGGAATAACTTCATAGGATTTCAAAGCTTATGATTAAAGATTTTGTTTATTCATTTTTTGTTCTTTGTCCTTAGTACCTGAAGAGAATCATGACTTCTGGAAGGTGATGTCATGACCTAAGAGTGAATTGGATTTAAGTAATGGAGGGCTGTGCAAAGTCACCAGCCTTATTTTCTCCTCTGAAGGCATCTGGGTTCAGTGGCAAGATATAGATCAGGACAACTGGCTGATTAAAGCTTTAAAACAATATAAAATGAGAAAGCCAGCTAGAAAACCAGTAAAAAAGCACTTGATAGTCTAAAAAGTGTGCTTCAGGACAGAGCAGGAACATAACAATGACTTCTTACCTTCTATCTTCACTGAAGATTCCCCATATTAATTTTAGGTAATGTTTACCATTAGTGCCAATTGATGAATTAGATGAAGCAAATTATCAGAACTGGGTAGCTTTTGCACAAGAACTCTTAACTTGAGGATGAAATTTTTAAAATGTTGGCCAAAATATTTAGTTGCATATTAAACTGACATTTGTGTCAGAAGACTTGAGGATTTATATTGTAACCTATATCTTGAAACCCCCTGAAAACCAGTGACTAGAGAGTTCCATTTCTGTTAAATTCTGTAGACAAGTGGAATCTCTGATAAGAGGCAGGACATTGACTACTTGAGCAAACAATCTTTTTTGTCTTTGTCTTCCTAGCATCTAAGACAATGGCTAGCAAATAGTAAACATCCAGTAATTGTTCATTTAATTTAATCAACAATGTAATTTTCATAAGTCATCCATTGGCTAATATTCTAGGAGATTGTTAATTTTTTCTTTTGAAGAATAAATTATATTGATTAAAACCCCAAGGTTTTGAATATGGGTAAGCAGTCATGATTCAGTGAGTTTTTCTGGTTTTCTCCTTTTTCCCCCCTCTAAAAATCAACAGAAAAAGAAAATGGTATTTAGGTAGTTAAATGAATAGCCAGTTTATCCATCAGAGGCTGTATAGTTCAGCAACTGTGTAGCATCAGGTATATTCTTTGTTTTTTGTTTTTTTGCAAAACAGTGAAAACAAATGTTCATGTTGGTATGTACTGTTGTGATCCATTTAACTGATTGGACAGGGAATTTCTTCTCCTTATTCTACCACCCCAATATTTTGTTAATTCTGCTTGCAACCAATCCTGCTTCATTCTAGCTTTTTTGTTCTAAAGCATCATGAAATTGTCACCTGTAGGCTTATTTCATTTTTGATCATTTATAATTCATCAACTTGAAATATTTCTGCTTTCTCTTTCATTTCACCTTCCTATAGCATTTTCAATAAATGTATTTTTCTATTACTTCTTTATACTTGCCCTCACACAGAGTGGTCAAAGTTTTTTAACTGCTGGATTTTTCTGTCTTTATTTTCAAGATCCAACTTTAGCATTTTGGTTTATGCATTTTTGAAAGTCATTTATTGGATACACAGTTATTTATTCTGTGTTCTTTAACATATGAGAGAAGATGGAACCATTGTACCCAATATATTGGGGAAATATGAGAAATATTTTTCTGAAGGTATAAAATGTTCAGTTTATCAATTTAAAAACAGAAAATAAGTATGACAATATACAAAGCGTCCCAGTATACTTGTAGTTATTCCATCATGTTTGACTCTTCCTAACACCTTATGGGGTTTTCTTGGCAAATACTGGAATAATTTGCCATTTCCTTTTCCAGTGAATTAAGGCAAACAGAGATTAAATGATTTACCCTGGGTCACATAGCTACTAGTATTTAAGGGCAGATATGAACTCAAGTTTTCCTAACTCTACACCCAGCACTCTATCCACTGAGCCATCTAATTGCCTCTCTGTACAGTTTTAAGTTGTTAAAGCTTAAATTTCACTACGGCTTTTGGGAATCACCCTATATTCATTTCCATTCAACACATATTTAGTAAAAGCCTACTCTATGTGAGGAATTGTACTATACAAGGAGTGTGTGTGTGTGTGTGTGTGTGTGGGAAGCCTAGTATGTGCTCCTAAAGAATCTATGTTGTCAAATGGGGGACATATTTATGCACAAATATTTGCAAAGGAGAGCTCTAAACAGAGTTGGTTTTAGAAATTTGAGCAAGGTGAGATTTCTTTGAGGTTGGAAGGTGCAGTGATGGAAAGTTAAAATCTTCACGTGAGAAAAGCTCACTGCTCTGGGCCTTATATGAAGGGGCTTCCACATACGGAGTTGAAGTTGGCAGAGAGAACTAATGGATGGTATATTTCTTTTTCTTTTTTTTTTTTTCCTTTTTTTGGAGGGGGGGGAAGCAGGGAAATTAGGGTTAAGTGACTTGCCCAAGGTCACATGGCTAGTAAGTGTTAAATGTCTGAGGTCAGATTTGAGCTCAAATCCTCCTGACTTCAGGGCTGGTGCTATATTCATTTGTACCACCTAGCCACCCCTAATGGATGGCATATTTCAGCAAAAGTATAGTAATAGGAGAGTAGGATGAGAATAGGGAGCAGAGAGTAATCCAGTTTGGTTGTACTATCGACTATATGAAGAAACATAGGATCATACAAGGTTAGAAAGTTAGGTTGAAGGCACATTGTGGGAGACATCCAATGACAGGATCCAATTTATGCTTCATTTTGTAGTTAGTGGAAAACTGAAGATTTTTGAGATGGGGAGTGAAATGATCACAGTAATTCATTAGGGACATTTTGTGGTGTTTAGTAGTAGTATACAAAATGGATTAGAGAGAGAGAATAAGTCTGAAGTCAGGGAAACTGATCAGGAAGATACTGCCATAGTTTAGGAGAGAAGATGGTGGCATGAACTATTGTTGCTACAGTAGTAATGAAAAGGAGAAAGGTAGCATCCCAATAAACTGGTATATCCTTATTATGCTCTGCAGAGACATCTGGGGATTTGGAGTTCCTAAGAATGTAAATACATTTTGAGGCTACTAAATAGGCAGCTCTCTTCCTGTCAGACCTGCAGTATTAAAATAATTCAAGGAAAGAGAGAAGAGCAAAGTCCTGGGCTTTTATTCCAATTATTGTGTCTTTCATTCCTTGATGATACCCTAACAGTGAGAGCCTCACAGGTAATTCTCTTTTTTCTCCAAGAAGACTGCTCAGGAAATATCCTCTTCTTTGACTAGAAGTATAGATTCCACAAACCTTACATTTGAGATTTCAAAAGAGACAACCCTCAGAACTATCCCAGAAAGCTAGTGTTTAGGTACTCACATTGTTGAGCTTATGTAGGCAATCCTTTTGTCTCTCCCCTGGACCCCTCCCCAAAAATGTATAGTTTTCAGGAAATGTTCCTTTTCTGGATAGCAAACAAGATCCTCAATCACTTGAATTTGGAGTTAGTCCTAAAGTGACCCCTGTGGCTATTGCTATCCCCCCCCAAATATTTCTTTTCTGACTAGATGGCTAGATTTTAGGATTCTTGATTTTGTGATTTCTTGCAGGGCAGGCACCATCCAGTAAATCAATGAAGTCCTTAATCAATTTGATAAATTTGCTATTGTACTTCTGTAGAAACTCTTAATATTCCACCACTGCCCCATCTGCAGCTGTTTCTCCATCTGGAAAAGCCCATTTTAAAATTTCTTGTGAAAAATAATGGCACAAGGGTCCAGAAACTCTTCTTGGGCCACATGGATGAGCATATGTCTATTCTGATGCAGGCAGACATAAATGATATTGGACAGGTAGGATATTCAAGGAACTCCCAAGATTGAACTTTCAGTATCTCTCAAGTAGAAAAGGGTGAGTGAAAAGACAAAATGGAATCTGATTACTTTTAGTAGTAGTAGTAGTAAGACTACTTTTATAAGCTAATGCAATGAAGCAGATTCTGTCCCAAAAGACTAAGCCAATTAATTTTTCTTAGGAATAGCTCCAGTCTTTGAAGCCCATCCTCCAGAAGATATGGTCACACTCTCTATTGTACACACACATACACTATAACATGCATATACATATATATATATATATATATTTGCACATACATATGTATGCATATGCATACATATATACATGTGTATGCATATTTGTGCATATGTGTATTTATGTCTATATGGAGAGAGATAGAGAGAGAAGAAGAGACAGGGAGACTCATACCCTATAAACAGCAGATGTCAAGTTGATTGGGTAAGTCTTTTGATTATCAGTTACACCAAAGTTCCCACACAAAGGCTCATCTTCAGACAAGATCTTTAATTTTATAAGTTTGCTCCTTTAATCAATGCCCTACAACAATAATAATCACTTATATAAAATTCACAGTGTTCCACCTGACATTCAAGGATCTCCACAAATGAGAGTGAAGCTGACTTCAGTCTCATTTCACATGATACCCTTTTAGGTACTTTATTTTCCATCCAAACTAATGTCCCCAAATATATACTATGCAATTTCCCACTTCTTTACATTTGCTTAAGCTATTTATAGTCCAAATCAGCTCTGAACATCCTTATCACAATTTCCCTCTCAAAGGTAAGTCTTAGGTCTCTGTACAAGTCTATTCTCTAATGTGATCAGTTTAGACTCCCCTCTTTTTGCTTCCCCATAAGACTATCAGTTGAGAATCATTATGGTCAATCAATCTTAAGTCCCTCTCAGAATAGGAACTTTACCAAGATGGTACAGTAAGAAATTGGTAGAAAATGTTCCCCTAAAAGTCTATGACACACTCTCCTGCGTGATGAGGTGAAAGCAGGCACAAGCTTAGAGAGCACATGTGGCAAAGGGGGTAAGTCATAGTTCTTTTAGCTGGAAGAATTTCCTTCTAGGTATATTGTAGTTTATTTGTGAGGCTCCTTTTGTGGAACCATAAATCTGTCTATTTTCTATCTTACATTCCTAAAGAATAAACTACTATCAGTTGGTCCAGGGATGGAACTTTCGTATTCCTGGGAAGATAGAAACTGTCTGAGGCTTAAAGTTCCTCTTTTGACCAAAGGTAAGGGGAATGGAGGAGACCTAAGTTAAAGCTGGAGCCAACACTTCTCTTTTCTCTCACAAGTTTCTTGTCAGGGGATTTATCTTTTCTCCATACCTGCTCCAACCTTTCATATGAAGGCAGTTCCAACTTGTTAATTTGTAGAAAACACTCTTGGCATGACCAAGTTTCTTCAGTCTATCCCAACATACTTTTTTGTGCAATGTGCATACAGTTCTGAGTTTTAGCATGAAGTATGAAGCTTATTCTCTTACCTAGCTTGGATATGGAGGCTAAAATAGGATATGGTGGTTTTAGCCACACCCTTACATATTATGAAAAGTCCTCTCCTCACATTTGACTGATAAAGTCCTATTAACCCTACTGGGTCAACTAAAATAACACTTTCATCATGAAGTCTACATCCAGTTTATCACACCTGGCAGTGATATCTACCTCTTTTTATTTTTTTTCAGTACATTGTATTTCTAAATTATATTCTTATTTGTATTGATTCATATACACTTTGTCTCCACTACAGGGTTGTAAGCTTTTTGAGGCCAAGGCTATGGCTTATTTATTTTCATGTCTTCTAATTTAGAACATAGTAGATTTGTAAGAGCTTGAAATGTATTTATGTGTCTAAAGCAAGATTTGAAAAGTTTGTTCCTTATCACTTAAAAATTATATGCCATATGAGTTACGATTCACTGTGCTTTCTTCAAATCTTCAGTCTCAGACAAGTGACCTCACAGAATAAATATCTTCAGACAGTGGCAAGCATAATTGTCTTGCATTAAAAATATATGAATATAAAAAAATAATATTAAAAAAATCCTTCATTGTGAACCTTCCTGGATGCTGTAAGCCAGGCAGTCCCAGCTCTGGTGCAACTTCTACTCATTTTTTTCTGGTTAAACCTTTCATTTGAAAAATGCTTGATGTCAAGAAAAACTTCCTAAGAAATAGAACAATACAACAGGTACATCATGTTGATTTTGGAAGTAATGGGTTCAACTTTCTTGGAGGTCTTCAAATAGATGGTAGGTGATCATTCTTAAGGAATTTCCTTTTCAAATATCAGCCAGACTAGATAACCACTTTCCTTCTAAGTCTAAAATTCTGTGATTTTGTGACTGAATGTATATGTTGGCATGATTTTGTGGATGAGTTAATTAACTATGAAATTTTGATTAAGAAAACAACAACTTTTTAGTCTCCATGTCCTATTACTGTATATGTTTGCTTTTTAGTGAAAAGTAGCTAATTGCATTTAAGTTATTAAATTGTACTTTACAGAATTGGAACGTTTTATAATTTTTTCATGTATTTCAATCTAAGTTACCCAATGTGGCTAAGTTTATACAATTTATTTTCAACTATATATAGTACTAAGCTTAAAAAAATTAGTCTGATTCTTAACACAGTATATATTTATAGCACAGTGCAAAACTGTTGTACTTCTAATTGTGATAAACTGAAGACATTTCAAAAAAAGTTTCAGTTGGTCTTTGACATTATGTTCATTTGCATTTCTTAGTATAAGTCATTTAGATTCAGATATTTCAGCAATTGAGCTGTGTTCATAAAATGTAGCCTGTGATTATTGTGCTTAACAATGAGAAGAAATCTTTGCACACATGCACAAAAGAGTTCCTCAGAAAACAAATGTTTTGGGGGGGGGCAGCCAGGTGGTAGAGTAAATAGAGCACCGGTCCTAAAAAGACCTGAGTTCAAATTTGGCCTCAGACACTTACCACTTACTAGCTGTGTGACCCTAGGCAAGTCACTTAATCCCAATTGCCCTGTCTTCCCCTCCTCCAAAAAGGGAAAAAAATCCAAAAGAAAACAGATGTTTCTTCTGCTTTTCCTGTTTTGAGTTCCTTTCAGTTTTCTTCCTTCTCTGATTTAATATTTTTTAATATTTCCTTGTGCACTAATCATACTGTTTGTATACATGTCCTAACATCTACTGGTAGATTGTAAAGTCATTGGCAGTAGAGTCTCTAATTTATTTACTTTTCACATTTCCTTCAGGATTTAACATTTAGTCATGGAAGTGCATTACAGTTAATAGATATTCAATAAATGTTTGAATGAATGGTTGTTTCAGTTCACAACTCAAAAACATTTTGAAATATTTTTATCCACTTTCCTTTTTATGTCTGACCCAATGAAGTCATAGATTTGATCACTTCAAGGACCTTTTGTTGGTTATCATGACATTCCATTTATTGTTTAGTAGTGCCAGTAGGTGATGTGAATTAAATGACTCCAGAAACCAGTAGTATCTTTCTAGACTGCAAACATTCTTTGATAAGGTCTGAAAAAAAAAAGAAAAGCAAAAAGAAAAACTTCACATAAGGTAATATGAAAAAGACTGATATGTGAAAGCTGTGAATCCACATGTTGATCCACTTAATTATCCCTCGTATTTGTGCAGGAGGTTTGTTACAAATTGTTCAGTTCAGTAGAAGTTTATTGAACATCTGCTGTATATCTGGCATTATTGTAAATGCTGGAGTTACAAATGTAATAATTAAACATTTCCTACTCTCAAGGAGCTTATATTTGATTATAATTGATATTCAATATGCAATTAAATTTGCAGACCTTTATATAATCCCTATTTTTATCAGTGTGGCTAGTATCTCCACTACTATTATCATAATCCAACCATACTTTCTTATCCTCTTTGATTATTGAGTCTTAAGTCTTCCAATAAGTTACACAAATGTATATTTAGAATTGGAAGGGACATTGAAAGTCATTACATCCAATCCCCTCATTTTACAGGTGGAGAAAGTGAGACCTGGAAAGGTAAGGGAACTTTCTCAAAGACATATAGTAACGTTAGGGTATGAACCTAGATCCTCTAACAACAGACATGGGCTCTTCTCCTGGAGGATCTCTGCAATTCACTGTTTGCTTCCTCTTGGTTCATTTAATATTTTGTTTATATCAATTTATCATTTGTCTATTTCTTTGTTACACCTTTCTCATAACAAATGATTGACTCATCTTTTTATACTATGCCTGTCATTGATATTGCTGTCAGTTTTCTTTTTGTTCTTCTTCTTTCTTTTTTTTTGGAGGACAATTTGGGTTAAGTGACATGCCCAAGGTCATACAGCTAGTAAGTGTGTCAAGTGTCTGAGGCTGGATTTGAATTCAGGTATTCCTGACTCCAGGGCTGGCACTCTATTCACTGATCCATATAGCTGTCTCACTGTATGTTTTTCCATTGTCCTTTATGTCTTTTGAAATTTTAATTCTTCTGAGATCATAGTATAATATGATTCACATGCATGTAACATCACTGGGAGAAAGTTAATGATAAAAATATGGCTTTATGGCAGTGAGTACATTGTTTGGGATTATTTAAAATAGTAGACCATTTTCTAAATTTAATCATGACTTTTTCTTCTCATATTCACTTACGGGCCCAGTTCAACTTGTATCTAATATTAATAATAAACAAATACATATTTAGAGAGCATACCAAAAAAATAATAGTATCTCAAAAAAATAATAGTATCTACAAGCTGGATTCCTCTAGAAAAACAAGTATTGCAGGTTCAAAGCACTCTGTGAGTCTATACTTCAAAAAAGAATAGCTCATGAACCTTAAAGACATTTACTGAAATGTCAGAGCAAGAAAAGTAGTAATAATACATCTTACCCTTATACCTGATGTACACTCTTTCACAAATACACCCAAAGTTAGTGCACTGCTTCCTGCAAACTTGGGCTTAAAGTTGTTGCTAATACTTCCCTAAAATTGCTTCTAGAAGATGCTTGACTCTAAATCTCTGTAGTCTGTAGCTTCTTGTCCAACTTTTGTGAGCTCTCTGTGCTCCAAATAGAACATGGTACAGGAGAGTCTACTTCTTTCTTCTTTAAGGATCAGGAAATACCATGAAATCTCTCTTTAGAAGATCTGATATTGAACTCAGGAATTCTTGAACTTGGAGTGCCCCAGAGACAACTCTTAGAACTGGTGCTTCCTGGAAATTCCTTAGTATTTGTTGAAAGGCTAAATTTTAGTATCATACCATCTAGAGCAGTGGTTCTCATCCTTTCTAATGCTGCAACCCTTTGATACAGTTCCTCATGTTGTGGTGATCCCAAACCACAAAATTATTTTTGTTGCTACTTCATAACTGTAATTTTGCTACTGTTATGAATCATAATGTAAATATCTGATATGCAGGATGGATTTTCATTGTTACAAATTGAACATAACCCACAGGTTGAGAACCACTGATCTAGAGGATTGAGAAAACTACTTTGTCTACCCTGATGTTTGGGGTTTCCCTGAATTCTCCTTTCAGACTGTATGCCAGGAAACATCTCTGATGGTTATATGCTCCTGTTGTAAGTTACTACCATCAGTCTTTCCATAAATCTTCCTTAGCCAACTTATTCAATATGCTGAAAACTTTCCTTTGTTTCTTTTAATTTAGAGGAGGGTCCAATTTAACACTTTGTCTCCCTCCATTTTCCTACCACTTAGGGAGATTGAAAACATTGAAGGCAAGGTCTTTCTGTTTGAGGAGTGTGTAATCTAGGGAGAAAGAACTTGTATACACACACAAAACATACATGTTTACAATATACCTATGTGCATATACATACATGTGCATATATGTATTGTTGTACACATACATGTGTGTATATATAAAACCACTATAAAATAATACAAAACAACAGTAGGAAAAATGTAAAGTTACACAATAGAATCTTTATACAGTCTGAATGGCTGGAGTTCGAGACAGCTTCTAAGAGCAAAATTTTATGTTTCTTAAGAGTAGGTACCTTGTCTCTTGGTGCTTCTGTTGTTCTTAACAGGACCAAAGCACTGGAAGTAAGGCCACTGACAGGCTAAATGTTAATGTATTTGTAGAGTCCATCCTTTAAAGGAATGAAAGATCAAACATAGTTGTGCTAGGCACTTAATATTGTTACAGACATTCAGATTTACTTAACTTATATCCACCTATGATTTCCATTGGAGCAACCTCACAACTCTAAGCCAGCTCTATAGATGATTATTACCTGAAGTCATGTCAGGTCTTTGCCACCCCCTCACCCCCAGAAGTGTTTTTTCCAGTTCAGAAGGAACCCTTCTTTGGTTTGTATCTCTGAATGCTCCTTGTTTGGGAACATTTATCGAATGAAACCTGCTAGCAGTATTTTTATTTCTTATCATTATCTTAATTGCTTGTCTTTGTATATAGTTTTACAGTTTTCAAAGCTCTTTTATAGACATTGCCTCATTTGATTTTCACAATGCTCCTATAAGGTAGGAAGGAGAAGCCAGTTATCTCTATTTTACAGATGAAGAAAGCAAGACTCAGAGAGATTAAATTACTCCCCTAAGACCAAATACCATTATTTTAACCTCATTAGTTGGTTGTAGAGCCAGAAATACCACTAAGATTTTCTGAATTCCAATCCAGTGATCTTTTCAGTATATTACAGTGTTTATTTAAAAAACACACACACAGAGCTATGTTTCAGAGCTATATAACATTCTTTATTCTCTAATTTTTGTTAGTCTTTAATTAAGCAACAAGTATTTATTTAACAGAGTCAGCTAAGTGGCTCAACTTAGTTGATAGAATGCTAGGCCTAGAGTTAGAAGACCTGAGTTAAAATCCAATGTAAGAATTTATTAGCTGTGCAACCCTGGGAAAATGACTTAACCTTTGTTTGCCTTGAAGGGAGCTATGTGGCTCAGTGAACACAGTGCTGAGTCTGCAGTCAGGAAGACCTGAGCTCAAATCTAGCTGTAGATTCTTACTAGTTGTGTGACCCTGGGCAAGATAATTGACTTCTTTTTTACTTAATTCATTGGAGAAGGAAATTGCAAACCATTCCAGTATTTTTGCCAAGAAAACTTCATGAACAGTATTGGTATGCTATGGTCCATGGGGTCACAAAGAATTGAACATGATTGAACAACAACAACTTTATTTAACATCAATTATTTGCCAGACACTGTGCTAGTTATTGAGAATGCAAAGACAAAGGCAAACCAGTCATTCCCCTCAAGAAGCTTATATTGTAATGGTGGAAACAATATGTACATCTGTAGATGTAGACTAGATCTATACAGAGAAGATACAAGGTAGGTAATATTGGTGTAGAAGATAATATCAGTTTGAAGGAAACATATACAGAAAATGGCCTAGTGTGCTTGAGCTGATCTTAGAAGGAAAACAGGGCTTCTAACAGGCAGAGGTAAGGAAGAAGAACATTTATGGTATGGGGAACAAATGTTCTGAGTTAGTCTGGTTTTATTATATTTATAACCTGGTAAATGCTAAAATTACAATAAACTCAGAAGTTGCCGTTGCTCCTGCGACATAGCAATAAATTCCAGCAGTTGCTAAAAATATGATGAGCCCTTACATCTTAATGATATCACAATAAATCTTTTATTTCTACAATAATTTTGCTTACTAAATTGATCAAGAAGATCATTTTTAGGTTTACCAAGGTTGGAAATAGAGATAATTCATCAGGAAAAACACTAATTAAATATTTGCAGGACATATTTTTACATTTGGGAAGTAGGATCTTAATGAAGAGTATTGCTTTTTCTTGTAGTTGACAATTACTTTTTAAAATACTAAGATTACTGTTTAATCTTATATAACACTATAAATAATTTAAAGGGAGAATTACTGTCTTATTATAAACAATAGGATTTACAGCTAGTAAGAACCTTCTAAGCAATCTAGTCTAATCCTCTACAATAAAATAAAAGAAAACTAAAGTCTAGGTTGGTAAAATAACTTGTCTAAACTTTTGTGGGTATTAACTGATAAAGTTATTATTCGAACCCAGGTTTTCTGATTCCAAATCAGTACTTATTCCACTCTCTCACACTGAATCACCTCATCTTTTGGAAGCTGTAAAACTCATTCTTCTTTGTCCATCATTTCCAGTATATTTTAAATTTGGATTTTCATGTTCATATTTTATTAATAATATTTGGTGCTATTGAAAAAGGAAAAAAGGACACACCTAAAAAACAGAACTGCATTGTGTTTTCTAGGGATTGATATAGCATGACTAAATTCCAAACTTATTTTTATTTTTGTTACTTATAAAAACAATTTGCTCCCTTAAGTTTTTGTGTGGTCAATCAATGTACATATGTACATATGTGTATACATATATGTACATGTAACAGTGCCAATAAATCCGTATGTATATATGTACATCCTTAGAAAAAAAATTACAAAACTTCAAGATCAAATATAAATCCTTAAGTAGAAATTAAACATTCATGGAGTCAGGACTATTTTTTTGTCTTTGTTTCTTGGCACTTTGAACATAGAAGAAAATTAATGTTGTTTGCACTGAATTATTTTGCTTGTTGAATTTGGAGATAGAAGATTTAAAGTTTCTCAAAATTATATAGCACTCTTTGTCAATTAAATTCAGATACTTTTTCCTATTGCTTTTGCTCAGCACATTCTCTGTGGTAACCTCCTCTTGTTTATACATTAACAAATTAGCCATTACTAATAATAGATTTTGTCACATGGTTTTAATTAGTTACAGAAAATCATGGGCAATTTTTGAATGTTTATTTGAGTATGTTTTGTTTGGATGCTGACCATTCTCTATTGACAGATCTCTAAAGTCAGTAGAGATACCCAGTTCCATGCTATTTGTCTTGATGAGAATTTTATTCCAGGGAAGGATATACATTATTCATCATATTGAGGGGGGTTTAGCTTTGCAAGCATGTCCTGCTGGTAAAGTTTGATCCTCTTTGAGGCAGATATGGACAATGTATAGTATCTAATATATTTACCATGTAGTAGTTTAAAAACAATCCATGAAAAAAATCCAAGTTAAAAGCCTATATGAAATAAGCAAGAAACTTTAATAAGAATGAAATAGCAAGCATAAAAGGAAAGACAGCAAATGTTTTTTTCTTTATGAGTATTAAAACAATTTTGTTTTAATTATACCTTTTATTTTTACACAGTAACAATAGTCATTCCTCCACAGTCTTCATCCTCATTCACACCTCCCTCCCTTTCGCAAATTGAATCCTTCCTTTTAATGAAGACAAGAAGTTTTTCTAAATGAACAAACAGTGATTTGGACTATAATAGTAATGAAATTTGAAGATCCCTCTGTATTGCCTAGCTGATAGGTACCTAGCATCTACTTTCAAATTAAACCTCTGTTAAAGAAACAGAAGGTACAATCCCCTGTGGCTGACATAACGAGAAGGGCCTGAACAGGGAACCTCAGTTGCTGAAGTGACAGGAAGGAGCTGAACAGGGAGAAGCTAATACTGTATATAAGAGCTGGACAGTCAGAATTTCCTGGGATAAGCATTGTGGAGGCAGGGGAGCTGCTGCTGGACTGAAGACTGAACTGAGAATTGAGAAGAACTGAGAAGAGGAATGAGAATTGAGAACTTAGACAGAATTTCTTGGAACAAGCCATGTGGAGGCTGGATGAAGTAATTTTGATTTTGAGAATGGAGCTTATGGTGCTGAAGACTTCTGACAGCCAACCAGACCTGCAGAAGACTGAGGAAACATGACTGTGGTGCCAGTACTTTGTACAAATATTGTTGTGGCTTTGTTAATGTGTATGGATGTTATTGTGGCTTTGTTAAGCCTTGTCTTCCCAGGAATGGAGACTGTTAAGGATTTGGGGTGGATAGGATGCTGTGACCTTCAATATGGAGCAGGAACTGCTCAGAGAGCTGGACATGGAACTGGGAGCTATCTGCCTTTGAATTCAGGTGGCAGTTGTTTAGATTTGAGTGGGAGCTGGGACCATGGAAGAAGAATCATGGAAGCTGAAAGACTGCTCCAAGTCCAGATGAAAAGACCTCTCTGTAGACACTGAGTAGTGACTAATGAAATTGTAATTTACTTATGACCTAAGGGTACATGGCTCTTGTACTTTCCACTACCCCTTAAGAGGGTACCGAATAGTGACTGTTGAAGTTGTAACTTAATTGTACCCAGTGGGTGGAGAACTTTGACTATTTTACTTTGTGTATAATCCTTTGTACACATCATACAGCCTTAAAGTACATCCTTTAAGGAGGCCTTGCCTCCTTAAGGATGATTGAGTTAAGGATTAAGAAGACTCTCCTCCTTAAGACTGATTGAATTACGGACTTGACTAAATGATTGCTTGTCTAAATAAATGCACCTTGTTTAAAAGAGAACCATTGAAAGATTGAGTTACTAAATGATTGTACTTTGTTTAAAACTATGTGACCACTTTGGTGAAAACTATGTGGCAATTTTAGTGATAAGTTGTTGAGTTGTGACATAGTGAATGCTGTACCTTGATTTTCTGTGGATGTTTTGCTCTGATTTGTTATTGAATAAATAGAAAGTTTGTGCTGAGAATAAGAGCGAACCGAGACCTGGGTTCAAGGTAAATTTAGGTGTGGATTTATTGATCAAGCATGCGACTGCCAGAGTTCTCACTCAAATTGGCAGTCCCTAATGGATCTCACAAACTTCATTATATGGACCAAAATGAGGAACTACAACCAGAAAGGGAGCTAGCCAAAGCTCTTACGTACAGAAGCAAAGAAAGCATGATTACATAGCTCAGGGCTAATTTGGGAATATGGCACAAGGGTACAAGGGTACAACCACCAATGACGTAAAGGTCCCTCCCAGAACAGGTGGGGTGCAGGGTCATGGGGAAGGGGACTGGAAATTCCCGGGGTCATGTTCTGGGCAGGGGGTGTGGGGACTCTGCTTGGTTAGTGGAACAGGATGGGGTGATCTCTAGTCTTGTACCCCAAGCCAATTCTTGGAAAAGTACAGAATGCTAATTTGAGGAAGTAGGGAGACTATGCCTTTTGGCAACATGCCCAGACTTACCTTAAGCAGTTACAGGCTATTGCAGCGAAGTAGCGACAAAGCAAAAGTATAAAAGGGGCTTGATGGTGGGACACAGGTGGGCCATGCTCATGTGGTGGATAGATGACCCAAGACTTGAATTAGGGTATAACAATCAGAACCTTGAAAAGCTGTTCACAGCAGCAGTCCTCTGGAAAGCTTGACTTTACAATGACTAATAGGCTTAGTAACATTCTGCACATGAACTCTACCACTTGTCCATCAAAAAGAGGGAAATCTGGTGTTGGAGGTCAAAACTAGTCATTACTGTTAATTGAACTTCTTTTGAGTGTTGCTTTTGGGTACCTTGTGGTAGTCAAAAGTCCTTCTGCTTCTGCGTCTTTTACTTTGTATGTCTTCCTATGTTTTTCTGCATTCTTCATAGTTGCCATTTTTATTTTGGGATAGATTGTAGATCTCAAGTAGGGAGACCAGAGACCATCTAGTATAACATATAATTTTATAGATGAGGGAAGAGAGGTACAGCTAATATTGCTGGAGACCGGCAGAGGTGAGATTTGAACACAGATCCTTCTGCTCCAGAGAAAGCCTTCTTTCAGTTGTGCTTCATTGTCCTTTCATCAGTACTTAGTGTATTTCCAGTTTTTGCTATGGAAGGTGACAAATTCCTTATTAATTTTAATCTGTTCTTTTAAGTTTTGTAAAGCACTCTTTCTAAAAATTAAGGTGGAAAATTGATTTATGTAGTTGTTCAGAATAAAGTGGAGACATAGCACTTCATCTTCATCATCTATTCCATTAGATTATTAGATTGTAAACTCCTTGAGGTTAGAGCTTGTCTTTTGCCTATTCTTGTATCCTCAGTGCCTGGCACATTGTGGGTGCTTGAGATTAAGAGATTGATTGCTTTTACATATGTGATAAAGGAGCCCATCTCTGTACTAATAAAATCTTCATTTTTAAGTATCTATAATCTGGAGCCTAAGTAATGAATAACTTTAAAAATCCTGACAATGAAGGGACTAGTCTGGGTATTTTTGTAAAGGCCTTGCAATCTCAGTGTGAGTAATAAAAATGGAATTGCTTCACAAAGTACTGTCCCTTTGAGAAAAAGAGAGAAGGAAAGATAAAGATGGTTTAGGGAGCAAAGGTTATATGCCCCCATCTTCTGCAATTCAAAAACTGAGAAGGGTAAAGCCCTAGAGATTTCATTAGAATTTGCCCTTGCAGGCCTCACATCCTGACCCAAATCCTGGAAGAGAGAGCACATCTGATTCTAGGCAATGGCTGATCCATTTTTTAACCTTTCTTTTATACCCTTTCTACTGCTGAATCTTCTGTTACACATACACAAGTTA
The DNA here is from genome assembly GCA_028646575.1 of Pseudocheirus occidentalis. Classification (NCBI taxonomy): domain Eukaryota; kingdom Metazoa; phylum Chordata; class Mammalia; order Diprotodontia; family Pseudocheiridae; genus Pseudocheirus; species Pseudocheirus occidentalis. The sequence continues at coordinate 92,699,066 of CM053600.1, forward strand.
AACTTTGACTTTTTATTATCATGCACTCTGTGGTTCTGTGAATGAGTGCTGAAAGTTTGATGATATGATACTGGGAAAAGTCTAGTTGCTTTCAGAGGGGATTCTTCTCTCTGTGTGGATATAAAATACTCCAGGACTTTAATGTCTTATCTAGAGTTTTTGAAAATGCAAATAAATTGTACATACCAGGATCAGAATTTTCTGTTATTGTAAGGAATTAAAGAATACGAAGGGAATTTCTTTATGAGATGTTCTGGTTTTCTCTGTAAGTGGTATCACTCCATTTCCCCCCATTCTGCTCATAGATATGCATTATTGATCAAGTTCTTAAAAATTCTCTGAATCAGTTTCTTTCCCTTCCTTCCTCCTTTCCAACACAAGGTAATTTCTTGATCCTTGTAATGTTTTTAATATATTCTTTATTTACCTTTATTCTACATTGCCCAATAGACTGATGTCTAGTTTATGTATTTTGTTCTTTGACTTCAGAGTTAGCACTGCTATTCTTGATTTGATCCATGAACACAATGGGCATACATCAAAAGACTAATATGTGATTAGGAATCCTTTTCACCAAGATTATACTGTATAGATCTTGCCTGGTGCTATAAGTAAGACCAAAAAAAGTTGGAGAATAGATTTAGATGGTGAAGGGAATATAGGCATCCATTTTTTCCTACATCCTCAATTTTCCTGAAGCCCCAAAAGGTTAAGTAACTGAGGTTACCCAAATAAGTTCTCAGAATTAGGATTTGAACCCAGATCACTTGAACCTGACTTGATTTTGTAATTTAAGTGTAGGGGTGGGTAGATTATGGGAGTCTATGCTTTAGTTGCAGAATTTTCCATTTATCCTTATGATTTAATAGGTTGCAGGATTTTGTTTGAAGGCAACAGATGATATGCAGGGAACTTCTAGTAAGTGGCAAATAAAGATCAGCTACCCCTTCTCATGTTGCTTTTTAGTGTTAGACAGAGACCACCATATGGTACTTTCATTTCCAAATAACCAAACTCCATGAGACTCTGACCCTGATGAAGCAGAGGCTGATGCTGGCCTGATACCTGCCTATGGGCAACTCTCAAAATACAGTAGTGAAGCAAGGGAGAAATGCTTCCTTCCTTCCTTCAAGAATTGGCTAGGGACCCTCAAATCCTGAAAGATTCTGAAACTGTTACAGCCCAAAGCAAGTGAGAGATCTTCAGCTACCTGCCTTCATCTATCCCTCCACCAATGCATATCTTCTATAGGCACTAAATAAACTTATTTATCTCTGTATAAAAATATAACTTGGTTTTTGATGCATTTATAATAGGTAACAATTCTGCTCAGACAGGTCACATGTCAGAGACAGGATCCTCCCTAGATTTGAGGCTTGCTGCACTGTTCTTTTTTAATTTTTTCATTATGATTTGTTTAATCACTTTAAACTTAAAATGTAGTTTTAAATTTTGGGCTTGAATTTACACAGAGAGTTCTTTATTATATTTTGTATATTTTTAGTTTTATTTTGTCCAGTTTACAGTCATGCAATTTAAAATTGATTGAATATTATATTTTTGGCTATTTCTTTAAAAGATTAAACATCTGTCCTTTTATTAAACATGTAGTGCTGCCACCCCCAAGTTTCTCCTCCCTAGCCATTTGTAAAGCTAAGTACAAGCAGCTTTCCTGAGGACTGCTGCTGTGAATAGCTTGAAGGTTCTGACCACATAGTATAGTGAACTCTCTATTTATTCAGCAATAAATGAAAGTAAAGCATTCACAGAAACCAAAGTTCAACATTCACAACAATAAGTCACAATCTGAATTAATTAACATAAAGTACCCATCTAAAGTCATCCAATCATCTTTAACTCAATCACCCTTAAGGAGGAATCATTCTTTTTTTTTTTTTTGCTTTTTAGAGGGCAGTTGGGGTTAAGTGACTTGCCCAAGGTCACACGGCTAGCTTTTATGTTAAGTGTCTCAGGCCGGATTTGAACTCAGGTACTCCTGACTCCAGGGCTGGTGCTCTATTCACTGCGCCACCTAGCCGCCCCCAGGAGGAATCATTCTTAAGAGGTATAATGTACAAAGTGCAAAGGTCTTCCACTCCTAGGTCCCATTCTTAATTTTGTCAATCAGCACTAAGTACCCAAGTAAAAATTCTTTCGTCTTGACTTGGGGCTAACTTCCAAATTCCATGGTTCTTCTTCCATTCTCCCAGCCCTTGACTGAATTCACCCAAGTGTCTCCTGAATTCACAGCTCAGCAACTCTCAGCTCCTGTTCCAGCTCCTATTCCAGCTCCTGTTTCTGTGAAGACAAAGTTTTTTTTCTTTTTGGAGGGCAATTGGGGTTAAGTGACTTGTCCAAGGTCATGTGACTAGTTTTTGTGTTGTGTCTGAGGCTGGATTTGAACTCAGGTCCTCCTGACTCCAAGGGCCAGTGCTGTATTCACTGCACCACCTAGCCATTTTAAATTTATAAGATTTATTATTATTATTTGCTTTTTGGAGGGCAATTGGGGTTAAGTGACTTTCCCAAAGTCACACGGTTAGTAACTGTTAAGTGTCTGGGTCCGGATTTGAACTCAGGTCCTCCTGACTTTAGGGCTGGTGCTCTATTGACTGTGCCACCTAGCCACCCCTGAAGACAAAGTTTAACAGAGCCACAACAATATCTACACATATCAGGCTTAGCAGAGTCACAACAGTATTCACACATGTTACTAGCACTATCATTTCAATTCACTTTCTGTCTGTGAAATCAACAAGACTTCTTCTATCTGACAAAGTAACACAAACACAGATCTACACGGGCAGAACAGACAGCATGCTGGACACCACAAGCGTTCTCCCTCTTAGTTCTGCTCAGTCCCAGCCTTTATATCATCAGCTCCTTCCTGCTCTTCCCCTTCCTCTTAAGTCTTTCCATTCTGGTCTTTGGCAAGTCCATCCCATTGTGGGTTTCACAAGTTCTGTTTCTAACAAAGACTTGATATAATCACAGGCAGAGGCTGAAAGGCACTTGAAAAGCTGAAATAAGGAACCAAGTGCTTGAACAACTAAAACAAGGAACTAAGGACTCCTTGGCTTTGTATTACCCCATTACAAGACAAGACCAGATGCAACCCAGACACTTTTACTGGAACCTTTATTAAACACTTCCCTTTATTTTGATTTAAAGCGTCTTTCTTGAGAAAGTCACTTCCTTTGAAGACTTCCTCTCTAAAAACAAGTGTCTAATTCCTTTGATGCTTTTCTATTGTTCTCTAAAGTGATAACAGTTGCTCAAATGATAAATGGTCAAAGGCAATGAGCAGACCATTTTCAAAGGAGGAATCCTAACTATCAAAAGGCGTATGAGAAATACTCCAAATCACTAATAATTATAGAAATAAAATTTTAAGAAATTCTGAGGATCCACCTCTTACCTATCAGATTATGGAGAAGTATATTCTAGGCTTAGGGGATAATTTAAGCAAAGATACCTGGGTGGGAAATGGAAGACAGATTTTTTTGGGAAAAATACCCAAAATGAGAATAAATAGAACCTTTATGGACATCTTCAAAGTTCCTTGTCACAAAGATATGACATGGATCTTTCTATACCTTATGAAGTGCTAATATGTCTGTGTGCCTTATCATTACTATGGTAGACTTAAGGATCAATATATATTTGAAAGTACATATAAATGATTTAACTGTTCTTACTGAAAATTTGATGTCTTTTCAAACCTTCTTAAAGCTACTCATCACAATGTCTACAAGATCATTAATCTTCTAGAAGATAATATGGTATGTTAGTAAGACCAACTGACTTTGGAGTCAGGGGGCTTATGTTCATATTTCTCTATCATCTCTCTCTCTCTCTCTCTTTCTCTCTCTCTCTCTCTGTCTATCATCTATCTATCTATCATCTATCTATCTGTCTCTATATATTTCCTCCTTTTGGTGCTTTCCATTTGTTTTACCTTGGGCAAGTCACTTAAGAAATGGGGAAAGGGAAAGAGAAGGGAATAAGCATCTATGTAGCATCTACTATGCACTAAACTAAGTACTTTAAAAAAACAAATATTGACTTCCTTGATACTCACAACAATCTTGGGAGGTATGATTATTATTATATTATATATATATATATTATTATCCTATTATTATCTCCATTTTACAATTGAGGAAACTGGAACAAACAGAGGTTAAGTGACTTGCCCAGGGTTACACAGCCAAAAAGTTCCTGTGGCCAAATTTGAATTTGGGTCTCCCTGACTCCAGGTCACACCTTTGTACTGTGCCACCAGCAAGCTACCTTTTAGCCTCTCTGGGCTTCAGGTTCCTTATCTGTAATGTATGAGAGTTGAGCAAGATGGTTCCTAAGGTCTGTTCCTTCTCTAGATCTTTAATCCAATTTGACTTTTAAATATTCATTTGAGTTTTTCTCTTGCTTAGCCTTAGAATTCATATATTCCCCTTGGAATTCATGATAATAATATAATTAAAGATTATTTGGGAGGATAACATTCTGATCCCTGGAAATAAGATATATCTCTCTCATAAGAAGAGAATATTAGAAATGTCTGGGCCTGGACCATTCATAGGTTGGAGTTATTCTTAGAATGCCCAGCATTTAACTTTTAACATACTAAAACTTAAAAAGTGAATTAAAAACACATTAGTGGATTCAGTGGTGTCAAACTAGAAGATGGAGCATGTTTCCTGTAAATTTCCCTATTTAGTAACACCCTACCTCTTCTTGAAAATAATAGTGAATAATACAAGAAAATCTTTAATGCTGTCTTTGGGCTTTTGGTTGATAAAAGGAACCACTGTTTAGCTTCAAAGCTTTAAAAAATCCTTACAGAGATATTTTATCATTTCCAATGCATCTTCTCTACTCAGTGCCTACCCACAATCCCAGTGGCATGCTTAATCCATCTTCATAGCACTACATATCTTCAAGTGTGTGTAAAAATTCTGTCAGGGAGGAATACAGCTTCATAGTGGATAGCTGCCAGCGGGACTGTACAGGGAGTTCTGCTTGATGTAAAAATTGATTAAGGGTGACAATTGTTTATGCACTCCATGCATGGAAATTTTAAAGTTCAGCTGTGTTCATTTCATTTCTTTTGCCATAGTTCTCATCATCAGGTACTATGTTATTGAACATCTTCTTTAGGACTCTCCTTCAAGGAACATGGCTCATTCTAGCCCTATAAATTGACAATGACCACAAAAATATTCCATAGCCTTCTAGTCAGCTGTTTTACATAGGCCATCGATCCAGTTTCAACTTAATCATTTTAAGGCTCTGAGTCCAAGAACAAGAAGGTACATCCCCAGGAATGAATTCTAGAGTTCCTAATGCAATTAGGTAAATAATGTTTTTCTTTTTACTAGATTGAAAATTCATAAGTTTTTCTCATCATTGTTTATAGAATCATAGATTTAATCCTCAGGTGTTATAATTTTGTGCTTTTCTTAGATGTTACTGAAATATATCTTAAGCCTATTTCTACCTTTCCATTTTCATTGCCATCCTGCTTCTGCCTTCACTGATTCTTGTCAAGAAGAAATGTTTATCTTCTTTCTGGTTTTTCCACTATTCAGATAATTCTCCACAATGATTCCAGAGTATTCGTCCAAAAGTTATTTAATCCAATTAAACAAACATGTTGGTTCTACTACGTATGAAAAGTTGTGCTACCAAGGCAGCGGTGGGGGTTGGGGAGGAAGGGGAGAAAAATCTGAAGCTCAAATGACTCTGGAACTGAAGCTTGTAATTTAAAAGTAAACAAACAAGTCAATAAAAAAAAAAGTTGTGCTAAGCCCCAGAAATACAAAGACAGATTTGACACATATCCCACTTTAAAGGAAGCTTTAAATGAATTGGAGAAAAACCATATAAAAGATTAAACATGAAATAAAGAGTGACTTAAATGTAAAAGAATGGTTTAGATGAGCGCTTCTTAAAGTGTGAGTTATGACTCCCAAATGTGGTCACACCCCACAGTTTAAGAAGTGCTGAAAGGATCTCAAGTAGAAAAAGTTTAAGAAACACAGGTCTAGACTAAATGCTTTGAGGGATTTAGAAGAGGTGAAGATAATCTTTCAGTAGAGAAGTCATAGGGGTTAGGGTCACCCTTATGAAAGAGGCTACACCTGGATTGGGCTTTGAACAAAAGTAGAGATTTCAATAGAGTGGAAGTCAAGTAGTGTTGGAGGGTGAGTACATATCAGTTTTGGAGGATGAGGTGAGCAAGGGCACAGAGGAGGGGAAAGGCAAGAGAGTGAGGTAAGCAAGGGCACAGAGATGGGAAAAGGCTGGGTAAGAACAGGGGAGACAGATAACATGGAAAAAATGATCCAATTTGACTGGAACATAGAACAGTAATGGAGAGGAGTATGAGACAAAGAAGAAAGGATAACTTGGGTTCAGACTGTAGTTATTTGTCAAAAAAAAAGAGACAGGGAAGATGTTTGAGGAAAGGTGTTTTTAGGATAACTTGGGTGAGTGGTATGAAGTTCGAAAGATTTGAGGAAGCCCAATCTGGAAATTCTTACAAAAGTCTAGGAAAGAAAAGAGGACATAAAATTGAGCTGTTGTAGTAGAAGTATAAAGGAGATGAATGCAAGGGATGTTATGGTAATATTATCGACAGATATTGATAACTTACTGTGTCAGATGAGGGAGAAGGAACTTAGAGATCTGGGTAACTGAGAAAATTACATTTGCCACATTTAGAAAAATTAGATAGAAGGGAGCAGGGTTTTTTGGGGGGGGAAATGGGTACATTTTTGAACGTGCTGAACTTTGAGATGTCAGTAGGACATGCTGGTGAGAGCAGAATTTCTTTATCTTATTAATTTCTTTGGAATAAAATCTTCAATTGTTCTTTATTTCCTCCTGAATAAAGTTTAAAGCTTAACATTCTAAAAACACTTCATGATCCAGTCGCAGGGTACCTTTGCTGCCTTATGTATTTGTCCTTCCTTTCATGAACCCTTTGCTTCAATTGAACTGGACTACTTATCTTATATTTCCCTTCATCTCATACTTCATTGAAAAAATTGAGGCCATTGGAAGTGAGTTTCCTCTTCTCTCTTCCTCATCTCATATTATTTGGATGTCTTCCTCTACTCTTTTTTCACTTCAATCTTGACTGAAAATGTGACCTTCTTGCTCAGGCCACCCTTGATCTCACCTCTTCCTGTCTTCTCTAACAGCTTGCTCCTATCATCATCTTCACCTTCATCATTAGTCTCTTTCCATCTACTTCCTCTACTACAACCTACAAAACAAAACCTTTTACTTGATCCTACAGTCCTTGCTTATCATCTTATGTCCCTACCCTACCTTGGATGAACTCCTTGAGAAAGTCGTCTATACTTGGTACCTCCATTTCCCATCTTCTCACTGTCTTCTAAACCCTTTGCAATCTGGTTTCCCCTGTATCATTTAACTGAATCTGCTCTCTCCAAAGTTATCTGTGGTTTATCATTCACCAAATACACTGTCCTTTTGTCAGGTATCCACGCTTCAGACTTGTTCATTACCATTTTCCTCCTGGATACTCTCCTCTCTGGATTTTCTACAGGTCTTTTCTGACTGTCCTATCTGACATCTACTTCTCAGTCTCCTTGGTTAGTTCTGCATCCGTGTCATGACTTCTAATTGTGGGTCAACCCAGGACTCTTTCCCAGGTTTTGAGATAAGTCTTCAACACTATGGATTCAAATCTATTTAGGATTTTTAGTTCTATCATACGCATACAGCTTTTCTCATGTAAACAGTAAAAGAAATCATCCAGGAAAGCTAATCCTTCTCCTCTCTTTTTTACAATAGCAGGGAATAACATATGTTTGGTTTTTTATTTAATGTCAGAATGAAACCAGCAACAACATTGACTCTTCACATTTTTCTTGGATAATACTAATCCAAGAGGCAACATGGCACAGTCAATAGAGAACCAATCTTTGAACCAGGAAGACTGGTTTCAAGACTAACTTCTTTGGGAACCTGAATAAGTCACTTTAAACTTCTACTACTGGAGGAAACTCTCTAAGACTGTAAGTTGCAGAAAAGGTACTAACTTAATTTGGTAATGGGAATTTCCTCATTTAGGAGTTCCCTATGTGAATGAATAAATGATATGAATGAAACCACAAGTACAGACTCTCTCTGATGCTGAACTATTATTTCTATTACAAATTATATGGTGGTATGACTGTACATACCCATAATATCTGTTACCAGTGCGGTGCTTTAGGTAAAGGAAACGGAACATTTATGAAAGCTTTTATGGTAGTTATGTATTCCTCATTAGCTTCTCAAACAGTCATCTTACTTTTGAACTCTTTAGTGATCATTAACTCATTGGATAAGAACTCACAGTGGGTTACATTATGTAACGAAGTGACTATTCAGCTTTCAATTAATATGAATAACTGAGCATCTGTTAAGAAGGAATGAGAATCATTAAACATCTATTGATTTTTTGTTCTAATTTCTGCTTTGCTTTGCTTCTGTGTACAGCATTTTATTTTGATTTTCAAAAGCTAGCTTATAATTTGTTCCAAGGCAACATCCAAGAGCTTACAAATTGTAATATACTTTACTTTTTAATTAGCAATGAAATCTAGAGGCAGGGAACATCAGGGAACAACTAATTTAAAATCTTATTAGCCTATTGGCTACAAAGCAGCATGAGGACTTTTTTTTTCAGCCAATAACCTATTCAAAGGCTATGCAGGAAAACTTAGATTCTGGTTTGATGGGGTTACTTTGGAGACTTTACTATTAGACCAGAGAGAAGCAAAACAAAGTTAAACTTTATTCAGAAGAATTAAGTTAAATGCAAAGCAGTTATTAGCCTAAGGGCAAAGCTGTCCCTTGGCCAGTAGGAAGTATAAAAATGCCTTAAACATATCACTGGCATTCACATTCATTTCCAAATCTCTGCACATGGCTACTTTCATAACTATAGGTCAAATTCACTTCTCTGTTGATTTAAAGACAGAAGCCTCTTTGGGAAGGAATATTGAAGGAAGGTTTTTGGGTATATCTATCTTAAATTGCTGCCCTGTGGCCCTCTATTTAGGAAATATCTATGAGAAAGCATATTTGTCATATTGTACATTGTGGAAGCAAGAACTGGGAATAAGCACAGCTTACAGAATGTTTTTTAATTTATTGTGTATGTGACATTTGCAATATATATTTGCAGCTTTTGTGTTGCAAGCTTTCTACCAATCTTTTCCCCTTCATGGTCTTCCATCTTTTGTTCTTGACTCTCTTGGACCAAGTTTTTAATCTTGTTTTTTTTTTACTTCCTTGCCACTTACACACAGTTTTATCATGAAAAGGTGCAGGTTAGAAACTTTTTTCAACATTTTTTCCCAATTAATTGCACAAATAATTCTTAACATTTATTTTTTTTTTAATTTTGAGTTCTAAATTTTCTCCCTCCTTCTTCCTCCTACCCCACCCTTGATACAGATTATACATGTGTAGTCATGCAAAACACATTTCTATATTAACCACATTGTAAAAGAAACCGCAGAACGAAAAATGAAAAAAGCAAAAAAAGTATGTTTCAATCTGTATTCAGACTCTATCAGTTCATTATCTGGAGGTAGATAGCATTTATTATCATAAGTTTTTCTGAATTGTGTTAGATCATTGTATTGCTGAGAATACATAAGTCATTCATTTTGACCATAGTACAATTTTGCTCTTATGTACAATGCACATTTTGCTGGGTCTGCTTACTTTACTTTGCATCAATTCTCATATTTGTGTAAGTCTTTCCAGGCTGCTTATCATTTCTTATAGCACAATAGTATACCGTCACAATCAAATATGACAATGTTTTTAGCCATTCCCCAATTGGTGGGCAAGACTAGAAACTTCTTATTGATATATGATTATTGGTGGCAAGTGGTACACTGCCTGATAACTGAATAGAGAGTTACAAATGTCAAATGATAGCCTTCAGATATCTGTTAGTCTTAACTTCTAGTGTATTGGACTGGCTATACTTTTCCTCACTCTTCAAATTGAAGTACACTAAAACTCATTTTATTTTTACCAGATTTTCAGATGATAGGAAATAAGTATATGGAAAGAGAGTTTGGTGCTATTTAATGGGTAAAACTCTCTGACTGTTAGAGACCCTATACTATTAAATTTGCTAATAGAAATAAAGTTGCCTCCTCACATTTTGCCCATCATTCTTTCTTTTCATACAAATTTCCTGTTTCTCACCTGGTAAAGGAGGCTCTTTTTGAAGAAAATGTGGTATTGATGCTTTCAGTTTTTTTGCTTTAGTTATTTCTTTGATGAAAGGCATAATGGATAGAGTGCTAGCTTAGGAGACATGAAGATTGGGTTCAAGGGTGGCTTCTGATTCATATTGACTGTTTGACCTAGGCATTTGCAATTAACCTCTCAGTATTTATTGCAAGTTATTGAGATTATACTTTGCAGAGAAGGTGACGATCTACATCAGTATAGGGAGTTTTCTCATCCCTGAGATCTCTAAAAAAATAAAATTGTTTATTTTATTATTATAGTCTCAATCCTGTCTCCCTAATGTCTGGATGGATATTCTACTCCATGTTTCCCCACCCTCCCAAAACGAATGCTTCTTTGTTGCAAAGAAAAATAGTTAAGCAAAAACATGTGGTAGAAGTGACCACTTATGACAATGTAATAGCCCTCTGCCCATATGGTCCCTACTTCTTAGTCAGGAAAGGACAATTATACTTCAGTTTCTGTTCCCTAAGGCCAAGTATCTTTTTTTTAAGTTATCATTTTAGTTTCTTTCAGTATTCCTTTGGTTTACGCTATTAAAGTCATTGAGTTGGTTGTTCTGTTTCTGATAACTTTATTTTTTCATACAAATGATTAAAACTTTCCCTAAGTTCTTTAATCTTATTTCTTTTTTTCTTTTTTGGAGGGTGGAAGGTAGGGCAATTGGGGTTGTGACTTGCCCAAGGTCTCATTATTTCTTATTGTGCAGAAGTATTTCATTGAATTTGCAAATGATAATGTTCTCATCTAGTCCCCAAGTTAATGTACATTCACTTTGTTATTTATAATGTTATTATGATATATTATTATTTGTTATCTAGTTATTTGCTATTGCAAAATGTGGGAATATGAATATTTTGCTATAAATTGGACTTTTGTGTTCCTCTCTTTTTGACATTTCTGGGGCATATATCCAGTAGTGGGATGGCTGGGTCAAAGGGTATATCCAATTTAATCACCATTCTCACATAATGTATAAGAAACTTTATATTTTTTTCAGATCAGGCAAAATATATTATTTATAACATTTTTGTCTAGTATTTGTTTTTCTTATGAACAAACACAAGAAGTATAGCAAATAACAAATTTTAAAAATTAATAGAGAAAATAAAAACATCCTTTTTATGGATAGTTATGTTTCTTTGGTAATATTCATGTAATGTTATATTAAATTTTAATTTCTTGTAGAACTGGGTACCTTCCAACTCTAAAATTCTGTGAATCTTTGAACCATATCATATGTTTGTCTTACTACTTTGTAAAAGGTTGTAGGTTTCCAGATTAAGATGAAAAGCTGCAATAATCAGGAGCTCTTTTGAAAGCAGCAAGCATATTATGAGTGTCTTTTTTTTAAAAGATGTTTGATAATGACCCTAGTGAAAGCTTGATAAGTCCTGAGCAATAGTCTTGAAAAAAATACCATAGTTTAAAAATAAACTAATTTCCCCATTTCTTTAAGGATCTAGATAGGAGCTTTAATTTGATTGGCAACTGTATGTGACCCATAGTCATAGAAACTTACCGGGGGTGCAAAGAAGTTACGTGACTTGTCCATGATAACACACCTAGTATGTATCAGAGACAGATAGTCAACCCAGATCCTCCTGACTTCAAGGCTATTCCTTTCTCTATTCCACTCTCCTTTCTCTCATTGTTTTGTCACTACCCAGAAAATAAGTGATTTATGCTGAGTAAGAGATCAAAGAAATGAAAACATTTTAGTCAAGAGCTGACATATTATAAGCTTGACTAAAATGTGTAATTAAAAAGGTGTTAGTTTTGTACATAGAAACTGACACAAATATGGTTCTACTTTGAAATAGCCTAAGATTAACACCTTTTAATTTTGAGAAATAGGATACGTTGCAGTGGCTATAAAAATTCTTCCATTTCCACAAATCTTCCTCTTAATGTTTTCAGAAAATAAATTATCTGACACCAAGAAGGTTTTATAATGAATCTCTCTAAAGACTGTAGAAGCAACCACACTGACATACCTAGGATGGCTGCTAGTACAGGTTCTTAGATCTGCTTTACTAGGAAAGATAACTGTTTAAGGGGTCAGCAATCTTTTTAAATTATATGCACTAGTTCATTAGTTCAGGGGAAAAGTCAGCACCCTAAATGTCAAAGAAAATATAAACAGAGAAATAAAGACCAACAGACAGGGCTGGGACTGCCTGAATCAACTATACACTTTACATACATCCCTGGATCAACAAAGCCTTTACATCTGAACAGTCAAGGAGTTCTAAACATAAGGCCACTCAGATTCTTGACCAGGGAATCACAAGATCCTTCTCATAATTGATCCCACCAAAGTAAAATACCAACTCATAGTTGGTATACACTTCTCAGAGCCAGAAGGCATCACAACACAGTGACTAATTATAAATTAACAAAAGGTGGGAAAGCCTTGCTACATGCAAGCCTCACCTAAGCAAGCATCCCTTAATGGGAGATCTTAAATACCATTAACATTACAAAGATCTGCTCTTTATTCTCTACAGAATTCACGGAAAGAGGGAAGGAGCAGAAAGGTTTAGGCAAAGGGTTTTTCTCTTATTTGAATGCCTCTAACATCAGTTTAAAATTTTTTGTGAAATGTGTAAAGACCTTCCAGCTACTAACCCCTAATTTTCCTTTCTCTTTGTCTAGCTCAGACGTTCTCAACCTGTGGGTTGTGTTCAATTTGTAACAATGAAAATACATCCTGCACGTCAAATAAATTCATAACAGTAGCAAAATTATAGTTATGAAGTAGCAATGAAAATAATTTTATGTTTGGGGGTCACCACAACATGAGGAACTGTATTAAAGGGTTACGGCATTAGAAAGGTTGAGAACCACTGGTTCTCTACTTTAACTCTAAAGCCAGTCTAAGATGAACTTAACCATACGTTCTCATTGATTATATAAAATGTCTTTTTCTGAGATGGTCTATCAGTGTGCAGTCTATACAAAAGAGGAAGGAATAGGATTTTACTGGTTCACCCAGTGACATTAATATTAAGCAAGAAAGATTTAAAGCTGCTCCTATCTTTTTATATACACCAGTCCACTTTCTCTGCTTTAGGCAGACCAGCCTACTTAGCCTTCCACATATGTATCTGACCCTCTCCTGCTTCTAAGCTACCACATATACCACTACTGCTCACATAGGACAGCTATTTGAGAGACTGTTCAGTAATCTTATATTCCTCATGAAAGGCCATACACACTGCTGAAATGATGAAATTTCTCTGTAGTTTGCTCTCTGCTATTCACACTGACACATGGTAGCCTTTCAGAGATTCTGAGATTCTTCTGAGAATTTGGGGTGGGACAGAGGCTTATAACAAACCAGTAACTGCTGTTAGTCTGTGATACTTTTAGAAATGGAAAAAGACATCTGTTTTAGCTTCCTCTATATCCCTGTTGAGATTCTAGGTTGACATTGGAAGGAGCTAGGGCAATTCATTTTTTTTTCCAGTTAGTCCCCCTTGGGATGCCTCCATAATAGCTAGGACCTTAGAACTGGCTCACCTGTCTCAAAGAATGTCAGGATAGATATTATCAAGAAAGATAAGAGTTATCACGTATTTGTTTCTTTTTAGCTACAGACTTATAGGTCCTGTCACTTTCCTGGGTACAGGAAAATGTTTCTCCAGGAAAATTCCTAGTCTTGGTTATGGATGGGAAAGTTTCCAGTTCAAATTGCACTGTTATGAGAACTTTTATTTTAAAATATTTCTTGCTTAAGACTAATGTCTTTGCAAGAGTCAGTAAAATCCTATTACTTCTATATTTGAATACAACTGTCTCCTTTTTGGATAGATTATATAATGATAGACCATATCAGAAATAAATATTGTATATAATGAGAATGTCTTATGATAAGTTCATTTTGGGCTGACTTTGGTGCTAAAGGGCCTGCATTCAGTTTTGAGTTCTGCCACTTACTATCTCTATAACTCTGGGCAAATTACTCCTACTCTCTAAGCCTATTATCTCATTAGTAGTATTAAGGAATTGATCTAAATGATCTCTAAGATTTCTTTCATCTTTAAATCTATGATCCTAGGATGATTTTCATGCCCTAAAATGAGAGTATGGGAAAGATAGTAAATTTTTAATCTATTTCTCTTTAACCCCATTTCTCTGTAGTTGAATTTGAGGAAGTGTGAAGAATATCTAAAAGTTCCTTCTGTCAGATGTCTTATAGAGAAGTTAAAGAACAGCATACACAGTGAATGGAATTTTGCATACTTTCCTAAACAATATATTCTATGTCTATAGCTATAATTTATTTTATTTTTAGCATTCATTTAAAAAATCAACTTCCAAATTTTCTTGCTCTCCTCCCCATTGAAAAAGCAAGCAATATATAATCAATTACATATATGAAAACATGCAAAGCATATTTCCATATTAGCCATGTAATAAAAAAAAACAAAAAAAAAGAACATGAAATAGAAGTATGCTTAAATCTTCACCTAGAGTTCATCTGTTCTCTCTCTGGATGTGAATAGCATTTTTTATCATGGGTCCTTTGGAATTTTTTGAATTATTGTTTTGATCAGAGTAGCTAAGTCTTTTTACTATTGACTATCATTACAATTATGTTGTTCCTGTCTACAATATTCTCCTTGTTCTACTCACTTCACTTTGCATCAGTTCATATACATGTTCCTGGATTTTTCTGAAACCATTTTGCTCATCATTTCTTTTAGCATAATAGTATTCCATCACAATCATATACCACAACCATTCCCCTATTTCTGGGTATCCCCTCAATTTCCAGTTCTTTGCTACTATACTAAAGAAAATAATCTTGAGGTTTTAAAAGTTTAGGTATCTCCCTAGGTACTATATTTTTTGATGATGTGTGTTGAAAAGCAAATGGCACATAGTAGGTACTCAATAAATATTTATTTGAAGAAGAAATTGAGGCTCAGCCTCAATCATCAGTATCTGATGATTATTTACAAGGAATATTTATATTTAGAATCATCCCCAGAAGCCTGTGTATAAGAACTCATGTATGTTGATCTATCAGATGCAGTATTTAGAAGAACAATCAACCAATTAGCACAAATTTACTAAATGTCTGCTCTGTGTTGAGACACTGGTAAAAGTAGATGATAACAGGAAGTTAACCCGAGTAAATGAAAATTTTGTTCTTACCTCATCACAGGAGGTTATTTTTCAACAGCATATTGTGATAGCTGCATGAAAGTTGAAGAACAGGATTATATCCTGCTTAAATTTCTTTGACAATGTTGAGAAGGTAAAGAATAGCATACACAGTGAATGTAAAGTCACTTAACTTTATTGGTTTTGATTATTTTGTCAGCAATTTCCTTCTTCCTAAATTTCAGTTTTTTTCTTGTAGGAAAAAGAAAAAAGAGTTCTTTTTTTTAAACATGGAATTAGAATACCCTGAGGAGCAGTACAACCTTGCAGATAGAGAGCAGACTTTAGAAATAAGAAAGGCTTGGGTTCAAGTTCTGCTCTTAATGTAAGCTAGCTAAGTGATCATGTATAAGTCACTTAACCTCTCAGTGCCCAGGTCAAGTTCCAAAGTGTAAATTGGATATGAGTTGACAAGCTATATTGGTGGTGAGTTACACTTGGAGTTCCCTACATTGATGAAATAACAGGTTGATATTACAAAAGAAAAAAAATTAGGTAAGTATTTTTTTTTCTAAAAAATTCAATACCTTTTATGTTTATAAAACCTTAATTTCTGAATATATCCCTCCCTGGACAGCTTCATTTATAACAAAGATTCATTCAATCAAAGATAGGAGAAAGGCTATTTAGTTCAACTAACCAACATATCAAACACCTCAAATAGCATATGCAGTTTTGCAACAAGTCTCCTACCTCTGTAAAGAATGGAGGGAGTTGAGGGGGCAGAGCCAAGATAGCAGCATAGAAGCAGCAAAGCACCACAACTCCCACACAAACATGCTAAAAAACTCATAAAATGGGACTCTAAACAGATTTTCAAGCTCCAAAACTCTCCACAAGACAAAAAGCACGTCTGTTGCTACAAGCAGCACAGCAGGCAGGGCTCTTTGCAGCAGTCTGGGACCGGCTGTGAAAACCCCCGGCTGGGTCAAGCCCTGGGGCATCGGGCGGGGAACTGAGGCTATAGGAGAGCAGATCAGCTGCACTGGAGGCACAATTACCACATCTATCAGGCCAGAAGACAAAAAGGCTAAGAGAAAGGTCGGTGGATTTTGCTAACTGGGGAGGAGAAGAG
>CM053600.1:92716111-92753559 GCA_028646575.1 Pseudocheirus occidentalis
AGATTGTGGGAAGGGTCTTACAGTGGGATCAATGTTCTGGGCTGGGGGGTAGGGACAAAAAGGGGAGAAAATTTGTAACTCAAAACCTTGTGGAAATGAACGATGTAACCAAGAAAATAAATTAAAATTAAAAAAAAAGAATGGAGGGAGTTTCTCATTTATCATTTGAGATCAAGCTTAATCTTCATAATATTTCCATTTGGGTATATGTTCCATTCATTAATATGTACTATTTCTGTATCTTGTTACATTTATTTATCATTTTTACGTAGTTTTCCCTGTTCTGTTCACTTTGGTACATCAGTTTCTCAGAGACTTCCTTGTTTCTCTGAATTCCTTCTTCCTCAATTCTCATTGGTGTTAGGGTCATATGATCACACGATGGGAGATTTAAAGTCAGAGGATCATCTGATTTAGCTTTCTCATTTGACAGATGAGCAAATGGAGGCTCAGTGAAACGAGGTTGCTTGTTCAAGATCAAGTAGGCAGTAAACATGGAGCCAGATTTTAAATCCATGCCCCATGATTCCACAGCTATCACTCTTCCTGATTCCAAGTCCAGCATTCTGCACACTGTACCACCTGGGAAGAAGATACATGGGAGGTACAAAGGTAAGATACACAAGGTTAGGTAACTTTCATAAAGTTATAAAAAATACCAAGTCTATGTAACTCTGACTTCTAGCCTTAAATGTGTATTCACACAATTTCCCAAATAATTAGTCCTTCTGGTGATTGAGGCATAGCCTAAAACCTGTGTTAGAGTGGATTTTTGTTTGTCTGAGCCAGTGTGGCCAAGAAGATGAATAGGAACTTTTCTGAGATCAAATTTAAAAAATCGAATTTGTTGTATACAGTTTGACATTGTATGGACATATCATTTAATTGCAATAATCAATCTGTTTAAGTAAATGTGTGTTTCCTATCAGAAAACACCACATACTGACACATGTCATTCTTCTCATTGCTGGGCATTGCTGGGTTTTTAGGAAAAAAATGATTGTGTGAAAATATGTGTGACAGCTAACTTTAATAGACTGGGTTCTTCTCAGAAATGCAAGGTTATAAGACAACTCCAGAAGACTCATGATGGAAAGAGACATCCACATACAGAGAAAGATTTACAGAGTCTGAATGCAGACTGAAGCAAACTACTCTCTCTGTCTCTGTCTCTGTCTCTGACTCTGTCTCTGTCTCTCTTGGTTTTGTTTCCTCTTTCTCATTGTTCACTTCATTGGTTATAACCCTTCTTTAAAATCTGACTAATGTTTAATGTGAAGGTATTTTTAGATCTCATATTTGATTGCATGCTGCCATAGCGGGGGAGGGATCAAAAGAGGGAAGGTGAGAAAATTTGAACTCAAGATAATGTGAAACTGAATGACATAAAATAAAAGTGAATAAATTAATTCTAAAAAGCCAAAATGACTGTGTGAAAAATTTCCTTGGAGTCATTTTAATATGACATCCTTTATAACTAGGTCAAAATAACTAATATATATTATCATAATTGTCTTTAAAATGCCAACAAGTATGTAGCCAGACCAATTATCACTACATAACCATCTACCCAAAAAATGACAGATTGTAGAAAATGGTCTAGTGGCAAAAGTATTGGATTTGAAGTCAGGTAACCTGATTTCAAATTCTAGCTCTGTTACTTAGAACTTTTGTGACCTCCGGAAAGTCAAAACTTATTTATTTGACCTCAGGTTCTTTATTTGTAAACAGAGGGAATTGAATTTAGGGACTTTTGGGGTCTTTTCTTGCTATAAATCCAGTGATCTCATTTATATTAATGTTGACGTATTTGTATTATATAAATCTAATTTGTCCCCACCTCAGATGAACAAAATATACAAAATCCCCTAGATTCCAAATGCTTAATTTCTGCCTGGATTTAGGGTGGCAAAATACTTTGCAAATTATAAAGTGTCTACAAATATAAAGCAGTATCAAGCCTGTCCCTCTACCCCATTCCTTCAAAAAAATTGGACACATTGATCTAAAATTCTCAACCAAATAAAACTCATCAATGACAAAGAATTCTATCCTTGGCAAGGTTAACATATATGTTCAAACAACAGTGTTTTCACTTTTCATCCTTCTGTGTTGTAAGTGGCTAAGATTAACTATTGAAAAGCTATTTTCTTCCTTTAGAAGCTAAAGAGAGAAAATCCAGTAGCTAAATTTATGAACTTGCACCACTGAAGGAGATGCTATGATAGGAAAATATTGATTTTCTGTACTGACAGAGTAGTTGATAACTTATTTTTGGTTTGACTTAAGGTATAAAATGTGAGTTAGGTGAAAGGATTTTTATACCATTTTGTGCCAGCTTACCTTGGACCTTACAAATCCAAGTATCGATTTTTTTTTCCAGAAAAAGTGCCCAATATTACCCCAATGGAGTTTTCATTAAGGAAGGCTTTCTAATATATATACTCATGGTATATTCCTCATCATACAACATCAGAAGATGAGGGTAAGGAGCAAGGACCATATCTTGTGTGCACATTTCCCTCAACACAAAGAATATTGTTAGGGACTTTGGAGGGGTGGGGTTAGGGCAGGAGTTATGAGGAAAATCATTCAATCAATGCAGAGTAGCACCTGCTTTGTAATTTATGTTCTTCTAGAGTTGTCTGGGTTTATTAAAATGCTAAATGACTTGCTCAGTGTTGTACCAGCAGCATGTGTCAACAGCAGGACTTGCTTTCAAGTCTTCTTGGTTCCAAAACCAGCTTTATATTCACATTGCCAGGTTACTTTTATTCTGTACATTGTAGACGCTTGAGAAATGATTGTTGAGTTTGTCGAACAAATCATTCTTAGGATGACCCTGCTGGCATAGCCTTATAGCATATATTCAGAATGTTTCTTTTTTCATTTTTGCTCCAATGAAGTTCTCTCCCCATTTTGCCTCTCATTCCCCCCTCCCTGATATTATGGATGGAAGCAGTGCTTTGTTATATCCAGTTCAAATGATAGTATTTTTGACCTTTGTTTCCTATTTTTCACTTCCCGCACTGTATTCACAAAAGTAAAACCTCAATTCTTATATTGTCTCCTTTTGTTATGATTTTCAGCTATTTCATATGCCTATAACAGCCCTCTCTCCCCTTCAATCAGAATTTTCTACTATTTTATTCTAATAGCTGAGGTGAGGGCAAAGTGTGTGAATACATTTTTTTCTACCTCTACGACAACAGAATAATCATGCTCCCAAAGAATGTGGGCTTTTGTGTATCTGGTAGGTATTCAATTATCTTGTAGTTGTCATATATAAACTACTTGCAGTGTGAAAGCAGAAGCAAGATCTTTTTTTCTAATGTGGTACTCAACACACTGAATGAAAAGTAATTATCTTGGCTGTTAATGGTTCATTTGACTCTTAAAATAAATAACATGTAGAAACAATTGATTATTCCATTACATTAACTTCTGGATGTGCACTTGAACCAATATCAGGGGGCTTACCTGACTAATCAAGTAAGAAATGTTAAAGGGATTGTTTTCCTGTTTTTTTTCCCTCCGCATGTGTTCCTTTTCAATAGTATACTTACTTTACTTTTGTAATGTTTTAGCATTTTTTTTTCTCTTCTATGTGCTTTAGCAGAATTGCTGAAAATTGAGATTATGTTTACTAGCCTTTAAAAAGACTTCTAGCTACTGTGAGACTCAACCACTACAAAGAATCATGGCTTCAGGACAAGAAAAGACCTTATAGGTCATTGGGTCCAGTTCCTTCATTTTACAATTGAAGACAACTGAGACCTGGAGAGTGTAGGTAGCTTACCCATGATCATATATGTGTGTGTGTATGTATATATGTATGTGTATACATGTATGTACGTATTACACACACACATACACACACATATATGTATAAAGTATTTAAGAGCAGGGATTTAAGTACAAACACTCAACCTCTAAATTAAGCACCTTTCTTTCTCATCTTCATGAGTAGAGTTTACTTTAGTTCCTCTGTGCTTCAGTAGACTTGGTCTCCTGTGTGTTCATGAACTGTTGTGGCTCAAAGAATCATCACCTGGTGGCTACCCCACTAGTGATAAGCCTTTTCAAACATGAGTAGCCTAGTCTTGTGCTGATGAATACTTTGTCACTTAAATCACTGTCAAATCCTGTTGAATGTATTAGAACCAGCTCTGCTGGTACACCTTCCAAGATTTGAGGGGCACCTACAGTGTGTCCTGGATCATTAGAGTAGGATGAATCTTTATAAGGTACAATCAATTAAACTCAAAGTTAGTGGGATTAGCAAAATAAATCACATCTTCACCTTTGAAACCCTATATAATTGGGTGAAATTGAAGAGCTACCTTCAAAAGTATTGTTCTGCTTTCTGTATTATATACATAGATAGTTTGATGACCAAGTCAGTTAAGTCAAGAAGGATTTATTAATCACTTAACCATTGTTATGGGAATCTGAACATCTTCCCTGCCCCTAGGCCCTTTGATAGGCTTAAGTGGCTCTTGAGAATCTTCCCTGGTTTGAAAATATACTCTGTCCCCTAATAGGCTGAATGTGGTCACATGGAGCCTGTGGTGGGAGGCTTGTTTTTCAGGAATGACCATGCCTTATTACTTTGTGATTGGGCAGTGGATCAAGAGGACTGTGACATTCTCCTATCCAGGAGAAGGCCATATATACCCTGATGTGAGTTTTTGCTTTGGGGCTCACTTCGAGAAGAGTTGTGTGATTTGGCCAGATGAGACTCTGGGAAGCTGTTGAGCCCCCACCTGGCTTTGAAAAACCCAGATGTTGATGCTTCTGTCTCTGGTAACTGACTAGGTATGGATGAATGGTCAGGTGGCTGGAAGCCCGTCTGCTGATCTGTTTCTTTGTCTGCTTGTAACTTCTGTTTGTATTCTGTTTGCATTCTCTGGAGTTCAGGGTGCTGATTTTGTCCCCTGAACTAGGTAAATGATATATGTTTGATTGATTAAAGTGAGACTGTTAACCTATTTTGAGTTTCTTTCATTTAGAAAAGCAGATCTAAGAACCTGTGCTAGCAGCCACCCTGGGTATGCTAGGATACTTGCTGATACAACTGTGTGCCAGGCACTGTGTTAGACACTGGAAATACATATATAAACAGAAAGAAAGAGAGTCTGGGTTCTTAAGGAACTTAATTCTAATGAGGAAAGATAACAAACAAGAGTGCTTAAAAACATCCCAGGGTAGGAGATGGAGTGGGGAGAGTGGGATGAAGGTTTCCTAGGAATATGGTTGACAAAGTATTGTAGAGGGTCAGGAGATCAGCCAAGAGAGGAATGAATGCATGATTGTCTTGAACCTCTTCCTTAAAATGAGGTTCTAGGAGGAATCAGCCAAGCAGAGGGAGAGACGACAGTGGTGAACAGTATTTCTAATGTGAGCAATATGGGGTGGAGTGAGCTTCCAGTGTGAGGAGGTTTCTAGGTCACAACAGAAGGAGCCTTGTGGATGTGAGTTAGGAAGAGGTTGGCCTACACAAAGTCTTATACATTTGTGGCATGTAAGTGGGCCCAGCCTCTGCCAATGGGGCACAAGAAGAGCAGTGCAAATCGAAATAGAGATACAGGTTGCAATGTGGTTTTGTATGCTCTTGTTAAGATGTTTTAAAGATGAAACTACCTAATTATTGCCAATTAATTGCTATGGGCATTAGTGCTTGATTTTCCTGAGGTGAACAGAATTTTCATTGTACTTTTTCCCCCTATGCCCAATAATTTAAGATCTCTTAGCAAGACTGTAGGAAGTCAAGATTTTCCTAGTGAAATTTCTGTGATTTTTATGATTAGCAGCCCTCAATGCATCTCCCCCCCTCCCCAGACTCTTGAATAAATTTAAACACCCCTAATACTTTAAGTTTTTTTTTAGTCTTTCCCTTCTCCTATAATGTGAATAGCTTTAATTATAAATGGTGGTAATCCTCTTACCCTTCTGCATAAACAACTTGATTTAGATTCTCTGTTGCACAGAACTCTTAAAGGACTCTAGTAAGCTCTATCAACCTTGTGACCATTGAAACTTGTGTACCTTTCCACTACATATATACTTCCTGTGGAAATTGTTTTAATTAATTTTATTTATAAGAAATATTTGATTCCAAGGTATCTCTCACTATTCATAGTTTCATAAGATTGACATTATTATTATTATTTTTTTTTTGTATCTGACTCTGGGCTACTATAGACTCTTATACTATCCAACCTAACCAAATGATGTGAATATTCTTTGTGGTTGCCTCCTTAGCTTCCTGAATTTGATCTTGTGGTTATTGGAATTAATGTTGTCTAGAGGTGCCTTAGTCTTCTCATGAATTATGCCTTAGGGTAAAAGGAAGAAACCTGAGGGATCATGGTTCAGCCATCAAAACCTTGGTTTCCCAGTACAAATGGAATGATAATGTTAGACTCAAACAAAACAAAACAAAGCAGGACTCCTTTATAAAGCCACAGGTATAAAACAAGAAGAACATATACAAGAGTAAATGTAATACGTAATTTTGCTTGTTTTATTTGAATTTTGATTTGATTAAATGAAATTTGATTTCATTAAAGGCAACATTTATTTTGGAGATTTTCTTTTATCTCTGAGGTGATTAAACCACCTCAATTAGACAAAAAGAAATTGTGAATCCCTATCTTTTAGTGATTTTAATTGGTCTGGGCTTACTATTTCATGAGTACAGGGAAATACTATTGTAGATACTGCTTCTACCCATTTTAGATTCTTAACTCCTGTAATTTATAATCTTAGAAAACTGTTTGGGGGCACTGAGGCATTAAACAACATGTTCAGAGTCACACAGCTAGTTAGTGGACTTGAATTCAATTCTTGCTGACTTGAAGCATATCTCTAACCACTTTGCCACTGCCACACAGTAGTTTTAATATTAATCAGTTTGTTCTTTGCTACTTGGTGGATTTATAGAATAATACACACAATATTTACATTTTAAAATTAGTCAGATGTATCAATATGAAAATCTTACTTTTTGCAATGTTAGATATGATTTTTAAAGTTTTAAAGTTGAGGTACCAGCAATTAGATAAATGATAAGAATATGACTGTGTATTTCCTTGTTCAGCTGCCTAAGAATCATTGGTAATAGTAGTCTTTTTAAAAATTTATTTTATTTATTTTCTTGTTTACATCATTCATTTCCACAAGATTTTGAGTTACAAATTTTATCTCTGTGTTTCCCCTACCTTTACCCCAAAACAGCGATCCCACTGTAAAGCCCCTCTCTGGATCTGCTCTATTTTATGTCCTTCTCCAATGTCCCTCTAACTTTCTGGTAGGGCAGGGAGGGTCTCCTTACCTCAGTCCCTGTATATCCTAATTCCCAGTTGCATGTAGTTAATAATAATAATAATTATATATATATATATACATATACATAAATATGTTTTTTTAACATTTGATTGTAGAGCTTTAAATTCTAGATTCTTTCAGTTCCCCCCTTGTCACTCACCCCCACTGGAATGACAAGCAATTCAATACAGGCTGTACATGTATAATTATGCAGGACATTTCCACAGTGGATATATTGCGAGAGGCTGATTATATGTCCCTCTTTCCTATCCTGCCCCCCCATTCTATTCTATACCCTGTCCCTGTTCCTTTACTGAAGTGTGTGCTTCCAGCAACCCTCCCCCAGACCCTGCCTTCCCCTCCGTCATCTCACCTCTCATCCCTATCCCCCTTACTCTCTTATGTGGCAAGATACCCAGTTTAAAGTTTATGTCATTCCTTCCTTAAGCCAAATTCAATGAGAGTAAATGAAAGTAAAGTTGTAACAGTTATCCCTTGCCTCTTCTATAAGGGATGATTAACCCCATTTTTTCTCTCCTTATCTCCTCTCATTCTAGTCCTCTCCTACCTCAGAATTTCACCTTTTAAACTATCATCCCTTCATATTCAATTGATCTTTTACCCTCTATGTAAACATATACACACATGCTCAGATATGTATTCATATGCATATATACCCTCCTATATAGACATATGTGTAGGTATACATACACACACACACACAAATGTATTCCCTTCACCTATCCTCATACTAAGAAAAGTTTCATAAGTTACTATTATCATTTTTCTATATTGGCATATAAATAGTTCAACTTTGATAAGTTCCTTATTATTTCTTTCTCATATTTACCTTCTCATGCTTCTTGTGTTTGAATGTCAAATTTTCTGTTTAGTTCTGGTTTTTTCAGCAAGAATGATTGGAAGTCCTCCACCTCACTGAATGACCATATTTTTTCCTGGAACATTATACTTAGTTTTGCTGGGTAGGTGATTCTTGGTTTTAATCGCAGCTCCCTTGATCTCTGGAATATCATATTCCAGGCCCTTTGATCCCTCAGTGTAGAAGCTGCCAGATCCTGGGTTATCCTAATTGTGCTTCCACAGTATTTAAATCATTTTCTTTTGGCAGTCTATAATATTTTCTCCTTGATATGGGGATTCTGGAACCTGGCTATAACATTTCTAGGAGTTTTCTTTTGGAGATCTTTTTCAAGAGGTGATTGGTGAAATCATTCAAGTTCTATTTTGCCCTCTGATTCTAAAACATCAGGGCATTTTTCCTTGAGAATTTCTTGAAGAATGCTTTCCAAGTTCTTTTTTTGATCATGGCTTTCAGATAGTCTAATAATTTTCAGATTGTCTCTCCTGGATCTATTTTCCAGGTCAGTGTTTTTTTTAAAGGAGATATTTCACATTGCTTTCTATTTTTTCCATTTGTTTGTAACTGTTTAATAGTATCTTGATTTCTCATAAAGTCATTTGTTTCTAATTGCTCTACTCTAATTCTGAAGGAATTGTTCTCTTCAGAATGCTTTTGAGATTCTTTTTCCATCTGGTGAATTCAAGTTTTTAAGACATTCTTCTCCTAATTGGCTTTTTGGGCCTCTTTTGCCATTTGAGTTCATTTGTTCTTTAAGGTGTTATTTTCATCAGTCAGGTTGTTGACTCTCTTTTCATGATTTTCTTGCATCATTCTCATTTCTCTTCCCAATTTTTCCTCCACTTCTCTTATTTGGTTTTCAAAGTCCTTTTTTAGTCAATCTATCACTTGTAATCAATCTTCATGTTTCTTGGAAGCATTTGGTGTGAAAGTTCTGATTGTGTTTTCTTCCTCCCGTTCCATGGTTTTCAAAGTCCTTTTTCAGTTGATGTATAACTTCTAGGCATTCTTCAAATGTCTTGGAAGCATTTGGTGTGGGAGTTCTGACTTGGTTGTCTTCCTCCCGTTCCATGCTTTGATCCTTTTTGTCCACAAAAAAGGATTCTAGAGTTTTATTGCTGTTCTTACTTTGCTTCCTTTTCCTGCTCATTTTGGCCAGTCAATTAATTGCTTGATTTTTTTATTTTTAGCTCTGTGGAACTTTGCTTCCCAGGGGGAAAGCTCTGTCCCAAATCAGTGGGGTTTTCACAGCTGCTGGAGCTATTAGGGGGTGCTGCAGCCCCCAGCAGCTTTGGCTCACTGAAAGTGCACCCCATGACCATCACCCAAGACCACAGTCCAGATTCAGGCCACTCAGTTCAAGAGCTGTTGGCCGTGATCAGTCACCTTGGCCCCCCTGCAATCTGCAGGCTGGGAGCTCTGAAGCAGCCCAGTGGAGGCAGTTGCCACTTGCAGCTGTTCCTGCTGCTATTGCTGCTTCCTTGCCCTGGGGGCAGTTTGGCCTGACTTCTTTTCTCCCCCAAATTTAGCTAAATTTCACTGACCTTTCTCTTATCCTTATTTTCCTGGCTTGATAAATGTGGAAACTGCCACAGGTGCCATTGATCCACTCTCCTGGAGACTCCAGCTGTGGCTCCTCCAAGCCTCCATGGGGCCAGGCTGTGGTTTCAGGCTGGGCTGGTTTCAGCTCCCAGCCTGCTGCAATGAGCCCCACCTGCTGAGCTGCCTTCACTTAGAGATGTGTTTTCTGTATTTTTGTGGGTTTTGGAGCCCTAAAAATTTGTTTAGAGTCATATTTTATGGGTATTTAAAGTGGCTGTGTGGGAGCCGTGAAACTTTCCTGCTTCTATGCCGCCATCTGCTCCCAGTGTTACTAGTCTTACAAACACTAGGGAGCACTACTTATGTAGAAAGCAAGTGTCTTCCTCAAGAGTGGGGCAAAATTTAGTCCAAAAAGTAAGGAGCAGCAGAAAAAAAAACCTTTTTGTGCTTTTAAAGTATTTTCCCCCTTTGTGTCTCCCATTTCACATCTATTTCATGCATAGATATGAACAGTATCTCATTTTCACAGAACTATTATTGGGGGTGAGGGATGGAAAAGTCAGAATGAGTTTTTCCAATATTATGCTAACTTTCCCCAAACTGGTACTCTATCTCTTTTTCTGTACTTTTTAAGGAATTTTTTTAGAAACTTCTAAACCAGAGTTTTATAAGATGCTTGTAAAATACCAGTAACCACTAACTAATCTGTGTGTGTAGACTGTGTATGTATGTGAGAGAAATTGGTTTATATATGTGAAATTAAAGGAAAAATAGTTGGTTTTAACCATGAATATAAATCCCTCTCCCCCAAGCTGAGCTCTTATATAGTACCCTTTTTAATTTTATAAGTGCTTTTAATGACTGAGATATAAACTTCAGTATGTTGAAGCTTATAATGGCTCAAATCCATGAATGGTGAATAGTGACAGTATAATCGGGCAAAATCAGTTATTTTTCTCTGGGCAGCAAAATTCGAGAAATAATATCCCAAATCAAATTCCTTATTTAATACATCATAAGGCATTTGAAATGTTCAATAAATGTGATTTTCTCCCCAGTTACTTTATAATGTACACAGGGGAAAAAAATTGATTTCTTTTCCTAACAAGGCATAACCCATGTAAAGGAGAGAGCAAATAAAGGCTTTGAAATGGACTTCTAATAACATCCAGGCCTCATAAGATGCAACAGATGTTGGTAGTTGAAAGGTGACCAGCATCAGCTCTCATGGCATTGCACCATCCCCATTCTCTCTGTGCTGGAGATTAATCCTACAGTAAATTAAAGAGCAAAGTCCAGAGAATATCAGAGGCAAAATAGATAGAACTAGGTCAGTACCAAGGCAAGGAGTTAATAAGATCAATAAAGGCTAACATGAGTACCTAGCTTTCCTTGATGAAAACTGTCCACTTAAATTATACTTGCTAATTGGCTTTGTAGAAAACCTATTTGCTGTGCCTAGCTTTTCGAGAATTTCTCTTTCTGGTGTTGCTGCTTAAATAGGAGCACATTATTCAGGCTTAACAGCTAGTAATTGTGCTGATGGCTGTAACTGTTCCTGAATCAGCAGCAGGATAATCAAAATGAATTTATTTACAGAGATTTACTATGTGTGTTAGTGAATTTTTAGTTGAATAATTATGCAGTTTAAAACTTGGGGCCCCGATGCTATCAATATTTTAGTTTCCCTCGTTTTCCCTCTCAGAGCATTATTTTCTTCATTTATCTAAAACACGCTTCAGCTCACACAATTTAATGATAGAATTCTTCTTGGTTTTTTAGCAAAATGACCTTTTTATAGCTAGTGCATAAATATTTTGGTGTTGCTGTAGGGCTTTCTAGGCAGATAGCATAGTAAAAGTTGTCTCATAAGAAGGCTTCTTGATACTGTTGCTGATAGGTAGTTTTTTTAAAAAGAAGTTAATGTGAACGAATGAATTATAACAAAGGTTTTTGTTTTTTCTAGGTCCATGACACCTATAGTGATGTAAGTAGTCTATGCTGTTAGGTCATAGGTAGTTATATCTGAGGTGGAATATTATCTACCATAAAAGTAGAAAATACTATATTTAGTATATTGCTTATTAATAGGCTAGCATAGTACCTGGCACACAGAAGAAGCTTGATAAATACTTGTTGATTGGTTCCCATTCAATTCCGGGTGTGCTTGAGACTGATAAATTGTTCTGTGTGACAAAGGACTGTAGTATACTCCAATAGAATGTAAGCTCCATAAGGGCAGAAACTGTGTAATTTTCATCTTATATATATAACTCCAATGTTTTCCATACAGTAGCTACTTAGCAAATGCTTGTTCAATTGAAGGGAAGAAAGGAGGAGGTACTGATAAGGAGGGAGTACTGATATAAACTTACAGCATTAAATGCAGATTCTGTAGTCTTTGTCCAATAGCAAAGGCACTGCAACTGCAAGTATAAGGGCATTCTTTGCATGCATGGTAGCAATCTGTCTTCACAGCTAGGAACACTCTTCCTCTGCTCAGGGAAAGGATGGCTAATCACCATAACTTCCCTAGCCTTCCAATAGAACTGCTTAGTATATTGAATTCTTTGGTCTGGTTGGAGTGTGGGAAAACAAAGGTACACAGCATTTCCTCCAACTTGTCTGTAGCACCTAAAACCTCAACTTTGGTAATACTGTCAATGGAATGCTTTTCTGCAAATGTTAAAACCTTTAAAAATATAACATTTATGCTGTGTGATGACACAATAAGATAAAATGAGATATGTAAAAATTTTAATCCTTTCTCAAGTAGAAAGGAAAATATTCCAATTTTTAGTTTATCATATATCATGTACACAGTAATATTTTGGTTTACATGCCCAGAATACTGTGATTTTTCACAATTATCTAATTTACTGTAATACTTACTGCCATGAAACCCAAATTCTAGCCTTAGCTGACATCCTGTTTCAAACCACCTGCCGTGAAAATGACTGGAAAGTAGAAACTAATTCTGCACTTAATCTCAACTAGTGACTGAATCAATGTTACTTTTTTTTTTACCTTTTTCATTTTGAGAATATAAATCATTTTACTGAATGTATGCAGGAAAGGTTTAAGATCAATGATATCCAGTTGCAGTCTAGCCCTAGAGCCATATGTATTTCTTTACATCCTTTGACTCTAATTTCTCATTAAAATATTGTATTACTTTATATTCAGTCAAGCATACAGCCACCAAGTAGATCTTCCAGTGCATAGCATCTGTAGTGTGACACTCTAGTCATATTTCTGCTTAGCAGTGGTACTTTTTAGAGTGTCTTGTGAACAACCTCTGAACTCTGACTAGTAACATTTCTAAGTGGCTTAGTAATTTATGGCAATAAAAAAAAACTTAAACTTTTCAAAGCTTTATAATTTAGGTAGGGTAAATATTTACCCTATTTTAAAGATGAGGAAACTGAGTTGAAGAATGATTAAACAATTTATCTAAGGCTCCACATCTAATTAACAGCCGAACCAGGCCTAGCATGCAGTGCTCTTAATTCCCTACTCAGGATCCTTTTTGGAGTGGTATTTGCTTTCCATATAATCTAGTACCTTCTTTAAAACTGTCTGCTCTGTTCTGGACTCCTTACTGATGGTTTTAGGTTTTTCTTTTTAAACACTTCGAATAAGTATTTATGCCTCTTAAAAAAGGGAATATACTTGCATTGTTACTAGGAATGCATAATTTTTTTTTCAAAATTATAATTGAATTATTCTGAAGTTGAGTACATGGTTTATGCAATATATTACCTTGTAACTAGGCAATTGATGAAATCATTCACAATGAAATTTATTTCTTGTATGTATCACAAGTATGTTGGAGGCCCAAAATGTGAATTTTGATCATTCATATCCTTTGTAAACAGGAAATTTAATAGGGTGAAATTATTTTTGAAGTCAGTATGTATCAAACCTTGTTCTGCCCAATTACATGTTGTAGGTTAACTGATCAGTACTTAGAATTCCTGTTACTGTAACAATTTGAATGCTTCAGGAGGCAAGAAAAATGCATCATGCCCTGATGATACCAGTGTGTTTTTTTCCTGTTAAATTCCATTATTATTATTTTTCTATTAAATTCCATCATTAGATAATTTTTAGTGGGAGGCTTCGAACTCAAAGGTGCTTAATGGTTGTTGGGTTGGTAAATGAATGTCATTCACCTTTGTAGAGAAAAGTACAGAAAGAGAAGACTACATAAATAATAATGTTCTTCTATTTCTCTTTCTTATTCATCCTAATAATGAGTCTGAAATACATTTTATGTTTATAATTTTTATTACTTGTTTAATATGATGTCACAGATATTACTAAGATTTAGTGGAATGCAATTCTTGCCTGGAGCACAATGAAGGAAGGATATACCTTTATGAAAAGAAACATATTAGCTAAAAGAAACAGTGGAGCAGCATGTATATAAAGAACATCATTATATTCCTCTGAAAGGGGGAGACAAAGTAGAAGACATCTGGGGAAAGAAGAAACAACATCATCGTAGGATTTTACTACAGACCAATCAGAGAGAAGAGATGGATGATGATTGCAGATCAAAAACATCAACCGTTCAAGCAGATAGTTGTTGTGATGGAGGATTTCAACTATTTGTATCAGTAATGAAGATCTCTCTGCAAAAATCAGAAAGTTTATAACTGATTTGGCCGCTGATAAATTCAGCATTTCAAGGAAGCAAAAACCCCAAATAAACAGAATTGTTCTTTTGGACCTGATTTTGGTGGTATGCTGAACTACTTGGTAAAATTCAAATGATAGCATTGTATCCATTTCTCCTAATATTCCTGTCTTAGAGGTCATAATATATAAAAAAGAGTTCTGAGAAAAGTTTGAATTAATATGCCTTTACCCAGGTTGTATCCCATCTCTGGATTGCTCTCTCCCTTTCCCTCTCTCTAGTAGATTTCCTAGCTTCTTTCAAAGCTAAGCCCAGCTGCCTCATTTTAAAGGAAGTCTGTCCTTGGGGTGGTTAGGTGGTGCAGTGCATAGAGCACTGGCCCTCGAGTCAGGAGGACCTGAGTTCAAATCCGGCCTCAGACGCTTAACACACACACACACACACACACACGAAGCTAGCTGTTTGACTTTGGGCAAATCACTTAACCCCAGTTGCCCTAAAAAAAAAAGGAAGCCTATTCTGGCTTTTTAAAGCTTTATGTTCACTCAAGTTAAAAATAGGAAGAAATGTTAAAGAAGGAGGGGAGAAAGAAAAGTGATAAAAGATCCTACTAGGTTGGAATGGTCTGAATTTAGCAAAATGAAATATCATACAAGTAATTAATTCTTGTCAAACATGTATATGACTCACTTGGGAGAGAAATATCTAGAAAAAAGATAGAAATAATGAAAATAGAAATATCTATCTTTTTCATGTATATGAAAAAGACCTGAGGATCTCAGTGGACTTCATGTTCTGTCTGAATTAAAAGTATGATGGGGGAAGGAGGAGGAGGAGGAGGAGGAGGAAGCAGAGCAATATGACCTAGGTATAGTAATTAAAGTGGCAGC
Source organism: Pseudocheirus occidentalis (assembly GCA_028646575.1). Classification (NCBI taxonomy): domain Eukaryota; kingdom Metazoa; phylum Chordata; class Mammalia; order Diprotodontia; family Pseudocheiridae; genus Pseudocheirus; species Pseudocheirus occidentalis. The sequence continues at coordinate 92,731,395 of CM053600.1, forward strand.
TAGAATAATGAAGATAATAACTCTGCTATATTTTACCCTGTACTCTTAACCAGTTCAACAGTGATTGATGATGATGATAACACAGCTAGCATTTATATATTGTCTAAGCTAAGCATTTTACAAATATCTCATTTCATTCTTACAACAACCCTGTGAGGTACGTGCTATTATTATCCCCATTTTATAGATGGAGAAAGTAAGGCAAAGAGAATTTAAGTGATTTGCCTGAAGTTGTACAGCTAAATAAATGTCCAAGGCTGAATTTGAACTCCAATCTTCCTGATGTCTGCCCTGAAACTATATCAACTGCACCACCTAGCTACTTAACAGTAATTATTTGGATTTGTCAGTTTATAAACTTTATATTTGTTACTGACATTTTGTTGCTCTTTTTAGAACAGTTACTAATACATTAGCTATTTAAACACACACATGCACGCACAGAATTTCACAGATCAGATATGGTGAATGAAAATCAAGTTGTACTTGTAAATGTGGGAGCTCTGTAAGTAGAAAATTCTTTCCCTTAGCCCTAAATGTATGTTCACTATACTTTTTTGAGATAAATACTTAACTATATATTTTTCCTGCTAAAAATAGTATCTTAATAGCATTTGTGGGGATCCAGCAGAACAACAGTAATCAGTCTGATCTGGTCCTATAAACAGATGTCATTTTGATAAATGGCCCTAATTAAGCTGAGATTTCAGGTAGAAACTCTATTGAGCTAATGTGTTGGCATCTATCTGGCTGTAGTCAGACAAGTACAGACTGTAAATAAAGTAAATGTAGTGCATTCTTACTTAGTCAAGGCACCCACTTTTGGATTCACCAACGTTTGATCAAAGAAACTGAAAAACCATTGGTTTTAAGCTTTTATTTATTCACTGTGGTATTTAAAAAATAGCTTTGTACATTTGAACCCCTTCAGGTCATTTTTCATTAATCCCTATCCTTCAGTGAGAAACATGCTTAAAAATGATTAATTAGATAAAGAGGCTACATAGTTTTTAGCACATGATTCATATTCTCTCTGCACAATATGGGTTTAAACTGTTGTGTACAAAAATCCTTTATGTCATTTTTAATTAATTTCAGTATAGGTTGTCTAGTTAAGGAATAGTCAGGATTGTTTCCCTTATGATTTGTTTCCTCATACTAAGTACATCCTGTATAAATACTCACTAGCATGACCTTGGTATCCCAAGAGGCAAAATGGATTAATGATTGGTCTCACCAGGCCTCACTTGGGACCTTCTGAGGACTGGCGATCTTCAGAAGTGAATCCATGACTCTTAGTCCTATCCTTCTTGGGTGAATAATTGTTTTATGGCCTGGAAGTCTCTCAAATGGATGTGTGTGAGAAAGATGGTCTATCTCTCCTCAGCTTCTGCCCAAGATTCCAGTTCTACCCACACACCACAGTTCAATTGAAAAAAAGGGTTTTTAGTGGAGACCAGGGGAAGCTGCTGACTACTGAGAAGGTTCAGGAAGTGATTAGGTACAGACACTCTATAGCACTTACAAAGGCCATGACTTAAAAGGAAAATGACAGAAAATACAGACAAAAACACCCTATGTCATTGTCTCTAAGAACACATACTGGGTGACTTGCTGGGAACCAGAGAGACTTTTTATCTTTCTGAGATGGCTAACTATTTCAGTCAAGAAGTGGGAGTAGGGTGGTTTGGGGTCATGTCTGCTTAAAAACCCCAGGGGGTCATTTTTGGTTCCTTCTCTCTTAAATGTATTTTGCTGTGTGCTTAGCAGCACCAGACATGACACACAGTGTGCCATTTATAACAGGTATTTGACAATTATCCCTAGAAGTAATCATTTTTATTTCTTCCATCTTTTCTACTAATTTCTGTGGTGCTTGGGGGGGGTGGTATTTAACATAGAATGTTTGAATTAGAAAGCAGAGAAGAGATCATTTAGTACAACTCTTTCTCCCCATTTTAAAAATCAGGAAACTGAAGCTCACAGAGGTTGTGATTTTCTAAAGCTTACATAATAAATAGCAAGATGGTGGCAAAACTGAAACTACAACCCAGGTTTTTGTGTCTGAACATGGTTACTTTTCTTTCTACAACTGAATTTTAAGAATTATAATAAATTTAATTAAGCTGCTCCAGATTTCTATAGTATCTCATAGATCTGTTCTAATTAGCCAATCAATGACTAATTATTTATTGAGAACCCACTAAGTGTTTCAGCACTGTGTAAAACACTGTGGGAGATGCAGATGAAACAAGACATTGTTCCTTCCTGAAGATATTTGGAATCTGATTGGAGAGGCAAGACAAAAATATACTAATGTGTGGAATAGACTATGTGAACTTTAGAGATGAAGTGAGTCTATGAGGACTGTTTTTAGGTATAGGAAGAGAAATTGAGAGTGAACTATCACAACAGAAACTTGTACCATTTTGGTACTCTAGTTTTTTTTTTATTTATTTTTTTCCCATGGAGCTACAACTGGACCAAAGTTAAATAGAAGTAATATGCAGAATTTGTCTGTACCCTAAGCTCAGTCATATAGAAGGGGTTCCAGGTGTACTGCATGTTGACTTAGAAAACCAAAATTTAACATTATTAATGTTACATCATATTTTTATTTATTTTGTTAAACATTTTAATCATATTTTGGTAGCACTTCAGAGTTTTGACCACAACCCTCTGGCTTCAGGTTTGACACTGCTGTAGCCCATGCATCCTCCAAGTGCATTGTACTCTAATTTAGTTGGGCCTATGTCACTATTAAATTAATGGGGTATATCATCTCTGGTTACTATAGGCCAGCAGTTCTCAATCTGTGGGTTGCGACCCCTTTGGGGGTTGAATGAGGTCTCCTAAGACCATCAGATATAACATATTTCCGATGGTCTTAGGAACTGAGACACTGCTCCTCTGTCTCCAGGTGGGTCTGCCCACATGCAGATATGCCCACATACAAATATTAAAGGGTCATGGTATTAGGAAGGTTGAGAACCACTGCTATAAGTTATTCGTGACAAGGAAGAAAATCTTTTCATTTTCATTTTATGGTCTTGCTACACATAGTAAAACTTGTCTTTGTAAAATGAAGTCATGTAGTTAATCAGCTGGTCAATAAATCTATTATGGGTTTTGAAAACCACTATTTATTTTTTTGGAGGGCATCTTTTTTGGTAAATCGTATCTTATTTTTCCAATTACATGTAAAGATAATTTTCAACATTCATTTTTATAAGATTTTTGAGTTCCAGATATTTCTTCCTTCCTCCTTTCCCTCCCCAAGATGGCAAGCAGTCTGATATACATTATACATGTGCAATCATGGGAGCATATTTCCACATTAGTCATGTTGTGAAAGAATAGAACAAAAAGGAAAAGCCACAAAAAAGTGATATGCTTCAATTTTCATTCAGACTCTGTAGTTCTTTCTCTGGATATAGATAGCATTTTCTGCCATGAGTCTTTTAGAATTGTCTGGGGTCATTGTATTGCTGAGAAGAGCTAAGTCAATCAAAATAGATCATTTCACAGTGTTACTGTGTACAATGTTCTCCTGGTTCTGCTCGCTTCATTCAGCAATAATTCATATAAATCTTTATGGGTTTTTTTGAAATTCACCTGCTCATAATTTCTTATAGCACAATAGTATTCCCTTGCATTTTTATATGAAAAATTGTTCAGCCATTCCCTCACTGATGAACATTCCCACAATGTCCAGGTTTTTTCTACCACACGCATACACAAATGCTGCCATAAATATTTTTGTCCTTTTATTTTTTATGATCTTTTTGGGATGCAGACCTAGGAATGATATTGTTAGATCAAAGGGTATGCAAAATTTGATTATCCATCAGACATAGTTCGTAAAACTGCTCTCCAGAATGATTGGATCAGTTTACAACTCTACCAACAATGCATTACTATTCCAGTTTTCCCATATCTCCAATATTTAGCATTTTATTTTTCTGTCATATTATCCAATCTGATAGGTGTGAGGTGGTACCTCAGCATTGTTTTAACTTGCATTTATCTAACCAATATGGATTTAGAGCATTTTTGTCATATGACTATAGATAGTTTTAATTTCTTCATTTAAAATCTTCCTCTTCTTATTATTTGACCATTTATCAATTGGGGAATGACTTATATTCTTATGAATTAGATTCAGTTCTTTATGTATTTGAGAAATGAGGCCTTTATTAACAAAACTGATGCTAAAAATTGTTTCCCAGATTTCTGCTTTCCTTCTAATTCTGGTTGTGTTGGTTTGTTTGTGGAAAACTTTTTAAATTTAATGTAATCAGAAATATCCATTTTGCATTCCATAATTTTCTCAATCTCTTGTTTGACCATAAATTCTTCCCTTCTCCATAGATCTTGCAAACTATTCCTTGTTCTCCTTTTTGCTTGTGATATCACTTTTTTGTGTCTAAATCATGTATCCATTTTGATTTTATCTTGGTATCGTATGTGATATGTTGGTCTACACCATATTTCTGTTATATTTTTTTCCATTTTTCCCAGTATTTTTCATAAAATAGTGAGTACTTATCCAAGAAACTGGAGAGTTGGGTTTATCAAGTAGTAGATTACTATTGTCATTTACTACTGTACCTCACCTTTACCATTGATCCACTACTCAGCGTCTTAGCCAGGACCAACTAGTTTTGATAATTTCTGCTTTGTAATATAATTTTAGATCTGGCACAACGAGGCTATCTTCTTTTGAATTTTTTTCATTAATTCCCTTTATATTCTTAACCATTTGTTCTTCTTTATGAATTTTGTTATTTTTTTCTAGCTGTATAAGATATTTTTTGATAGTTTGATTGGCATGGCACTGAATAAGTAAATTAATTTAGGTAGAATTGTCATTTTTATTTCATTACATGACATACCCATGAGCAACTGATATTTTCCCAATTATTTAGATCTGACTCTATCTGTGTGAAAAGCATTTTGTAAGTATTCATATAGTTCTTGGGTTTGATTTGGCAAGTAGACTCCTAAATATTTTCCATTGTTTACAGTTACTTTAAATGAAATTTCTCTTTCTACCTCTTGATCTTAGCCTTCTTGGTAAAGTATAGATATGCTAATAATTTATGTGGGTTTATATCCTGTGACATTGTTAAAGTTGTTAATTATTTCAAGAAGTCTTTTAGTCAATTCTCTAGGATTCTCTAAGTATACATCATATCATCTGCAAAGAGTGTTAGTATTATCTCCTCATTGCCTATTCTAATTGCTTAATTTTTTTCTTCTCTTCTTGCTAAATCTATTGTTACTAGTATAATACTGAATAGCAGTGGTGATAATGGGCAACCTTGTTTCATCCCTGATTTTATTGGAAAGGCTTCTAGCTTACTCCATTACAGATGATACTTGCTGATGGCTTTATATAGCTACTGCTTATCATTTTAAAGAAAACTCCATTTATTTCTTTGCTTTCTAGTTTTTTTCCAGTAAAAATGGATGTTGAATTTTGTCAAAAGCTTTTCCTGCATCTATTAAGATAATCATATGATTTCTATTGGTTTTGTTATTGATACAGTCAATTATGCTGATAGTTTTCTTAATATTGAACCATCCCTGAATTCCTGATATAAATCCCACCTGGTCATAATGTATTATCCTGGAGATAAGTTGTTGTAATCTTTGCTAATATTTTATTTAGAATTTTGCACCAATATTCATTAGGGAAATTGTTCTATAATTTTCTTTCTTTATTTTGCCTCTTCCTGTGTTAGGTATCAGCATAGTGTCATAAAGAAATTTGGTAGGACTCCTTCTTTGCCTATTTTTCCAAATAGTTTATATAATATTAGAATTAATTGTACTTTAAATTTTTGGTAGAATTCACATGTAAATTCATCTGGCCTTGGAAATTTTTTCTTAGGGAGTTCATTTTTGTCTAAAACAGGGTTAAGTGTTTTATTTGCTCTTTTAAAAAATCTGGGAAATTTATGTTTCTGTAAATATTCATCCATTTCACTCAGGTTGTAAGATTTATTGGCATATAGTTGTACAAAATATATCTTTATTGCTGTAATTTCTTTTTCATTGGTGGTGAGTTTACCCTTTTTATTTTTTGATACTGGTAATTTGGTTTTCTTTTTAAAAATCAAATTAATCAAAGTTTTATCAATTTTATTTTTTTTCATAAAACCAGCTCTTAGTTTTACTAATGAGTTCAATAGTTTTCTTACTTCTAATTTTGTTAATTTCTCCTTTGATTTTCACAATTTCCATTTGTTTAATTGGGGATTTTTAATTTGTTCTTTTTCTAGCTTTCTTAATTGCATGTCAGATTCATCAATCTGCCTTTTCTCTATTTTATTCATGTAAGCATTTAGAAATATAAAATTTTCCTAAAGTATTGCTTTGACTGCTTGCATAAATTTTGATATGTTGTCTCATTACTGTCATTCTCTGATGAAATTATTGATTGCTTCTCTTAAGTTTTGTATTTCAACATCAAATTTTCTGCTCGGTTCTGGTTTTTTCATCAGGAAATTTTGAGTCACCTATTTAACTGAATGTTCATCCTTTCCTCTGAAAGACTATGCTCAATTTTGCTGGGAAGTTGATTTTTGGTTATAATCCAAGTTTCATTGCCTACCAGAATATCATATTCCAAGGCCTCCAATCATTTAATGTAGAAGTTGCTGTTATTTGCAGTACTGATGCTCCTTGACATTTGAATTGTTTCTTTCTGGCTACTTGAAGTATTTCCTCCTTGACCTTTTAGTTCTTGAATTTGGTGACAATATTCCTTGGAGTTTTCATTTTGGGATCTCTTTCCTGGAGTGACTGGAGGATTCTTTAAATGACGATTTCCCACTCTGGTTCTAGGATATCAGGAGAGTTTTCCTTGATAATTTCTGGAAAGATGCTTTCCAGGATCTTTTTTATCATGAATTTCAGATAGTCTAGTAATTCTTAAATTGTCTCTCCTGGATCTGTTTTTCAGGTCAGTTTTTTTTTCCAAAGAAGTATTTTACATTTCCTTTTATTTTTTTATTCTTTTGATTTTGACTGATTCTTGATGTCTCATAGAGTCATTAGCTTCCACTTACCCAATCCTAATTTTTAAGGAATTATTTTCTTCAATTAGTTTTTGTCCTCCCTTTATGATTTGTCCAATTCTGTTTTATAAGGAGTTTTTTTCTTCAGTGAATTCAATATCCCCCATTTGGCCAATTCTATTTTCTAAGGATTTCTTTTCTTTAGTCAGTTTTTATGCTTCCTTTTCCAAGCTGTTGATTCATTTTTCATAATTCTCTTGCACCCAATTTCTTTTTTCCCAATTTTTCTTCTACCTCTCTTGCTTGATTTTTAAAATCATTTTTGAGCTCTTCTAAGAGGACTGTTTTGGGCTTGAGATCAATTCACATTCCCCTTTGAGGCTTTGCATGTGGGCGTTTTAACTTTGTTGTTTTCTTGTTAGTTTGTGTTTTGATATTCCTTGTTACCATGGTAAGTTTTTTAATGGTCAGGACTCTTTTTTTAAATTTTTGACCATTTTTAAAAAGTTGAGCTGCGCAACTGGAGTATGGGGGACACTATCTGAAGCTTCTGGCACTGGCGATCAGGCGTCTGGTCACTGGCTTTCTGTACTAGGGCTTCTGGTTTTGTGGCTTGCCTACTATGCTAGTGTGGCCTAGTGTAGTCACACCTATTGTGCCCTGGATTCTTGGTTTTTTTGCTGCACTGGGGATGGAGGCCTCATAGCTAGCCTTCTGTGACATAGGCCTGCTGAGGTCAGATCATGGGGACTTGGTTGCTGATCTGTAGTGTAGCTAAGAGCTCCTGCTGGCATGCTTGGACATTGCCTACCCTGGGTTGCACTCCCCTTTTACCTGAGTGAGACAGACCTTTCATGAAGTCCTTTTCAGTTATCTTAGATTGGAAACTTATTTCACTCCATCTTTTTGTGTATTCTGCTGCTCCAGAATTCTTTTAGAGGCTTGATTTAATGTTGTTTCTGAGGGAAATGAGGGAGAGTTAGGCAACTTCCTGGATTCTCCAAAAACCAGTATTTAAGAGCAAAATTGCACACATACATGTGTGTGCATGTGCATGCATGTGTGTGTGTGTGCGTGTGTGTGTGCATGCTCATCCATGGTAAGGCCAAGGCAGTTCGGTATATAGTAGATAGAGCGCTCCACTTGGCAGTCTTGAGTGTGAATATTTCTCCTATACTATAAGTGAATCTGGGGAGGTGACAACCATTCCCAGTCTCAGTTTTCACATTTGTAAACTAGCACCTACCTCAACAATTTGTTGTGAGGATCAAATGAAATAGATTATACACATAAAGTACTTTGCAGATCTTAAGCTCTGTATAAATGCTGGCTATGGTTTTTGTTCATGATGATTATGATAGCAATCTAGCACTGCTACCATTCCCACCGTTAGTCACCATGACCCTGCGTTCTTTTGAGAGTCTATTTCCCTTTCAGGAGAAACGTCTGAATGAAAAATAGCAGAATTTCTGTTGAGTTGTAAATATCTTTACCTTTCCACCTACGTGACATACAAAAATTTTATAATTGGTATATGACAAATTTACCTCAAGTAGAAATCTCAGAGTAGCAGAATTGGAAGTGAATGGAGAGGTCATCTAATTCAATTTGTATCTGAACAAAAATTCTCCTTACAAAATACCCGACATGTTTTCATCCAATCAAGTTCTATTTGAACACCTCTTGTGAGAGAGTTCTTGTAGCCTCCTGGGGAGCCCTTCCTACTTTTGGGATAACTGTAACTACAGGTAATTTTTTCTTTACATTGAAGCCCAAATCTGCCTCTTGGCAATTTCCACCTATTTCTAACCCTTTGAGGTAAAACAGAATGAGCTTAATCTCTTTCTATGGGTATTTATGTCTTCTGTATATCATCCCTTCAAATGCTTGAAAACAGCCACCATGACTCCAGAAAGCCTTTTCTTCTCCAGGTTAAACATCTTTATTTCTTTTAGTTGGTTCTCATATAAAATTTGGTTTCCAGTGAAGGTTATAACACATTTATATCTTCTCATCCTGTGCAGTTCTTGCCTGTGTCTTCTCCAGATCTTTTATAGAGGATCTACCCAACAGGCTAGAATTCATTCAGCATTTTGTGCTTATTAGTGCAGCTTGGGCTATCCTTCTCTTAACTTCACTCTCGCTATATGACTAGCCCACCTCTTTTTCCAGAAGTACTACCTGGCTAATGCCCTTCACCTTACTGTTCGTCTTTCCAATGTGGTCCTTCTTTTTAAAACTCATCACTCATCTTCCCATTGCTCTTTATATCCCTTGCAATTTTGGCATTGTGATGTTTCACAATCTAGCAACAGGGGAAGAAGAATATTTTTGAAAAGATGGGCTTTTGAAGAAAGTAGAGGCTTGGGATCATTGGAAGTGTTCCAGTTCTGACAATATTGGTCATTCACTCTTTTTTTTTTTCAATTTAATTTGACAGATCAATTATTATAGCTTATTGAAAGCAGGAGTCAGAAGTGTGGTTGTTGGACTTGCAAGCACTGAATTATTTTGTTCCTGCAAAGGGCTTAGAGCACCTGAGTAATAAAATATAGTTTGTAGAGATACAGATAAATAAAATCTGAAATGGAAAGAAATGCAGTGATGACAAAAGGAAAAAAAGACACCCAACCAATCGGACCAAAGCCAGTTATAAGACTAAGGGGAAAATACAGAAGAAAATTGGGAAAATAATGAGGTAGATAATGAAATGGGGAATTGAAAGAGATGAAATAACAATTTGTTTTTATATAATACCTTTCATCCAAAGACTGAACTTGATACAGGGAAAAAAATGAACTCATGATGTTGTCATAGGGAAAAGAGAGGGAATCTGGTACTTCAGGAAGTTCATCTGACTAGAGTGAAGGCTGTAATGTAATGTTGAAATAGTGAAAGCCATAAAATTTAATATAAGGAGCTTTGGAGATTTTGAGTAGAGAACTAACATGGTCAAAATGACAAGCACAGAGAAAGTAATTTTGAATTCAGGATGTAGATCAAACTGAAGCAGGGAGAAACAGAAAAATATGTAACAGAAACTGTTATCTGCTGCATTAGAAGATAGTGTATAGAGTTCTAGTAGTTAAATATTATGGTTAATTAAAAATATATTTGCAAAAGAAATGTTTTGAGACAGAGAGCTGTCATGAGGGCTGTAGTTGTTAGACTTTTGGCAGAACATTCATGTCCTGAAATAGACCTGAGCTTTTCTCTTAGACACTTTGGTAGGCTCTACAGCCATTGTGAAATAGAAGAAGGAGGAATTGATGAGGAATAGTTGGACAATCTAAGTGTTGTACTAGTACCTTTTTAATGACAAGAGACCTAGAGGGGAATCTCTAGTATTCTGGATGGGAAATCTGAGGAGAATTTTGGGAGAACAGGAACATGAATTTTACAGCATTAGAAAGTATGGTTAAGTAGCTACCTGAACTATTAGAGGACATGTGTACACCAAGAAGACCATAGAGCCCATTGAAGTATCAAGATATAGTGGTCCCTCAATATTTGTTCAATGAATTCAGTGGCATTATGGAAGAGGAAACGGATAGAAAAGCTGGTGAATAAGATAACTCATACGTGAAGGAATTGGGTATTAGGTGAAAGGTAGAGACAAAAATGGAGAAAAGTCAGAATAATAAGGTATAGGGCTTGCAAAGAGGGATAATCATGGTGCCTTTGAGATGACAGAAGTATAGAGCTTTTGGAGACAATTTAGGAGGAAATGTGTGTGTTTAGTAATATCCTCCAAGTTAAATGGTAGGCAGCTAATTAAATGAGTCAAGCTAAGTGCTATAGTGAACAGGATGCTCAGCCTGAAAGCAGGATATAAAAGAGCTCAAATCAAGCCTCAGATACTAACCATGTGACCCTGGACACATCACTTAACCTCTCATTGCCTCAGTTTCCCCTCTCTAAAATGAGGAAATTAATAGCACCTACCTTACAATGTTGTTGTGTGGATAAAAGGAATTAATATTTATAAAGCACTTTTCCAATCTTAAAGAATGATATAAAAACAGTTATTTAATATTAGTTGATATTGAGGCCTAGTGATCAAGTAAGGTACTCAATTTATGTCCTATATACAGAGAAGAGGAGTCAACCAAGGGTAGATTCCAGGAAGAATAAAGTCAGTAGAGTCCTTTAATCCCTAATGTATTAAAATTCAGGATGTTGTAATGGATAGATCATGTAAGTTGATTCTTTTGCTGATTTTTATATGCCTCATATTTGGAGATTCTTGCAGTGGATAAACAATTTATCTAACTACAAAAATGTCAGCAATCAATTGAAGATAATTGGTTAAACATTTTTATATGAAAGATGACATACAAAGAAGCAATTGTTGTTGATGGTTAAATAAAGCTAACTCTGTGAGAAAATACAGCATAATTATATTGCTAGGCATCATATTTGTTTTTTTCTGTTTACATTGTTTTTTAAAAACCAATTATACATTTTTTATTGTTAGTTACTGTGAACATGAAGATAAAAATAATGAGCACTATATTATTACATGGTTTCTGTAGAAGAGGGAAACAGACATTGTATATAATATATGAGAATTGCTCCAAAATTAGTGACTACTCTTTCATGTCTTTAGTAAACCATTAACACTTATGTAAAGAATTCTTAGTGAAATCATTGCATTTCTGATCCCCTCTCTGTATATCTCTGAATTCATCTTTACACATATCATATTGATGAAAACAGATCCTTGGTTTTGTAGAATCACTTGAGAAAGGTGCTTATAGTATCATATAAGTTCTGAAGACAGAGACTGGCACCATCATGATTACTATCATTTATAATTCAATTTTAATATCCCCAGGACATAGCAGAGTAATTTGCATAAAGGAGCGTAATAAATATGAATTTAATTGAATTGTTGAATTTAATCACTTCCACAGAATACACCAGAAGCTAAGTGATATATGTTTTTTTGCATTCTGCTTTTTTTTGCAATTTTGTCTGTTCAGTTAGAACTTCTCAAAACTGATCCTTTATATAGTAGGGATCTTTAAGCAGTCATATACAGATGTTGCTGTATCTCAGTGAAAAAATTTATTATGTAATTTTAGCAACATGTGGGAAGATTCAACCGCTTCAATTGAACTTATTTTCCTACTTATTAATATTTGACTTACAAGTAAAACAAGGGGATCGATCTTGATTTATCAGTTTTTGTTGTTCATCCTTTGTTTTTGAAGAGGACCAGTGACTTCATGGGAGTAATGTCTTGACTTGAGTATGAACTGGATTTAAGTGAGCCACAAAAATCTCGGCCTCACTCTCAATTCCTGAGTCATAGAGTCTAGTGGCAGGACAAAAGTAAGGGTAACTGGCTATGACCAGGGATCCAGCGGATGATCTTGGTGTCTTTGATGTCTGACTAAGCTCTAAGCCCTCTACAGCACCTGTTTTAGCTATCTCCATGGCCATTGGAACAAATTGTTCTCCTCTGCCCATTCTATTGGAGGAAATCTTCACATGCTTGAGGTTGACATTTCTCTAACTCACTGATGGTTTTGAGACCTATTAGTTAGCCTCAAACTATTTTAACCCTTCTGGTGACACATTTTTACATGAGTGTGGCCATTGTACACGCTACAGCTTCTTGCAGTGAAACGTCAGTTGGGTGGTGGATGGACACCAAAGGAATATGAGCAGCTCTGAAAAGGGATCAGCAAGCCATCACATTAGAGGTGCTAGTCTCCTTGAATACCATATATATCCCAATTTATCAATTGTTCTCTGACTGTAAGAAAATTTGAGTACTAAAAATGTGATAAATCCATCTTTCTGTGTGTGCTGCTTTGCTTGCTTTCAAAGTCCTTCCCAGTTTTAGAGGCATCATTGTGCAGTGAATAAAGCTTTGGGTTTGAGAGTTTGGAAAACATTGGTTCTAATCCCATTTTAAATATTTGCTAAGCTATATGACTCTAACACAAGTCATTTAGTTTATCTGTTTCATTTTCTGTAATATGGCAATGTTGGACTCAGTGACCTCTCAGGTTCTTTCTAGATCCTACCTCTCCCAACTTATTTCCTACAGTTTTCCCAGAATATATTCAATTTGGTCTATTTATTGTCCTATGAACATGAACATGACATGCTCAAATTTATTTCTGTGCCTCCCCTCTCCTTGGATGTTTCTTCTTTCTAATTGTTATTATCTTCTCCACCCTGTGAGGGAAAACTAAAACACTTCCTCTTTCATGAAGCTTTCTATGACTTCTCAGGAACCCTATACAATTTCATCACAAAATTTAGCACTTGGTTAAATACTGTTCTGTTTACTAATTATTTCATGCTTGTTTGAGTTTCTTTAAGAATGTGTACCTTCTAAAGTCAAGTATTCTAGGTCTTGTGATATTCCTGTATTTTTAATAACTTCTATGATTGCTCAAAAGTCACTTTTTTGACAATGCAGCATTTAATCCCAACATTACATACTACTAAACACATGGAGAAATCAGCTTATATTTGGTATAACATTAGTACCTATAAGGGAGCACTTTTTGGATGAAGGGCAGGTTAGTATGGGATATGATTGCAGATCTATGAACTAATAAAGACTGATTTTTATCCATGAGCAGTCTTGGACATGTATGTTGCTTCAGCATCAGTTGTAGTTTAGAATCAATCAATCAGTTAAGAAATATTTATTAAGCATTAAGCACCTACTATGCACAAGGCACTTTGCTAAATACTAGGAATACCCAAAATGCCAAAAGATAATCCCTGTTCCAAGGAACTCATCATCTTCATGTTGGTGTATATGTTTATATGTGTGTATGTGTGTGTGTGTGTGTCTTTATATGTGTATGCCACAATGTGAAGGACTTAAAAAAATTAGTCTGAATTGTCTAGAGCAGGTTTATCAGACTGATTAATACTGTCACATTCTTCATTTTCATTTGACTGTAAAACAGTATTGCAAATTTGAAAACTGGGCCTTCAAGTCAACATTTTAGAAATCTATTCCTATTTATTGGAAAACAGATGGGTCTTCATTGCTCTCTTTTTGTGACTATCTCCTTTCCCCACTTGCAGCTCAGGAGTTGCTTTGATAGCATTTCCATCTCTGTTTTTGCAACCTTCATTTTTTATTTAAAATAGTGGCTATTATAAGAATGGAAAGTTGGCATCTCAAGGAAGTCATAATTTCATATAGAACGAAGAATTTAAAATGCATCCTTTGCTCTCTAGCATTAGAGAGGGGTGGTTTTGAAATGGATGGAACATTTCAAAACGCTTTTGATCATATAGAACCAGAAATATAATTAGAAATTACTCTGCCTAAAGCAAATTTAATTGGGGGTGGGTTAGGGGTATGTATAGTTCTGCAAAGAGATAGTCTGACTGTGGATGTGCAATTGTGCTGCGAGAAAGGGCAGCTTATCTCTGGTGCTCACCTTCTCAGGGATGGAGAGAAAGGCAGGACCCAGGAGATTGGTAATAAATGTAAAATGATTGGAACTGGTAGCAGAGGGATAATTGTGCTACAAAGTGGCATGACTAGATACTCTATTTTCTACATTTTTTGTACAGCTACACACAACCTATAGACTGAGGTTTCTTAAAGTGAACTTTGAGTAGGCAGCTAAATGAACTAGAGAAAGATTGTTTCAGGTAGCTCTGGGACTGCGTAGAAACGGTGTAAATCCAGAACATGTAACCTTGGGACAATAGTCTTATAGTACTTATAAAGAGCATAAGTTCTTTTTGCCTTTTTAGAGGGCAATTGGGGTTAAGTGACTTGCCTGAAGTCACATGGGTAGTTTTTGTGTTAAATGTCTAAGGTCTTATTTGAACTCAGGTCCCCTTGACTCTAGGGTCGGTGCTCTATTCACTGTGCCACCTAGCGACCCCTAACAAAGCATAACTTTTGAAGTCAAAGGTAGCTTGTTTGAATATAAGCTTTGCTACTTCATATATCACTTCATTTCAATAGGAGTTTGGCATAGGTGATTTTCCAGGTCCTTTCTAGTTCTAAATCCTATCTATGATTCATAATGAATAATGGTCTGAAAGTAATGTCTAAAAGCTAAATGAGATAGTCTTTGTCTCCGTTTTATTGTGGATCCTTTTCAGTTTCCATAGACCTTAGGTTGAAAATTGCTGACATAGGTGCTCGAAAGTCTCCTTTAAAAATTAATCTTTTAGTGGGCTACCTTTTTATTCTCTACATCCTCCTGTATCATTATCTCCTTTCTATGAGCCTTTGTACTCAAAGCAGTGGCCCTCAGAGTAAGCAGCCTGAATATGAAAGGAAACTGGACCCTTAAGAACCTTAATTTATCCAAATCAAACAAATAGAAGAGAATGAAGCAATACAGAACAAAACAAAAACCTGCCAAGAGTGAAAGTCAGTGTATTAATCTAACTAGTGAAAAAAACAGAATTATTTATTAGCTATTCAGAGTTCAGTATTCTTTTTGGTCATACTCACCCATTGTAGCAGTAAGATGTGGATATGATGAATCCAATTGGCCAAGCAGCTTTGTGAGATTAGAATGGTTTTTCAGATGTACTGAGAAGAGAGGAAGGTTGGCATGGTGATCATTTTGTTCTAAAGACTTGAAAACCAAAAAGTAGTCTTATTGCCTCAAAGCCAGTTTTGTAACAAAAAGCCTTGTAGAAATTGTTGACTTTAAACCTCCCACATGAAAAGGCCATCCTTTATCAGTGGACCTGACTGCTATGTTTGAAGAGATCAGGAGGGTAAACTAATTTATTTCCTAGAAATATAATTGATTTGCCAAAAGTTTAAAGGGAATACTGATAATCAGCCTGAGGACTATACCTTGCTTATTCTCAGTATGATACAAACACATTAGGACACTTTATGCTTTCTACATGCTTCTGTATTAGTTAAATAAAGTTAAAAAAACTTTTTTGAATAAACACTTTGCAATTTCAAAAAAGAAGAGGGGGGAATAGGCTAGTTCTATAACTTTGTTAGAAGAGAATAAGGCTGGAATTTGAAATCTCTGGTATTAGTTACAGAGATGAATCCTATAACTTGTTGATGTTCATGAAAAACCTACTCACAATGTCACCAAATATGACATATTCTATGTTTATGTATTATTGTCAAGCTATCACTTTTTGCTTAAGGAAAATAGAGATTCCTCATCCCCTTGTTTGAGATTGTTGTTTGGGTGGAACCCAGATGTTGGAGTAAAAACAAATTTTAGAGCTACAGAACCCATAAAGTGACAGATAGAAATAAACCTCCCACTGAAGGCACACTGGCTGGCCAACAGGCAGGGTCTATTTCACTGGGCTGGGAGCTAAGCACAGTTCCACATGAGCTACATGGTTTTGGCCCTGGGGTGGCCCCAAACCACAGCTGCTGGAGCAGGCTTCAGGAGAGTGAATCACCAGCCATTGTGGCAGTTTCCAGACTTCTCAACCTATACATACCAAAAAGAAAGTAAAAGGTCATTTGGGAACTCTGTTGGAACTAGATGGAGAACAGCTGGGTCTGTCCCCTGCCCCCAGGGAAAGAAGTGGCAGAGGTATGGTAGCTACAGAAGCAGCTGTTGCCATGTAGTTGCCTCCAGAGATCCTGGCCTGAGGATTGTAGGGGGACCAAGTGACCATTCATAGGATAATCACTCTTGCTTTAACCTGCTTGGATCTGGATCTCGGTCTTGGGTGGTGGTCCTGGGGTATGTGCCCAGTGTATCAGAGCTTGTGGGAGCTGCAGAGAGAGTGCCTTCCTAAAAGCTCTGGCAATTGTGAAAACCCCAGAGATTTGGGACATAGCTCTCTGCAATCTGGAAGCAGAATTCTACCATGGCAAAGAGCTCAAAATCAAGTAATTGTCTGGCAATATGAGCAAGAAGAGGAAGCACAAACAGACCATAGAATCCTTTTTGGTGGACAAAAAGGATTAAAGAATGGAATGGGGGGAAGACAATGAAGTCAGAATTTCTACATCAAAAGCTTCCAAGAAAAACATGAATTGGTTACAGGCCTTGGAGGAACACAAGAAGGATTTCTGAAAATCAAGTAAAAGAAGAGGAGGAAAAATTGGGAAGAGAAACGAGAATGATGCAAGAAAATCATGAAACGTGAGTCAATAGCCTATTAAATGAGATCCCCAAAGTACAGAAGAAGATAACACCTTAAAAAGTAGACTAACCGAAATGGCAAAATAGGCCCAAAAAGCCAATAAGGGGAAGAATACTTTAAAAAGTCAAATTTGCCAGATGGAAAAGAAATTTCAAAAACTTACTGAAGAGAATAATTCCTTCAAAATTAGTTTGGAGCAAATGGAAACTAATGACTTCATAAGAAATCAGGGTTCTATAAAACAGATCCAACAAATAAAAAAAAATTGGAGGCAATGTGAAATATCTCATTGGAAAATCCACTGACCTGGAAAATAGACCCAGGAAAGATAATTTATAATTTATTGGACTATCTGAAAGCTATGACAAAAAAAGAGCCTAGATACTATCTTTCAAGAAATTATCAAGCAAAATTACCCTGATATTCTAGAACCAGAGGGAAAAATAGAAATTGAAAGAATTCACCTGTTGCCTCTTGAAAAAGATCCCCAAAAGAAAACTCCTAGGAATATTAAAGCCAAATTCCAGAGTCCCCAGGTCAAGGAGGAAATATTACAAGCAGCAAGGAAGAAACAATTTGAGCATTGTGGAAACTCAATCAGCATAATACATAGCACATAACAGCAAGATCTAGCAGCTTCTATATTATGGGATTGAAGGGCTTGGAATATGATATTCTGGAGGTCAAAAGAGCTAGGATTAAAACCAAGAATCACCTACCCAGCAAAACTGAGTATAATGTTTCAGGGAAAAATATGGCTATTCAATGAAACAGAGGTCTTTCAAGCATTCTTGATGAAAAAAACGAGCTGAAAAGAAAAATTGACTTTCAACTATAAGAAGCAAGAGAAGCATAAAAAGGTAAACAGGAAAAAGAAATCACAAGGAACTTATTAAAGTTGAAGTATTTATATTCCTACATGGAAAAATGATAATTGTAACTCATAAAACTTTTCTCAGTATGAGGATAGTTGAAGGGGATATATATGTATATATGTATAATACATATATATTTGCATGTATAGGAGGATGTATGTGTGTATATATATGAGAGTGTGCATATGTATGTACATGTATATATAGACAGAGGGCACAGGATGATTTGAATATGAAGGGATGATATCTAAAAATAAAATTAACAGGTAAGGGAGGAATATATTGGGAGAAGGAGAAAGGGAGAGATAGATTAGGGCAAAGTATCTCATATAAAAGAGGGAAGAGAAAACTATTACAATGGAGGGGAGGAGCAGGAAGGTGAAAGGGAATAGGTCAACCTTACTCTCATTGAATTTGGCTTGAGGAGGGAATAGCATACACACTCAATTGAGTGTCTTACCCTATAGGAAAACTGGTGGGAAGGGGATAAGAGGGGGAATGATAGAAGGGACTGCAGATTGGGGAGAGGGTATTTAGAAGCAAACACTTTTGAAAAGGGACAGGGTCAAAGGAGAAAACAGAATAAGTGGGGAGAGGAATAGGATAGAGGGAATTATAGTTAGTCTTTCTCATACTCAGTCTAATATGGAAATGTTTTGTGTAACTACACATGGGATTGTTGTTATTCACTTGTGGCTGACTCTTTCATGACCCCATAGACTGTACTGTCCATGGTTTTTTCTTGGCAAAGATGCTGAAATGGTTTGCCATTTCCTTTTCCAGTGAATTAATGCAAAGAGGTAAATGACTTGTCCAGCTAGTAAATGTCCGAGGCCAGATTTTAACTTGGGTCTTCCTAACTCCTAACTTCCTACCTTCCTAACTCAATAGAATTCTGTCTATTGAGCCATCTAGCTGCCTCTAACCAAATCAAGTTAGAATGTACTATCACCATATGCTGCTTCTACTAATATACAGTAATAAGAGAATTCACTTGCCTGAGCCTTGAAATTCACAGCATGTTCTGAGCATTAATTTTAATCTTTATCAGCAGCATTGAAATTTTACTTCATAACCCATTTAGTTGAATATAATCAGGAACTGTGGCACTAATTTTGTCTTTTATTGCTAGATCATCCCATATAATCTAAATCATCATTCCATTACTGATTTGGAATTAGTGCGTAACAGGCAGAAACCATGAAGTAATTCCATTATTTTACTTAGAGTTGATTAGGTATTAGTTAGGTCCAGATATGAACTTCCATAACTTTAATAAGATCGAGAAAACTAAGGTGTGTCCCAGGGAAAAGTAACAAGACTGATTAAGCTCTCTGGAAAAAAAAACACAAACCCTAGGAAAACTGACAATGCTTATTTTGAGTAAGGGAAGAAAAGAGGAAATCTAACTATAGTATTTAGAGCCATGGAGGTATTTTATGGTGTCTTCTATCTTTCCTCTGAAGATAAGGGAACCTTAGAATAGAATCACTTAGAGTCACATAATCTGAATTGGAGAGGATCTAAGAGTTTATCAAGTCTAATCTCAGCCTAAGCAGGAATATCCTATATAATGTTCCCAACCAGTGATCACAAGATCATAGATCTAGAGGTGGAAGGGACCCGAGAGATGCTTATCCAGATTCTGTTTGCACATCTCCATCAATGAAAAACTAACTCATTACCTAGTGAGGCTGCCTCTTTCGTTATGGGGGAGTTTTAATTATTAGAAATCATTCTATTATACTGAATCAAAAACTGCAACTTCCACACAGTGTTCCTAGTTCTTCCCTTTCCTACCAAGCAGTACAAGGGTAATCCTTTTTCTATGGAATAGTTCTTAAAAATTTAGGTTGTTATAGTCTCCCCTGAATTTTCTCTTTCCTAGTTGGAAATATCACTAATTCTTTCCATCAGTTCATATATGGCATTGTCTTTAGTTCCCAACTATCTGGTTATCCTGTTCTGTCTTCTAGCCTCTCAATTTTATTTTTTAAAGTACTGAAGAAAAGACTGAGCTAAATATATGAGATGTAGTCTAACCAGGCCAGAGGATAGTAGAAATGCCATATCTATAATTTGGACAGCAAGTCCTTCTATACAACATTAGATTACTTTATATTTTTAGATTGCTATGTTATTTTACTTCAGTCATATTGAAAATACAGTTTAGGCGTGGCTAGGTGGCACAGTGAATAGAGCACCAGCCCTGAAATTAGGAGGACCTGAGTTCAAATCTGGCATCAGACACTTGATACTTAGTTGTGTGACCTTGGGCAAGTCACTTAATCCCAATTGGCCTGCCTTCCCCCCTCCAAAAAGCAAAAAAAAAAAGAAAAGAAAATACAGTTTATTAAAATCCCATATGTCTTGACATGAACTAGCCATCCCTTCCATATCTTGTACATTGCATAACCCAAGCATAGTTAATAAATATTAGATGAGTAACAATATTGTTAGATAATAGTAATCAGATACACACACATATATCCTTAGCCCTGTTAAATTTCATATATTGATTCTATTATTCTTGCTTTTCAACATTTTTTGGATTTTGTCTCTGGTACCCAATCTGTAATGTCTCACCTTCTGATCATTTCAAATTTTGACAGGCAAGGCATCTAATCCTTGATCCAAGGATAGATCTTCTTTTAAAAATTGATTTTTATATATTTCCTTATCTTGTCAGTCTTTATATAGGATGTTACAAGAGTCTCAGTGCATTTCTAAGAAAAAGCAGTTTTCTTTAAAATGGGCTGAGTTAGAAGACTTCCAGGAGCCAAAATTGTGGAATATGAATTGCTGTATCTGACCCATATTCTCCTCTAAACAACCATAAAATAGCACCCTAAACCAAATATTAGAACAGAAGAACCAGCAAAAAGATGAAGTAAAACAATCTTTTAGCCCTAGAAACTTGAAATGTTGGCAGGAAAGGTTTGTATCACTTAGGTAAAAGGGGAGCATAGTCCAGGAAAGGAAGATTCCCCACAAGCCAGCAACAAGCTCCATTCCACACATGATCCTCAAACCTAGTACAGTAGAACAGGCAAGTGTCAACACCAGTACCCCCCTCACATGCCTCAGTATAGCCAGGGGAACAGGCATATGCCAGCATCAGAGAACTACACAGTGTTTCAGCATAGCCCCAGGCAAACAGGCAGCCTCCAGCAGCCAGACTGCCATGTGTTTCATTGTAGCCTGGGGAAATGTAGAATCACTCCACCACCTTCAGCACATGCCAGACACCAGCACTAGGACCTCAGTTCAATACCAGGTAAGCTGTCAGACCCCTATTGTCTCCAGCAGCACCAGGTACACCTCAGCCTCAGGGTCTCCTGGGGCCTCAGGGTAACATCAGTGCAATGCCAGGTATACAGCCAGATCCAGTAGCCCCTGGCACAAGAAACCTGAGACAGCGGGCTTTCTACTCTGGAAGCAGAGCTCAAATTTAAAAGAAAAGAAAAAGACTGAAAAAAATGAACAAAAAACCAAAACAAAACAAAAACAAAATCAAAAAAGAATCTGACCATACATAGAAAAGTTTTCTGGAGACAGAGAAGATCAAGACAAACTTGGAAGTAGACAACAGTTCAAAATACCTATGGGCAAAGTCCCAAAGGAAAATAGTAAGCGGTCTCAGTCCCAGAAAGAACTCTTGGAAGAGCTCAAAAGGAGCTGAAAATCACATGAGGAAGGTAGAAGAAAAGTTGAGAAAATAAATATGAGATTGATGCAATAGAATTATGAAAAAATAACCAGCTCTCTCCTTTCCTTTTCTGCGCTGTGGCTGTGGCCATGAGTATGCTCAGGCTTCAGAAGAGGCTTGCCTCTAGTGTCCTTCGATGTGGAAAGAAGAAGGTATGGCTTGACCCAATGAGACAAATGAAATTGCCAATGCCAATTCCCGCCAGCAGATCCGGAAGCTGATTAAAGATGGGCTTATCATCCGGAAGCCTGTTACTGTGCACTCTCGTGCCAGATGCCGAAAAAACACTCTGGCTCGAAGGAAGGGCAGGCACATGGGTATTGGTAAGAGAAAGGGTACTGCCAATGCTCGTATGCCTGAGAAGGTGACTTGGATGAGGCGAATGAGGATTCTGCGCCGTCTGCTTCGTAGATATCGTGAATCCAAAAAGATTGACCGCCACATGTACCACAGCCTGTACTTGA
>CM053600.1:92772636-92802024 GCA_028646575.1 Pseudocheirus occidentalis
TCACCCCATTCCCTCCCTCCCAGAAGGACAAGTAATTCAATGTAGGCTGTACATGTGTAATTATGCAGGACATCTCCACAGTGGACATATTGTGAGAGACTGATTATATGTCCCTCCTTCCTATCCTGTGCCCCCTTGTTCTATTCTCTACCCTGTCCCTGTCCCCTTACTGAAGTGTGTGCTTCCAGCAACCCTCCCCCTGACCCTGCCCTCCCCTACATCATCCCACCGCTCATCTCCATGCCCCCTATTCTCCTGTATGGCAAGATACAAAGTTTAGAGTTTATATCATTCCTTCCCTAAGTCAAATTCACTGAGAGTAAATGAAAGTAAAGTTGTAACAGTTATCCCTTGCCTCTTCTATATAGGATGATTAATCCCATTCTGTCTCTCCCTGTCTCCTCTCATTCTAGTCCTCTTCCACCTCAGAATTTGACCTTTTAAAGTATCATCCCTTCCTATTCAATTGATCCTGTGCCCTCTATGAACTCATATACACACATACTCAGATATGTATTCATATGCATATATACCCTCCTATATAGACATATGTGTAGGTATGTGTGTATGTGTGTGTGTGTGTGTATACACACACACACACACACACACATACACATTTGTATTCCCTTCACCTCTCCTCATACTAAGAAAAGTTTCATAAGTTACTATTATCGTTTTTCTGTATTGGCATGTAAATAGCTCAACTCTGATAAGTTCCTTATGACTCCTTTCCCATGTTTACCTTCTCATGTTTCTTGTGCTTGAATGTCAAATTTTCTGAACACTTCTGTTTTTTTCAGCAAAAATGCTTGAAAGCCCTCTGCCTCACTGAATGACCATATTTTCACCTGGAATATTATACTCAATTTTGCTGGCTGGGTAGGTGATTCTTGGTTTTAATCCTAGCTCCCTTATCTCTGGACTATCATATTATAGGCCCTTCGATCCCTTAATGTAGACGCTGTCAGATTCTGGGTTATCCTAACTGTGTTTCCACAGTATTCAAATTGCTTCCTCTTGGCAGCCTGTAGTATTTTCTCCTTGATCTGGGGACTCCAGAACCTGGCTATAATATTTCTAGGAGTTTTCTTTAGGGGATGTTTTTGAAGAGGTGATTGGTGAATTCTTTCAAGTTCTATTTTGCCCTCTGATTCTAAAATATCAGGGCAATTTTCCTTGAGTATTTCTTGAAGGATGCTTTCTAAGTTCTTTTTTAGATCATGGCTTTCAGGTAGTCCAAAAACTATTAAATTATCTCTCTTGTATCTATTTTCCAGGTCAGTGGTTTTTTCAGGGAGATATTTCACACTGCCTTCTATTTTTTCATTTGTTTGTATATGTTTAATAGCATCTTGATTTCTCATAAAGTCATTTGCTTCCATTTGTTCCACTATAATTCTGAAGGAATTATCTTCTTCAGAATGCTTTTGAGATTCTTTTTCCATCTGGCAAATTCGACTTTTTAAGGCATTCTTCTCCTCATTGGATTTTTGAGCCTCCTTTGACATTTGAGTTAATTTGTTCTTTAAGGTGTTATTTCTTTCAGTCAGGTTGTTGACTCTTTCTCCATGATTTTCTTGCACCATTCTCATTTCTCTTCCCAATTTTTTCCTCCACTTCTCTTATTTGGTTTTCAAATTCCCTTTTAAGCTGATATATGGCTTGTAGGCAATCTTCATGTTTCTTGGAAACATTTGGTGTGAGAGTTCTATGTTGTCTTCCTCTCGTTCCATGCTTTGATCTTTTTTGTCCCCCAAAAAGGATTCTAGAGTTAGGTTAGTGTTCTTACTTTGCTTTCTTTTCCTACTCATGTTGGCCAGTCAATTAATTGCTTGATTTTTTAGCTCTGTGGAACTCTGCTTCCAGGGGGCAGAGCTCTGTCCCAAATTCCTGGGGTTTTCACAGCTGCTGGAGCTATTGGGGGGTGCTGCAGCCCCCACCAGCTTTGGCTCATTGTCACGCACCCTGGGACCACCATCCATGACCACTATCTGGATCCAGGCTGCTCAACACAGGAGCACTTGTCCTCTGATCAATGGCTTGGCCCCCCTGCAGTCTGTAGGCTGGGAGCTCTGAAGCAGCCAGGTGGATGCAGTTGCCACTTGCAGCCATTTCTGCTGCTATTGCCGCTTCTGCTGCTTCCTTGCTCTGGGGGCAGTTTGGTCAGACTGCTTTTCTCCCCCAAATTTAGCTGAATTACACTGACCTTTCTCTTAGTTCTTATTTCTACTGGCTTTACAAATCTGGAAATTGCCACCTTCCTTTCATATTCTTGACCTCCATATGAATTCTGCTATAATTTTGTCATTTATAAAAATATCTGCATAGAACTTCAATTGGTAGAGAAAGAAATATGTAGACTAACTTGAATGGCATTGTTATTTTTATTATATCAATGTCGCTGGCCATGAACACTGAATAATCCTATGCTGTACTAAAGATAATTCTTAAATACCTATGCGTGTCATGTTTACTTTTCCCTATAAATGAACTTAAGATTATTTATGAAAAGCCTGCTCATCTTAAGTTCTTTGTCAAAATACCAATATATTCTATAGCCTAGGTATAAAGTTTTTTAATATTAAAACTTTAAATAGAGTTTCAAATAATAAGGTTTAATTTCAGAAACTTTGTGGAGGAAATATTAATTTAAAATATATTTGTATTAGCTTGAACAAAGGTCATACAATGACAAACAGAGTAGAAAGGGATCTTAAAGATTATATAGTCCCAAACCACTAATTTGCAAAAAGGGAAAATATAAGGCATAAAAAGGTAAATTGACTTGCCCATCACCACACAAGCAGTTTTGCTATATTACTCTATATTTAGCACTGATGGATTATGGTGGTTGTAATGCAGATTTCTCAACTCTGTTTTGCTGTTATTGTTTTGTTCTGCATAGTTGTACCTGTGATTTCTTTGGTGTAAGGGACCCACTGAACAGAAATTTCCTCCACTAATGCATGTAATAAACTTCTGTAATTTATAATCTTAAATAATTGTCCGGGGGCACTTAAAGGTCAACCTGACTTATTCATGATCACAAAGTTAGTACGTGATAGCATCAAGATTTGAACCTATGTCTTCCTGGTCCTCAGGCTTACTTTCTATTTACTATACCATGGAATGATAAGGTATTAAAAATTTGACAAAATGTAACTGAAGTAGATTTCCAATGAGCTAAGATTTCATCAGTCTGGGTACTTCTATCAATGTAGATTGAAATCTTCTACATCTTAGTAAACTTTTTAAGGAATTGCTGTATTAAAGAAAAAAAAATCATTAACTAAAGTTCAGCCTTTTGATTATGAGCCCCTCCAGATTCAGCTAGGCTAATTCTTCAGTTAATCTATCAATGGGCCCATGTGCAAAGCCCAGGTTTCACCAATTTCATCAAACATTTATTAAGCACATTTTACATGCTAGGCATTGTGCCAGGTCCTCAGGATACAAAGACAAAAATGAAACAGTCTCTGCCCTCAGTGAGCTTATACTCTATTGAGGGAAACAACATGAATACAGATAAGAAAAAACAAATGTAAATAAATAAATTTCTGGGGGAGGACACTAACAACTGGAGGGAACACAGCAGTTGAACTGAGTTTTGAAGTTAACAAAGGATCTGATAAAGCAGAAATGAGGAGGGAATATATTCCTGCTGTATGGAAAAGTCTGTCAAATGTCAGAGATGGAAAATGGAATGTCATAAAAAGAAAACAGGTTGATTGGGCCTACTAGAAATTAGATGGTCCTAAGAAACTTGAGGCAATCTCCATAACACCAGGAGCAGAATAAAAAAAAAGAAACTAGGTATGGTAATAATAATAATGATCATAAGATGATACTAATGAATCCATCATCAGTAGAATACACACTTTCCTCAACTGTATTAATGAATCTATGCTTTTATTTCAACACTCTTTTGCCATAGTGCCCACATAACCAAAAGGATAGTTTTTCAAGATGACTTACTGGTTTTAGGGGCTTTATTAATTTATCAGTAGGCTTTATTAGCCTACAATATGTAGGCTAATAAAAAAAAACTACTGGTTGATAATGACAATCGAATTGATGATGGAGGGGGACCTTACTATCCAAGTGAAAACTTCTTTAAACACACTGATCATTTTTAAAAAATCTTTTCAAGATAATGATTTGAAAGGGGGCAATAAAACTAATAAATATAATAAACTTTAAAGGGACAAAATAGATAACAGAATGGATGAAATTATTATTTAAATGTATAAATGATGACCAAAATGTACATTAAAATAATTTGTAATGGAAATAGTATAATTCCTTACATATTCCAAAATTTACTGTTTTGCTCATATGACAATATGACCATATTATCGTGTTCTAAACCTTGTGTTCTCTACATTGTATTTCATTACTTTTTCATATTCATACAAGTTAGTTTTTATCATAAAAAAATTTACAAAAAGCTCCTTTAATATGCAATTTAACATACATATATTTGTTGAATTTTTTTTTAACTAAAAAGCTGTTGAAAATTTCAAGTCTTTTCATATTGCATTTAAGAAATATTTATTTAGCATTACTTTCTACAGGATATAAAGATAATTAAGACATACTTCTTACTTTCGAAGAGCTTATCATGTAGGAAAGGGAATAAGACAAGAACACAGGCATGCGAATGTGATTTCATTCATATTGGGAACTTCCAAATGAGGAACCACTCTCTGCCAATTTTGTACAACTTGTGACATCAGAGCTGCCTAGAACACTAAAACATCAAGAGACTTGTCCAGAGTCACAAAACCAGTATAGGTTAGAGACTGAACTTTAAACTAAGTCATCTAGTTCCAAGGTTAAATCTCTTTCCATTTTATGTTGCCTTTATACTATATAAATATAAGATTTTTATTTTTACAAAAAGCATTTCAAAAGATACACACACACACATACACAACTAATTTATGAAATAATTATTACTCCAACAAAATGTGAATTTTTAAATAAAGTAATTTTTAAATAAATACAGACTATTAATAACCTCAGATAATTCCATTTTTGTGATAAACTAAGGACTATAGTTTTGTTTTGAAAATCTAAAATTTTAATAATAGAATCTAAATGTATGAAAAAAGGAGACAAACCTTTTGATTTTCCTCTATTTCTGTTTGCATTTGTTGGTTTACAGTAATTCTGGTTAGTGATCTGCAAAATAAATATTGCTGTCACAGAATCATTTTCCTTAATAATTTAAGCCTAATTAATATTGAATATGAAACAAAGTTTGGGGAAGAAATTGGGAATTCTAACATCCTGATTATTATAATGTCATTCTTATTAAAATATTACACTTTCTGGAATAAATGTAAGATATAAGCCAATTCACTAAGTTTCACTGTTTTTTTTAATAAGCCAGAGATTTTCGTTATAGAAAGTAAGTCATAGAACAAAGACGATAGTAGAATTACAAAAGTCAAAGTGCATTAAGAATTGTCAGAGTCCTGTCAACAGTTGTTGCCCCAGAAATATTTGTGTGACAAAGTCATTTTCATTTTAATAAGTGCTCACACACAGCAAGTTTATATAATGTCACCAGATAATTCAAAGTCACAGAAGTCATTTTCTGCATAGGTGCAAATGTACAGATTCCGTAAGGTATATAATAAAACAACAATACTGACTACTAATACTGATTGTATTTGAGGAACCAAAAAGAATGAAATAGATTATATTTAAACAGACTGGAAAACGGTTGCTCCTTAGCAGAGAGCTTTTCCTGAGTCAACTGCGTGTTTACAATCAAAGCACTGGCTCATCAGAGATGAAAACAGAATTAGTTTTAAAAAAATTAAAATTAAATTTAAGTGGAAACAACTGAATAAAGAACTATTAAAATAAGTAATTGGCAATAAAAATGTAAACAAAAATATCAGAAACTGACTACAATAAATACATAATATATTTAACATACTATTATAATGCAATATAAATTAATATATTTAATAATATATAAAACACATAAATATATAATAAAGTTTAACCTATGTGAAACGATTTACACTATGATTTGCAAAATGACTGCCACCAAAAATGAAAAGAGCCCAGAAAGTGGCTATCATAAACCTAACTTACTTGCCAACTACTTTAAACAGTAATATACTATCAAATCTTTTTCTAAAGAAAACACCTATATTGAAAATGAAAAAAAAAATTGCATTTGATTTATTCAGACCTGGGACTGATATAATCACAGTGAATTATATCAGATTTTTAATGTGAAATAACCTATACAAAAGAGTTCTAGTTAGTAAAAACAAATAACTTTAGTATACCTGGCCTTCATTGGGAAGTTTTGAGAAATATCTCTCATTAATTTTATGGCATTATAAACTGGAGCAGACATAATTTGAGAAGCTGCTTGAAAACTAAGATCTGTAAGAAAAAAATTACATTTAAGATTTTAAAGATATTTACATGTTACTAAAAGTATTTTAGTCATCAGTTTTCCTATATGTTTCTCACAAATTTAAGCATGGTGAAATTTAGTAGAATTAACATTTTAAAATGCTGACACCTGGACTTCAAATAAGTTATACATTTTTGTGAATGAATGATTAACTACAAATTATGGATTCATATTTTTTGAATATACTCAGTGACAATATGTTTACAAATGATAGATAAATTGAAAGAAATATATATCTGACAAAAATACATTTTTATTTGTTATAGAAAATTAAGCATTTGAGTGGTAAGACTTCATAAAATGAATAACATTTTTAAAACAAGTTAATAAAAGGCAAACAGGACATTCAATTTTAAGTCAGAAAGTCAATCTCTTTCAAGATGTTTCTCTAATTGTATATATGAAATGAAAACAAAATTCTGTTCTTATAGAATTCTATTGAAATGCATGAAAATGACAGTAACAAACTATAGTTAAAATTCATCTACAACAGTAATTGTCAATAACTTAAGTTATTTTGCAATCATCAGAATGTGGTATAAAGACCTACTTCCATTATTCAATATTTAATAATTTGACCACAAAATATCACATAGTGTACTAGATCAAGAATTGGATTTGGAAGCAGAAAATTATGCAGTTATGGGGCCTCACTTTGACATTTACTAGCTACTGACCTTGGGCAAATCATATAATCTCTCTGAAACTTACACCCCTTCAGAGCTGTAAGTCTGTGATGTGTTTAGCTCTCTTTGTGCCAGTGGAGAGTTATCACACTAACAAAATCCCAGGTTCTTGATATAATGACATATACTTAAAAAATCATTTTAATGTAGCCAGAATCTTATATTAACAAATATCTTTATTGTATATAGTATTGTATATTGAAATGCACAATGTAGTACACAAAGGAATTTTTCAGGTTTCATTATGACAAAAGCACTTTGTTAACCTTAAGGCACCGTACAAATTTGAGGATTTATTTGTGCTTTCCAGGAAAAGGCACTTTAGAGTTCAAAGATTCAAGGCTGTTTGGGGTTCTGGTGCTGTTCTATTTTTTAAAAAGTTCTAGCATTCAAACTTTAAACCACTTGCTTGAATATCTCTGTATAACAACTGAGTCACTATCATGTAACCAGAGCATCTCAGAGAAGATAATTTAGGTGAATAATCCTTGTGGAGGCACAAACTGGTAACTGGCAACTGAAAACTGCAGTTCTGCAGTCCCTAACTATTCAATATCCATGGCTACTGAAAAGGCCTTGGTACTGTTAAATGATTCAACATAACAAATTAGCAACACTTCATTAATAGAAATGATACTAAAAGAACATGTAGTACCATGTAATTTGCTAGTGTTCCCCTACTTCTATAACAAACAAAAGGAATGAGTGATCCTATAGAATGACTGGGCCACAACTCTGGGCGAATATGTCTTATTCAAAAGAAACATGATTTATAAAAGGGGTAGAGAGAATATAACTTTACTTATCCTGAAGATGACCTCAAGTAAGAAAATCCAGCAATAAGAAGGGTCAACTCTGAGAGTTTTTTCTTGAAGGTCAGTGGTGAGAGGAGCAAAAAAGAGGGAGAAGAAATAAACAAGGAGTTTAGGAAACAGATGACAAAAGGCAAAAAGCCACAGAGGCATGAGAGAGTAGCAATG
This sequence comes from Pseudocheirus occidentalis, assembly GCA_028646575.1. Lineage (NCBI taxonomy): Eukaryota > Metazoa > Chordata > Mammalia > Diprotodontia > Pseudocheiridae > Pseudocheirus > Pseudocheirus occidentalis. The sequence continues at coordinate 92,780,748 of CM053600.1, forward strand.
GTTGATTCCAATTATGTGGACATTTACTGGTACTGTCTCTTCTCCAAAAGCAGAGTAGCTAACACTGCAACTTCTTCACTTGCCTTAATGATAATTTCATCCTGCAAAAGGTGAAGGAATCAATGATGGAAGAATTTTATTCTGGATATGATTCTTACTAAGTTGGAGATACTAAGACTAGGATGGAAATAATGAGAATTCTGGGGTGACTATTCCCTCCTAGAGTTTTCAATATAGTAGAAAAAATTTGTTCACAGTATGATATACATTCTGGATTTGTGGAAAGCATATTTCAGAGGGATCAGAAGAAAGATAGGTAAGATCCTACAACCTCAAATTCTCTATAGGTAAAGTCTTAGGAGAGATAGAACATGCACAAGAATTAAATTCTGAAGACATAAAGGGAAACAATTGTAATGAGGAGAAAAAACGAGATCTGTCTGAAGAGACTAAAGTAGATGCATAAGGAACTCCTAATGTAGATTTTTAAAAATGTACAGAACACAGAAGCGTAAGCCCGGTAATGGAAAATGAATATAAGTATGGCACAGTACAAAAATTGTGTCAATAGAGCTACAGCTCTGAATACACTGAGGGTAATGAGAGACTCTAACAAAAAGCATTAGTTGAGTTTTTAAAGCTATATCAGAAAAAAGGAGGATTAATAAAGGAACAGGATGATTTTATTTGACGACAGATAAAATAGAGCTATTCAGTTCTTAGGTGGTTTATGTGCTATCAAGAATGATTTTTGCTTTGGAAATTACAGGAAAAAAAATGACTTAACAAGAAGCCTAATGGCACAGCGAATAGAGCATCAGGTCTAGAGTCAGGAAAGCCTAAATTCAAATCCAGCTTTGGACACTAGCTGATTGTCATTTAATCTCTGCTTGTCTCAGTTTGCTTAACTATAAAATAGGGATAATAACAGCAACTACCTCACAGGGTTGTTGTGAGGATCAAATGAAATAATATTTGTTAAAACTTATTACAGAGTGTAGTGCATAGTAAATGTTTAATAAATACTTTCCTTTCCCTTATAACTAAGATGAGAGAGCATGTAGTTTCCTCTAATGAATTCAGGTCACTTACCCTAAATTAAACAAATCCTCAGTTACTAAAAGAAGCCATAGGTAGATGTGATTCCTGAGTAACTGCCAGTGATAATGGAATCCTGGAAAAAGGTACCACAAGACTGGAGAAGGGCAAATGTTATTTCAATTTTCCAAAAAAAAAAAAGGGAAGGTAACAAATTTAACTATAGGCCACTGAACCTGACTTTGATTCCTGGGGAAATTACAGAACAGATCATTAAAAAGATGACTGCTGTAGATGTAGAAGAAGGAAGTAGTAATCATAAAGAGCCTGCATGGTTTCATCAAGAACAAGTCATGGTCAACTAATTTAATTTCCTTAAAAAAAACAACTAGTAAACTATTAAATAAGAGGAATAGTTTAGATACACTATACATACATTTTAGCAAAATCTTTGATAAAGAATCTTATTTATTCTTGTGGAGAAGATGGAAAAAGATAGACAATAATATAATCAGATGGATTCAAAACTAGTTTGATGGCCAGACTCAAAGAACTGTTGCTAATGATTCCATGTCTTAATGATGCATTAAAACAGGCACAGCTTCTAAGAATAGGGAGCTAATAATAAGTTCTACTGCTTCTAGTCTTATATTTAATCTAGAGTATTGTGTTTAATTCAGGGTGACATGGTTTAAGAACAACATTCAGGAGGGCACCTACATTGATAAGCTTAGGAGTGTACAGAACACAGCATTCAGAATGGTGAAGGGTCTTGAGAATATGTCAGATGAGGATTAGTTGAAGGAACGAGGGTGTTTTGGCCTAGGTAACTTCAATTGCTGGATATGTTTAAGTAGGGATTCCTCTTGCACATAGGTTAGACTACATGGGTACTAAAGTACTTTCCCTCTCTCAAATTGTCATAATATGATCCTCAGCTTTTTGCACTCTGGTTGCTGACTACTCTCCCTTCCTGGATGGTTTCTCCTCTTGGCAATTCTGTAATACAACATAGCTGAAAAGTACCATAGACCTTTCTTGATTCTCCTCCTGCAGCTCTGCAAAACTGTTAGCACAATCCTCCTCTACAGTTACCTCATATTTAAGGATAGGTTTCCCTTACATTTAAGTCCAAATATATCACATTACAACTTACACCCATTTTTCCTAGCTCTGGCTTCTAGAACTAAGAACAAGTCTCACCCCGCTTTCATGTTGCAGACATTTAAAAATTTGAAGATACCTATTATTTCCCATCTCCTCTCTCCTCCATGTCCCAGTCTATTCATCTGCAAGTTAATCATCTCCAGTTCATTTAATTGGTCCTCATGCAGAATCACCATATCACCTTCTAGTTTATCAATGTCTTTTCTACTATGGAGAACTCCAAAGTGAATATAATACCTCACATATGGTCTGGCTAGAACAAAGAAGAGTATATTTATAAACTGCCAGTCCTTAATATTATCTCGTTTAAATTACCTAAGATTTCATTTGCCTTTTAGGGGGGCTACCATATTATGCCACTTATATTGAGCTTACAGTTCACTAAAAATCTCCAAATCTTTCTCCAATGAACTGCTATGTAGTCTTGACTCCCCCTAATTATATTTATGAAAATATGCTGCAGGCATTAATGTGGCTTAAAGTCTGAAACAAATTCAAAGTGGTAGATAGATTTTATATTCAAATTCAATAGGTTGGGCACTATCAACTCAACTTTTATTTTTTACACAAATGTGATTCCCCAGACATCCAATATAAGAAAATTCAAGTTTGATCATATCATCACTATTCTCTAAATATCTGTCATATAACTTTTCCATTAGTGTTATTCTTGAGGACAAAAAATTTATGAAAAATTGTTTTAATTTCACATTAGACATAGTTTGTTATCATATTGGACATATTTTGTTATAACATTTTAAACTTCTAGTTTAATGAGATGAATTTGAAAGCAATGCTATATTTATTCTGCAAATCGATAAAATGAGTTGATTTTAAAAGAAAGACAAAGTTAATATATTTGCTACTATTCTTTTTAAAGGCACTGTATTTCCATTGTTTAAACTTCACAATGCCAAATAAAATTTTTCAATATATTTCAAGTTTCACAAGCATCTATTCTTACCCTTAACATATGATAGAGGATGTGATAAAAGTAATGGATTGTGTTTTAAGATGACACTTCCTCATGCCCTACTCCAGCACCACATTATTAGAAATAATATGAGGGAAAATCACAATTCTACTATGATTTATAATTTAATCCAAAAGACATTTTAGCAACAGAATATCTGCCTGCAGGTTATCAGTATGAAAGTTGCATAGAAATCAATTTTTTTCACATTTGTTTCCGAATTCTGATATATGAGAAAGTTTTTAATAGCCTGTCTTTTCATTTGATGTTTCCATTAAAAATTTATCAATGTGACATGCAGCAATGTGATAAGATCAGAATTTATAAGAGAAGGAAAGCAAGATGTTGCTCTGATTTGTCCTGACCTCATGGTCAAAATTTAATGTTATTTCCTTTTTTACTGGGCACTAAATATATGATTCAGAACTTCAGGTGAAATTATTAGATAAACTAACATTCACTTTTAAAAGAATTAAAAAATGTTAAATAACTACTTTTTGCATAATTTTAGTCCTTATACATTTTATAAATACAAGCCATATTGTTTATTATATAGATAGCAATAACAATCTAAATTAACGTATAAAATGACATTAATCATAACTAGCACCATTAAACACACAAATATATTCTATACAAAATAATTGCAGTTTCATCAGCTTCAGATACTCCTTAAATGAGAATTGCCTCCACCATGAAGATTACAACTGTCTATGATTTATTAGGTGAGTCTTCAGGGGTTACTTAAGGCATAAAAAGATTAAATGGCTTGCCCAGGATTACATAGGTCCTAAGTCCAGAGGAATATTTGAATACAGGTCTTCCTAAGTCTTGTAATAACAAAAACAACATTCATATAATGTCACACTTTTCAAAGTACTCTTGCAATGAGACCTAGAGCAATCAATTGAATGGAAAGAGGGTTAGACTTGGACATAGAGGGCCTAAGGTTAAATCAACTCTTCTACTTCTCTGTGAGTTACCTAATATTAGGGTTCAGTCTCATATAAAAAATGAAGATCTGAGCTAGATCTTGAAGGTCTTTGCTTTCTCTAAGTCTATAATTCTATATTATCTTATGTGGGCATCATGACAACTCTGTGAATATAGATTGGATGGGTACAATTTTGTCCATTTTGAAGATGAGGAAATGGATTCAGGTCTTAAAGAACTAGTCTAAAATCAAGTAGATATTACCACAATTAGTATCTAGGTCTCATGGGTCTTGGTCCAGGGGTCTTTCTGCTGTGCCTGCAACAAACCAGTGAGTCAATTTTCAAATGTATTTATAATAAGTTTACATACTATACCTTGTAGCTCCCAGACTTTCAAAGGTACCATTTCTTTACTACTTTCAACAAGATGTTTTCGGAACTCTTTCAGATTATCTCTAAGGTGTGGATATATTTCTCTGGATTAAAAGATTAACATTAACTATTGTCAACTGCCATTTATAAAAATTTTTGATGTTACTATACATTTGAAGTTAATATTATTTACATAAAATTAACAGAATATCTTCTAATTCTGAAAGTTCTATATAAGCTACATTAATTTGCCAATAATCAATTTTATTTCCTTTTTATTTGTGGTTAATGATGTTTTTTACCTTACAGTTCACATATCTAAAGTATAACTAGATATTCCACAGTTCTATGTGATGTGGCCCTAAACCAAAAATATATTTTACTATGAATATGACTAAATTATAATATTTCTACCATTATTCTTTCCAAATCTGTAGAACAGTGACATTTGAGAAACAAATAAAAAGATGGAATATTTTAAAATACTTTATTTAGCAATCAGTTCAATTTATCAGCTAGCACATATGATTAACATTCCTATGGAAAAAACAAGATAAAAACCTTAAGATGAAAAGTTAATATGCAATCAATTAATCAAGTAATTATTAAATGCCTACTATGTACCAAGCTTTCTGCAAGGCATTGGGGCTACAAGCATAAAGAATGAAACAATCCCTATTCATAATGAGCTTACATTCTAAAGAAAGTAATGAGTGTGTGTATGTGTGCACACACACACCTGTGTGTATGTTTATATATATATATATATATGTATATATATATGTATATATATATATTTAAAATACACATACATCTCAAAAATACACATATATAGACAAAGTAATTAAATACAAGGTGGTTTGGGAGGCAAAGTTCTAACAGTTGGAGGGATCAAAAAGGCTTCATGTTTATGACGGTGCCTGTGTTGTATCTTGAAGGAAGGAGGAAACAGTTTGAGATGGGTGTGATGAGGAATTACATTCTAGAAATGGAGGATGGCCAGTGAAAAGACACAGATATGGAAGATGGAATGCAAAGTGGAAAAAAAAAGAGAAAAGAAAATTAACTAGATCATAGAATGTGGGAGAGGAAGTACTGTCCAATGAAGTTGAAAAGACATATAGGAACATAGGACATATAGGGATTGAAAAGCTAAATGGAGAGGTTTATTCCAGTAGAAGCTACTAGAGTTGATTAAATTAGTCACATGATCACATTTGTGCTTAGGGACGATTATCTTGGTAGCTTGTCTTACTTATATAACCTAATGTAGGGAGAAAGTTCAGGTAGGGAGACGAAGTAGGAGGCTATTTGCAATGATTCTAGGCCAAAGATGATAAGGACCTGAAGTAGCTGTACAAATAGAGAAAAGGGTGTGAGAAATGTTATGAAGGTAGAAATGGCAAGGTTTGGAAGCTGATTGGATATGTGGGATAAGGGAAAATAAGAAGTCCAGGATAATGCTGAGATTATGAACCCGAGATACTGGAAGGATAGTAGTGCTTCTGACAGAAATGGCAAAGTTTAGAAGAAGGGAGAAGATAATGAGTTTAGTATTAAACATGTTGAGTTTTATGATGTCTCCAGTTTGAAATGTCCAATAGGAATACAGAACTGAATATGGGGGAGAAACTGGGACTGGATCCATAAACCTAGGAGTTATGTGCAGAAATAATAGTTAAATTCACGGAAGTTGATGAAATAACGGAGAGAAAGTAGAAGAGAAGAGGACCTAGGACAGGACAGAATCTCAGGGAATAGTCAGGGGACATGACATGAATGAGTCAATCAAACAAGATGCAGTCAAACAAGCAAGAGGCGTGTCAGGAGAAAGTAGTGGTATAAAAATCCAGAGAGAAAAAAAAAGCATCCAAGAGGAGAAGATGGTTAATTGTACAAAATACAATAGAAGAGCCAAGAAATATTAGAATGAAGAAAAGGCCATCATATTTGGTGATTAATTGATCACTGGTGAATTTGGAGAGAGTATTTTCAGTTGATTGATGAAGTTAAAAGGCAGATTATAAAGGATTGAAGAGTAAGAGAAAACAGGAGGTAATAGGCAGTAAGATTTTTTCAAAAGGAGTTTGGTTGAGAAAGGGAAGAGGGAATGAACTTTTGAGTTGAAATGGATTTTAGGTTGAGATCAGAAAAGGAGAAAAGAGAGATAAAGGAATTAGAGGTATCTAATTGGGAAATTATTACATTTAGGTAGGGTGAGGTGCAAGAAGAAATGGAATGATGGCTAATGGTCAGATAAGGACATGTTAAGAGTCTCTAGTTAATGAAGCAGAACATTTGTAGGTAGTGGGGAAAGCTAGGGTATGATCATCCCCTATGTGTAATTGAGGTGGAGTGAAGGAGAAAGCTACAGGACTTATGATGGTTGGGAAAATGCGAGATTAGGGGGTTTGAAGGATCATTTATATGAATATTAAAGTTTCCTAGTAAAAGAGAGGACAAGATGGTGAGCTAGGTGCTAAATTCCTTAAGAAAGGAGGGGGAATATGGTGGTAGGTATTATATGGTTATCCTACCACTCTTGCACATACATACACAACCATACATACATGTAATCAGATTGCTTGGTAACTTCAGTGATGAAGTTAACCGAACTCTATTGACTATTTTGGAGATTAACCATAATCTCTGGTACAATTTTGAAATCTCTTTTGAAAATTTAAACATTGTTTAAATGTATAATGTTTAAATGTTTAAATGCAAACAAAAATTTGAAACAATTTTAAAATCTCTTAAATATAGGTTTTCTTGATAGGTGAGTTGTCTGCCTGAACATAAAGGCAAATCATGGATCACCATAAAATATTTCCTCACAACATTTTCAGTTGTTGATTAAATTTAGAAACCCTACAAATTTTAAAATAAACAATCACACCATTATCACAGTTTTACAACTTGGTTCTTCATCAGTTAATTCAGACAAATAAAATTATTTTTATTTTATTACAGTATAAGCACCTCTTACTTTTTATAATAGCAGCACAGTATAGTTGATAGTAGGCTTGTGGTGTTAGAAATATCCGAGTTCAACTCTAATTTCTGACACAGACAAGTTATAGGACTTGTCAAAGCTTTTGCTTTGAAGGCATAGTCTGAGAATCCAAGTCATCTCCAAGACACAGAATAGAACTGTAATGATCCATGGAATCTAGCATTGAAAGAACCTCAGGAGGAAATTATATAAAGTGACTTGTCCAAAGTCACAGATAGTAAGCATTCACTAACTCCAAATTGGAATTAATCAGCAGAGGACAGGTATTGGAATTAAAAAAGATCAGAAAAGGCAAGATTTTTAGGTGAGACTTGAAGTCAGGAGATAGAGACAAGGAGAGAGAACATTCCAGGTATGATGGACAGTCCATGAAAATGGTTGGCTATGAACTCTTGAACTATCCATAGATAGGTAATGATTTTTTTTTTTGCTTCTCTAATTTACTTGTGATATCATCCTTTATTTCTAACTCATGTTTTTATCTGGCATTTATCTTGCTATACTATATAAGATATTAGTCTATACCTACTTTACACCAGACTGGATTTCAGTTTTCTGAGTAATTTTGTCTCTTCCCTGAGATCTTTGTATTTATCAAATACTTTGCTATTACAATTACTTGTTCTTGAATGCTGTGTATTTAATCTTATCCAACTGATTGACCCCTATTTCTTACCCAGTACTAAATTATTATGACTATGGCTTTGCAATGTAGTTTGAAATCTGTTACTGCTAGGTTGCATGCATATATATATATATTATATATATATGCATGCAATTATATATATATAATTTTACTGACTTTACTGACTGAATTTTTCTTAGTCTTAAGATTCTTGATCTTTTATTTGACCAGATGAATTTCTTTTCTAGCTATATGAAATAATAATTTAGTAGTTTAAATGGCATAGCATTGAAAAGGTTAGTTTGGGTGTACTTTGGGAATTTTTGTTATATTAGCTCAAGCTACCCTTGATCAGTAAATTTTACACCAATTACTTAGATTTGTTGATCTCTGTAAATACCATTTTGTAGCTGAATTCATGCAGTTCCTAGATGTGTCTTGTTGAATAGTCTCTCCAATATTTTAAATATTTTCTCATTATTTTGAATATTGATTTTTTTCCTCTGTGGTTTATGTGGTAAAATACAACAGTGGAATAAAATTCAAATAGAAACAGATCCCTGAGCCACATATTAAGTAAGAAAATCACATATTAACATTATCTGTGTTGTTCTGTGTTTTATTTATTCTATTAAATACTTCCCAATTTTATTTTAGTCAGTCTTTTTTTGCACATGGAAATGCTAATGATTTGTGTGGATTCATTTTATATCATATAACTTTGCTGAATTTATTGCTTTAATTAATTTTTGTTAACTATAGTTATTTTAGTTTTTTTCCTCCTTGTCTGTTCTTAATTTTTTGATTTCTCTTTCTTTTCTAATTGCTATACCAAGAATTTCTAGAATTTTGTTTAATAGGAAGGATGATGATGAGCATTCTTGCTTTACTTCTGATCTTACTGAAAAAGCCTTTAGTTTTTTTCTATTATACACCTCTACATATACAAAAATACAAATACATATACTCTTAGTTTTAGATAAACACTATATTCATAAAAAGATTATCATGTTGTCTAGTATTTCAAATAAATGTCATTATTCTTTAGCATCAATTGATAAAAGTATAGAGTTCCCCCCTTTTTTAAACATGGTTTATTATATTTTAGTCTTCCCTCTTCTGAGCCAACCCTGCATTCCTTATATAAACCCAACCTAGCCATAGCGTATAACGTAATATGCCATTGCAGTTTATTTGCTAACATTTTATTTAAAACTCTTGTGTCAAATGGGATAAATGCTCCCACAAAACATAATGAGATAGCAGAGTGTACTGAAAACCAGAATCCAAGAATATATCATTGGCAAGAAACACATGTGAAATGGAGAAGAACACAGAATAAAAATAAGAGGCTGGAGTGAAAGTTGTTATGCTTCAGCTCAGATTAAAACAAAATTAGTGGGAGGTCTTAACTTTTCTCTCTCAGAACTACTTAAATGGGGGCAGCTAAGTGGTGCAGTGAATAGAGTACTGGCCCTGGAGTCAAGAGCTGAGTTCAAATATGACTTCAGACACTTGATACACTTACTAGTCATGTGAACTTGGACAAGTCATCTAACCCCAATTGCCCTGCCCTCCCTCCTCCAAAAAAAGTAAAAAACCCCACCGTACTTAAATATAACAACAACAAAACCAACAAAATTAAGACTATAAACAGAATTTTAGAAAAGTTAGAGATCATAGTTAGCCCTCTGGAGAAAAATGAATAGGAAGAGCAAGGATTATTGATTTCTCTCAGCAGCACATGGGACCTTCACAAAACTAACCATGTTTTAGGGCAAAAAAAAAATGCTTTAAAACCAAATACAGAAAAGCAGAAATATTAAATTCTTCTTTTTCAGAATACAATGCAATTAAATGATATTCAGGGCAGCTAGGTGGTGCAGAGAACAGAGCACCAGCCCTGGAGTCAGGAGAACCTGAGTTCAATTCCAGCCTCAGACATTTAACACTTACTAACCGTGTGACCTTGGGAAAATCACTTAACCCCAATTGCCCTGCCTTCCCCCCCTACCAAAAAAAAAAAAGCAAAAAACCAAATGATATTCAATAAAGGGCCATGGAAACATAGACTAAAATTAATTAAAAACTAAATATTCTAATCCTAAACAGTAATTTCATTAAAGTAAATAACAACAATGAGATGACATACCACAATTTAAGGAATGAAGACAAAGCAGTACTTAGGGAAAAATTTGTATCTTTAAATGCTTTCATCATCAAAATAGAGAAAGAGCAGTTCAATGAATTAGACACAAGAATAAAAAAACTAGAAAAAAGAACAAATGAAAAATCTCCAATTAAACATCAAATTGGAAATGGTGAAAATCAAAGGACAGATTAATAAAATTGAAAGAAAAACATTGAAATAATAAATAAGACTGGGAGATTTTTTTATTAAAAACAAAAAAATAGATAAACTACTGGTTAATTTGATCCTAAAAAGAAAGATGAAAACCAAATTACTAATAACAAAAATGAAAAGGGTGAATTCATCACCAATGAAGAGGAAATTAAAACAATTATTAGGAGCTACTTTGCCTAATTATAAGCCACGAATTTTGACAAGCTAAATGAAATGGATGAATATCTACAAAAACATAAATTTCCAGAGTAACAGAAGAAATAAAATATTTAAATAACTTAATCTTAGAAAAAGAAATTGAACAAGCCATTAATGAAATTCCTAAGAAAAAAACATCCAGGAACAGATGGATTTGTGAGTTCTACCAAACACTTAGAACAATTCATCCAAATACTATATAAACTATTTGGAAAAGTAGGCAAAGAAGGAATATTACAACATTCCTTTTATGACACAAATATGGTGCTGATATACAAACTGGGAAAAGCCAAAATAGAGAAAGAAAATTATAGACCAATTTCTCTAATGAATATTGGTGCAAAAATTGTACATAAAATACTAACAGAAAGATTACAGCAATATATCACAAAGATTATACACTGTGATCAGATAGGATTTATACCATGAATGCAGGGCTAGTTCATCATTAGGAAAACTATCAACAAAATTGACCATATCAATAACAAAACCAATAGAAATCACAAGATTGTCTCAATAAAAGCCTTTGACAAAACACAGTACCCATTTCTATTAAAAAACACTAGAGAGCAAACACATAAATGAAGCTTACCTAAAAATGATAGGTAATATTTATCTAAAACCATCAGCAAGCATTATCTATAATTGGGGTATTACATTCCTAATACATTCAGGGGTGAAGCAAGGATGTCCATTAGTACCTCCATTATTCAATATTGTGCTAGAAATGTTAACTATAACAGTAAGAGAAGAAAAAAAAGTTGAAGGGATTAGAATAAGCAATGGGGAAACAAATCTATCACTTTTCAGATGATATGATGTTATACTAAGAGAATCCTAGAAAAATGATTAAAAAAGACTTAAAACACCTAACAACTTTAGCAAACTTGCAGAATACAAAATAAACTCACATAAATAATCAGCATTTCTATATATTGCCAACAAAGTCCAGCAGGACAAGATAGAGAAATTTCATTTAAAATATCTTTATGAAATCTTTGGGAGTCTACCTGCCAAGACAAACTCAGGGACATGATTACAAAAGACTTTTCACACAAATAAAGTCAGATCTAAAAAAACTGCAAAAATATCAATTGTTCATGGGTAGGCTGAGCCAATATAATTAAGATGACAATTCTACATAAATTAATCTATTTAATAATGCCACAATGATCAAACTATAAAAAATTATTGTATAGAGTTAGAAAAGAATAACAAAATTCCTCTGGAAGAACAAAAGGTCAAGGATATCAAGGGAATCAATGAAAAAAAACTGAAGGAAGGGGATCTAGCCATACCAGATCTCAAACTGTATTATAAAGCAGTAATTATCAAACAATCTGGTACTGATTAAGAAATAGAGTGGTGGATCATGGGAACAGATTATATACACGTTAACGTTATAGTAAATGACCATAGTAATCTATCATATGATAAACCCCAAATCCAGGTTTTTAGAACAAAAACTCATTATTTGACAAAAACTCATGGAAAAATTGGAAAAGAGTATGGCAAAAACTAGGTATAGTCCAATATTTCATACCATATACCAAGATAATGTCAAAATGGGTACATAATTTACATAAAGGGTGATATTTTATAAGCAAATTAGGAGAGCGTGGAATAGTTTATCTATCAGATCTATGGATAAGGTAAGTATTTAGGACCAAAGAAAATATAGAGAGCATTACAAAATATAAAATGATTTTGATTATATGAAATTAAAAAGGTTTTGCACAAACAAAACCAATACAACCAAAATTAATAGGAAAGCAGAAAACTGGGAGGGGGGATTTGCAATAAGTGTTTCTGATAAGGGTCTCACTTCTAAAATATATAGAGAAATGAGTCAAATTCATAAAAAATACAGTCAATCTCTAATTGATAAATGGTCAGAGGCAGCTTTCAGAAGAAGAAATCAAAGATATTTATAGTCATATGGAAAAAAGTGGTCTATATCATTGATTAGAGAAATGCAAATTAAAACAATTCTGAGGCGCCACTTCACATTTATCAAATTGACTAATGTGACAAAAAAGGGAAATAATGGATTTTGGATGAGATATGGGAAAACTGGGTCACTAATGTAGTATTGGTGGAGCTGTGAGTGTCCAACTATTCTAGAGAACAATTCAGAACTATGTCCAAAGGGATATAAAACTCTACATATCCTTTGATCCAGTAATATCACTTCTAGGTCTATATTTCAAAGACAACAAAAAAGGGGGAAAGGATTGATTTAAACAAAAATATGTATAGCAGCTCTTTATGTGGCGGCTAAGAACTGGAAATCAAAGGGATATCTATCCACTAGGTAACGGCTAAACAAGTTGTGGGATATGGTTATGATGAAATATTATTGTGCTTTAAGAAATGACAAGTCGGATGATTTCAGAAAGACCTGGAAAGACATCAATGAACTGATTCAAAGTGAAGTAAACAGAACCAGGATAATGTACACAACAACAACAAAATTGTTTGATGGAGAATTGTCAATCACTTAACTATTCTCAGCAATACAACTGAAGAGGGTGACAGGGAACGGATTTCTAGGAAATCTTTGACAGTTCTTAGTCTGAAAGAATTACCAGGCACAAGCAATCTTACAAGGTTTGTAACAGTTTATTACACTTTTTAGCGGGTGGGGGGTGGGTGTCGGAGAAATCCTATAACCTGCAGGAATTAGGGATAATGATTATATAGTAATAAAACCATAAATCTGATATCAATTATGCTAACTAAATGGGTAAAGGAGGGATTTGGGAGGAGTTAAAGAGTGGTCAATGCTTAAAGGGTCTTGCACTTTTTATATCAACTGTGAAGGCCTGGGGAAATTCACTGGGAGAAAGCCTGGGAGTGGGGGTTACCAGGAGGTGTGGGTTTTGCTTTAAAACATCACTGAGTCAGCCAGCAGTCAATTCTGACTGAGAAGTGCCCAGTCTGTTAGCCATCAAAGTCCCTTTTGACAAGATAGATGTTGGGAAGCTGGGCTAATTGGGGATTCAGTATATATCGGATTGTGAGGACTTATCTTACTGATAATGCATGGAAAGATTCATAGTTTGCAGCTGTCCACTAGAACAAAGGAGGTATACATTTGTATATTTGTAAATATATATATATACATATATATATATATATTTGTAAATCCAATAACTAAGGATTTGTTTATAGAATGCTTTTGAAGGATTCGTAGGTATGGCTTGTTATTATACCAAGCAAGGATAATTACAGCTGGCAGAGTTAATGGTTTCAGGGAAAATGCTTTTAGGCTGGGGGAAGGGGAGAGGCAGAGTTAATGCTTTATGGCTGGGGTAAGTGTGACTTTTACAACTTAATTGCACAGGCTGATGTTACAGACACAGGTAACCACAACCAAGTGAGATTTTTACAGACTGAAGTTACAACAATGTCACAAAGAAAGTTACAAAGGCACCCCAGCACCCCATCACAATGGTACAAGACAATCTCCAAATGATCAAGCGTACTATCTACCTCCAGAGAAAGATGTGATTTTGCTTGGATACAGACAGAAGCTTGCTCTTTTCTCTTTCTTTACTTCCTGACTTCTTTCTTTTGAGTCTTCTTGTGCAAAATGACTAATATGAAAATGTTTCACATGATTGCCTATGCATAATCTATATCTGATTGCTTATCATCTTAGGGTGGGAGTAGGGAGTGAGGGAAGGAGAGACAAATAGAATTTGCAACTCAGAACTTAAGAAAAATGTTAAAAAATGTTTAACATATAATAGGGAGAAAATAAAATATGTTTAATTTGAAAATGACAATAATACCTAAATTATTTATTCAGTGTCATACCAATAAAGCTGCCAATTAATTACTTTACAGAGCCAGAAAAAATAATAAAATTAATCTGGAGAAAGAAGGTCAAGAATATCAAAGGAATCAATGAAAGAAAATGTGAAGAAAAGGGACCCAGAAGTACCAGATTTCAAACTGTATTACAAAGTAGTAGTCATTGAAACAATTTGGTACTGGATAAGAAATAGATTAGTTGATTAATGGAATAGAATAGTTGCACAATATATGGAAGCATATGAGCACTGTGACCTAGTGTTTGATAAACACAAAGATCCCAGCTATTGGGGCAAGAACTCACTATTTGACAAAAAGTTCAGGGAAAACGAATTAGTCTGATAGAAACTAAGCAAAGACCAATATCTCACACCAATATGCCAAGATAAGTTCAAAATAGGCACATTCTTTAGAAATAAAGGATGATATCATAAGCATAGGAAAATATAGAAGGAATTACCTGTGAGATCTATGGATAAGGGAAAATACAAGAGAAAGAGAGGATTATAAGAGGTTAAATGTATAATTTTGATTAAATAAAATTTAAAAGATTTTGTAAAATCAAAAGCATTGGAGAAAAACAAAGAAAAGCAGGAAACAGGGAAAAATGAGAAAATTTTTACATCAAGTTGCTTAGAAAAAAGTTTCCCTTTACAAATATATAAAGAATGAGTCTTTTTTTGCGTTTTGGAGGGCAATTGGGGTTAAGTGACCTGCCCAAAGTCACACAGCTAGTATGCCAAGTGTCTGAGGCTGGATTTGAACCCAGGTCCTCCTGACTCCAGGGCTGGTGCTCTATTCACTGTGCTACCTAGTTGCTCCTGTGAATGAGTCAAATTTATAAAAAATAAAAGCCATTTCCCAATTTGTAAATGGACAAAAGGCTGAGTTAATTTTTAGAGGAAGAAAACTAAACTACCAGTGATAGATGAAAAAAAAAGTTCTAAATCAGTAATAACTAGAAATATACAAATTAAACAACTCTGAGGTATGACTTCAGACTTTTCAGATTGGGCAGGATGACAAATAAGGAAAATGATAAATGCTTGAGAGGGGGTGGAAAAATAGGGACATTAATGCACTGTTGGTGGAGCTGTGAATTAGTCTAATGGATAGGGGTAGGGAACCTATGGCCTCATGGTTGCATTTAACTTTCTAGGTCTTCAAGTGTGACCCTTTGACTGAGTCCAAACTTCACAGAACAAATTCCCTTAATAAAAGGATTTGTTCTATAAAACTTGAACTCAGTCAACAGGCTGCACCTAAGGAAGGACCTAGAAGGCCACCTGTGTCTGTTGGCTTTAACCCTTCTGGAGAACTATTTGGAACTATGCCCAAAGGGCTATAAAAATGTGCATAGTCTTTGATCCAGTAATACTGCTACTAGGTCTATCCCCCAAAGAGATCAAAGAAAAAAAGAAAGGACTCATATATACAAAAATATTTATAGTAAAACTCTTTTTGTGCTGGTAAGGAACTGGAAATTGAGAGAATGTTCATCAGTTGGGGAATGACTAAAAAAGTTATGGTCCACGACTATGATGGAATGCTATTGTACTAAAAGAAATGATGAAGGGGATGGTTTAAGAAAAAGCTGGGAAGACCTATATGAGTCAATGCAAAGTGAAGTGAGCAGAACCAGAAGAGAAATTTACACCTTAATAGCAAAACTGCAAAAATAATTAACTATGACTTAGTAACTCTGATCAGTAAAATGATACACCACAATCCAAAGGATTCATGATATGAAATCCTATTCACCTTCAGATACAATGCAGATTGCATATTTCTCCCCTATTTGTCTAGCTTCACCGCCATCCCCTCCAGTGGCTAATGTGGAAATATGTTTTTCATGACTTCATATGTTTAGTGGGTATAGTATTTCTTGCCTTCTCAGTGGATGGGGAAGGGGTGAACACAAGAAGAGAATTTGAAACTGAACATAAAAATTAAATTAAAAAAATTAAAAACAACAATAACAGCAATAAAGAACACTAGAATGGGAGTCAAAGGATCTAAGCTCTAATGTTGGTTTTGTTACTGTAGATTTTAAAAATCATACGCTCTGAGGCCTCAGTTTTCTCATCTTTAAGCTGAACAAGTTAATCTCTAAAGTTCTTTTCAGTTTCAAAAAAGATAATCTTAGGATCATTTTGTTAAAATATTAATAAGTGAATCAATGAAAAAAGAGTATTTTTTGACCTTTGCCAAAAGATGGTTTAAGTATAGAATGATAACTTAGTAATGGTTACCCTATATAGAGCGCAGTTGGGTGGTGCAGTGGATAGGGCGACAGACCTGGAGTCAGGAAGACTTCTTAAGTTCAAATATGGCCTCAGACACTTATTACCTGTGTGACCCTGAACAAGTCACTTAATCCCATTTGTCTCAGTTCCTCATCTGTAAAATGAGCTGGAGAAGAAAATGGCAAACGACATCTTTGCCAAAAAAACTCCAAATGAGTCATCAGACATAACTGAAATTATATAAGTGCATATATTCTCAAAATAATGATATGTTTACTTTGTTTTTAAAGGGAATCTCAAAAAAGTTCATTGTAATCACAACTTTATTTTGTTGAAAGAAAAGTCCAATTGTACAAGAAATAGAATGGTTTGTCTCTGTTTGATACTTATACTCCGACTGATACTTACATTATTCTGCTTGTTACTTTGATAATTACATTGTGTAGCAGGAAACTTTTTCTCTTAAACGAATCAACTAGACATCAAGTAAAAAACATAACCAATAAAATTTTGAAATAAAAAGTTGATACGAAATAATCACTCAAAGCAAATTTATATGTGACACTATTACTTGCAAATTAACCTATCAGTACAACCCTTATAAATTAATGTAATCAATTTTAACTTTTAAGTAGTACATATAAAGTTAATTATATCATATTGCCTTCTCAATGATTAAAATGTTTCTGAAATTTTAATATGCATTTCACAGCCCATAGTATATCTAAATTTGGAGAGAATTAACTAATAAATTAATCAAGAATATTAATTATTATTTCCTTATATGGCAATTCTAACTCATGAGTAGAGCTCTTGGTAACAGAAATCAAATTGAATTCTATGTTTTTAGAAAGGTATGGTTACTTCCACTTTCATCTGGTAAAAACAAAAATTTGATTTTGAAAGTTGTGTCAACTTACTTCAATTTTTCAAAGAGAAATCCTTGCACTTCAGTTGCTTCATTATCATCCTGTATCACTGTATTATTCATAGCTGTATTATAATATGTGTTGAGGAAAGGAAAAAAAGAAGAATGTTTTTGCAGTTAGCACAATTAAACTTCAAAGAACACTTCTAACAAATACTATAGACAAAATTTTGATTGAAATAGAAGCACAATTAAAATCCAAGTATTTCACCTTTGTTTCTCTCACTGAGCAGAAGACCAAAGATTTACTCCTTCAAAAAACCTAATGTTAATTACCACCTAATTAGGTAGGAATGCAGATGATTAATGTACTTTAAGAGACAAAATAAAAACCAGTAAGCATCCAAGTTTCAGGAGAATCCTTATACTACCATCACTAATACTATTGCAAAACTAAGCAACATTTTGTCTATGTGTATTTAAATTGTGGTAAAATAGATTTTAAATTACATTAGCTCCAAGACACCACAACTGAAATATATGTGACCTTAAAAAGGCAAAAAAAAGCATGTACCAAAACTGGGGACAAATCAGCTCTGCATGGTAAGGTACTACAGGAGAAAATAAAATTCAAAAATGAATGCATTTGGATACAAGTCTGGGAAATGAACTGAAAACAATAATACAAAATGTTACTGATTTCTACAGCTATAGAACTCTCCAGAAATAGAATGAATTCCTTTGGTGGTAGTGAGTTTTCTTTTCAAGGCTTCCAGTAAGTGGCTGGAAAACCATTTGTTTGAGAAGTTGTAGAAGGGATTCTTAATTAGGCAGAGGTTGGAAAAAGATGGTCTGTGGAGTCTCTTCCAGTTGTTGAGGTTCAGTGACTCTAAGTAATTCAAGAGGCAAGATGTGATACCATGTAATCTAAGGGAGTAGAGAGCACCAAAAAAGAAGCCATCTTCTACATGACCACACTTGAGATATGAATATCAATTCAATTTAGCAATAAACATTGATAGAATGTCTGCTAAGAGGTTGAGAATGCAAAGAAAAAATTAAGAAAAGTCCTGAACTCAAGTTTATACTCTATAAGAACTACAAAAACTAGTATTCCCATCATATTGAGTTATTACAATACATTAATTAACATTTAGACAACTACATCTTTTTCAGAGTCCCCTCCTCCAAGCTAAACAACCTTAGTTCACTGAATAGCTGCCCACTTTTGCTTGTAATACGGCTCATCAATACTTCTGAAAACATAGGACTAAGAAATGAACACAATATTCAGGATATGATCTGACCAGAGCAGTTTTGATACGACTATCACTTCCCTCATTCTAAACATTATACCTCTCAATGCAGCCCAGCAAAGAATTAACTTTTATTTACTGTTATGTCACCCTCAACTTATATTGACCTTCCAGGAAGTTTCTTTCTTCAATTCCTTATTCTCTGACTCCCTTAATGTTGTCATACCTCAAGGTTTTGTCATTAACTCTTTTATTCACTTTGGAAGCTCTCTTTTGTTTCTCTTACTAAACTCCCTACATTTCAAACACCATTTCTGTATGAAAGACCCTCAAAATACATCTCTAGCACTGATCTCTCTTCCAACTCCCCAAATCACATTTTCAACTATCTACTTCTCTCAACTTTGATGTCCAATTTGTACCTCAAGATCTTTATACCTCAAACTGAATTATTCATCTCCTCCCCTAAAACTATTCCTTTTAATTTTCTTCTCTTTCATTTGCCCAATCATTTTCCTAATCATCCAAACCTATAACTTTGAGGTAATTTTTATTATCCTCACTTCCTAGCATCACAAATAGTCACTTGTTGATTCTGACTGCATTCTCATTCTCACCAATACTACCACTCACCTCTAGTCCCTTTATTTCAAATCTAGCCAACACACTACTGCCGAAGTAGTTTTCCAATGCGCAATTCTATTACTCATTGCTCAGAATCTTCCAATAGATCCCCATTGCTAACCAAATAAAGTTCAAACTCCTTAACCTAGCATTCAAAGCTCTCAATGATGATTATAATTTACTACTTTTTCTCACATTGCTTCCTTTTTCTTCTATGTACTCTATATTCTCTTCAGATCAGATTGTTCACTAAACACTGAATGCATTTAATGTTTTTCTGTTTATTATACTATTGTCTGCATTTTGAATACTCTCCTACCTATCTCTAGCTATTGCTATTTTATGCTTCACTCAAGGTCTGTATTAATTATCACCATTGACAAGAAATCTTCTTTAATTCCTTCCTCCTACCCCAACTCCCTAGCAAGATGAACACGGCCTCTTTCCTAATCTGAGATCTTTCATAGTAGTCCTCCTAAATACTTATAATTCTAATTTTTACTATAAACCTGTGTGCATGTCTTATCATCTTTCTAGAACATAAACACCTTGAGTACTGGGACCAGATTTCACTTTTCCCTGGTGGTGTGGGGGTGTATGTGTGTCTTAGTTTAGTGAACTAAACAAATAAATGTTTGAGGACTAATGAAACATGGATAAGCATAGTCTCAGATTAAGCTGAATATGCAAAAGTTTCAGAAGAATTTTGGAAGGCTTTTTTTGAAGGCTGCCATGTTTTAATTAGTTATCTGAAACATTAGTTTAAGGAATAAGAATGCAGCAATAAAGTAAATCAAGAGAATTTATTTACCAGTTCCTAATATAATCAGGAATCATATAATTCATATGAGAATTAATATTCTTTTATTCATCAATCAAATATGTGTAGAGAATAAATAAAGTGTACCTACTAGGTGCATTAGAGCATAATTGAAAGGAGACTTAAATAGAGTAATATGCCTGATAATTTCCTGTTTTATAATGAAATTTTTGATAATTCACCAGATAATATACAATGAGTTTAAAAATAAATTATGCCCCCATCCCAATTCATTAATATATTTCTTTGTTTTCTTTTACTATCTCAGGCTACTTTTAGTTTATACTTCAAACAATATTTTTCCCAAAAATGAACATATTTAGGACATAATAATCATTAAAACTCTACCATTAGTACATGGAAATGAACCTACCTTTAACCTGTGTATCATCTAGTGCTTTGTACTCAGTGCTCTTAATTGCAAGTTCCACACCATATCCAGATAAGTACATTTTCCTGGAGCCTGGTTTCTATTTTTTTTAAAATAAGTTTATGAAGAAAAAATAGTCAAAATATTTTCTTTTTATAGAAAACATATAATTTGATTTATGATTATTAAGGAAATACCACGGGATATACTTTTACATTGTTTAAGATTTTGAGGACATATGTAACAACAAAGCATTTTCCATTAAAAAAACTGAAACAGTAAAAAAAATTAATATATGCATATATCTATGCTATATATCTATGCATATATATAATACACTCAAAATAATATGACAATTTATAAATAGTGAATTCATACTTTCAGAGAATCCTAACATAAGTATGATAACCACTTTCTTGGATCTTATACCTATGGCATTAAAATTTTTTTAACATAAAAAGTACTGGATCTTTTCATTCCATTAAGATACCAGGTTACTTTCTTTTTTATTTTTAAAGTTTATTTGTTTTTAGTTTTCATCATTAACTACCATAAGTTTTAAATTTTCTCCCCCTCCCTCCCCTCCTC
>CM053600.1:92802524-92822829 GCA_028646575.1 Pseudocheirus occidentalis
ATAGGGAGACCCCTCCTGCCCTACCAGAAAATAGGAGAGCAGGGCAGGGGAGGGGCTTTCCAGTGAGAATGCTGTTATGGGGTTGGGGCAGGAGCAAGACGGGGAGAAAATGTGTAACTCAAAAAATGTAATGAAAATGAATAATGTAAACCAAAAACAAATAAAAACTTAAAAAAAATAAATATATGCATTAGTGCAGAATCATTCAGATGCTAGAATTGATTAGAAAAACTGTTGCATTTGAAATTCTGCCCTTGGTAGTTTTGTTTTTCCTTCCGTGTAAGATCATTTCTGTTACTTTTTATCTTAGAGAACTTATTAAAATGTCAAAGAAAAATAGGTTCATTTCTCTTTTTAAGATAGAATAAATATAAAAAAGGATATTTTAATGAATTTTAAAGTACTATTTTTAATCTTTCTTTTTGTGAGCTGAAATGAAAGCTAGAGTGTGCATTGCTTATTACAAAGCCATTATTCATAATGTGTGAAATGCACAATATAAATGCCAGATACAATTGCTTATACCATTTAAAAGTGATTTTTTTCCCCACCTTTAATCAGATAGAATTTCTTTAACACACCTGTGACTCAAATCTGTTGTGGTTTTTTTTTTTTTCCCCTTTACTAGAAATGAGGAAAAAGTTTGATGAAGGAGAAGATCCCTTGGATGCAGAGAGCCAACAGGGAGGTGGTGGCAACAGTTTCCATAGAAGCTGGAATTCATGGCAAGGCTTTAACCCCTTCAGCTCAGGAGGACCATTTAGATTTAAATTTCACTTTAATTAAAACCAACAATGTTTTTCTGCTACTGTTCCTTCTCCTAACTTTTTTAAAATTAGAAAACAAACCTCGTTCCAGTTTCAGGACCCTAATGAAATATTTCAAGTCTTTCTGTTGTCCATAACCAAAGAATTGTTTTAATAGGAAGAATCTTTTCCTGTCCATTTAAAACTATCTCGTTGGCTGGGGGTAGGATGATGTGTGATGATTTGTGGTTCAGTGCCTGTGTGAAGCAGCCAAGTCTGGGGAAGACTCTCTTGTATAAGCACTAATGTATTTTTTATATTTTTCTGCATTGGAGCAAGTGCAAATCCTTCCTCCTGTCCAGTCCCTGTGTGGTGTGTCAGTACCTACCTATGGTGCATCTGTAAGCATACATAAGCCAAAAAAGAAGCTGTTGTTCTCAGAAGACTGGGCGTGTTTCAGTATTCAAAAAGTGAAAGATTAATGATGAGACCAAATTCTAAACTGTATTGTTTTAGGGTAACTTGATTTTCTGAAGCATAGACTGCTAGACTGGGATTTTGAACAGAGAACAGTTACTGATTTTTAATATTTTCAAATGTTTATTTGTTAATATCTGAACTTCCTTATTACTATATTCGATTTAATGATATTTCTTCTGTATGGCTACAGGTAAAGAAGTGAGAATCCCTCATTTAGAAAACTTGCTACCAAATGACAGCTCGGTTTGGACTCTTGATTGGAGTTAGAAAGCACATTTCATTTTATTTTATTTTATTTTATTTTTTGGTACTGAGTGAGATTTCCTCAGGACTGCATAATTGGAATTGAATGTCCTAAAGACCTGGGAGCATTTTCATTTAAGACTAAAAAGAGACACTTTGTTTCTGTAAGAAGTTATTTTCAAATGTTGAAAAAATTTTTAAGCAATATTGCTTCCGTATGAATAGAGAGAAAAATTGTTTAGTAATGAGGTCTTACCTGTCTTAACAAAATTGTTAAGACCAAGATTTGGTCTGAAAACTCAAAAGTCACTTTTCCAGGATATGTAGGCCTTTGAATACAGTATTTCAATGTCCTTTATTGTGGTGGCTCTGTTAGAATAGTCTCCCATCCCTTGGAGCCAGGCCTGAACATGTGGACCTGTGTCATTGTGTTTTGTTTCATTCTGGGTTTACAGGACTCCTAGCTCCCTGACACATTTCAGAATTTGATGTTCACCTTTACTAAAAGTACCAGTCTGATTTCAAGCTCCTGGGATGGTATAGAGTCTTCCACATCCTTTTCCCCCGCTATAAAAAGGTGCCTCGACTTGCTGAATTCAACCCAAGTTTCCACCATCATTTCTCTGTAACAGTGATGTTTATCTCCTGATAGGTCACATGTTCATTTTCTGTGAGGTAATTTTTCCCCTGTTAAGAATAGGAATTGATCTCTTTTGAATAGATCTCTTTAATCAAGGACATTGTACCTTTTAAGGAAATGCTAGTGCTTCATTTAACATCTAAGATCTAATTAATAATTATTTGCTGTTACCAACGAAGAGCTGTAGAGCTCTGAGTTTGGGAGGAATACTTTTAGTAACACAAGGTACTTAAAATTTTTAGAGAATCAAGAGATCTAATCAGTGGAGAAGGTAATATGACTATACTGATGCCAGCGTTATTAGTCAAGCACAAAATTTTATTCATGAATATGAGTTTGCCTATAGAAGTGTGATTTTGTTTAAAAAGATGTTGGGCGTATAACTATGTAGACGAGTTGGAAAAACACTTTGTAGAAAATTGTAGCCAATACCATGATGTATAATTGTCTTTCCATAAATGTAAAGCATCGAAAAGAAAATTTTTCATTGATTTGCAGTTTTAATTTGTTTTATGATGTCTTAAAGCTCAATCCACTATAATATGCAAATGTGCAATGTAAGCTATATTGTTTTAACTCTTTGAAAAAATCTTAAGCATTTGTACAACTGGAACTAATTCTGTTATCTACAGAAATTATTTTTGAATCTGGTCTTTATTACAAATTTTCCTTGGCATCACACCAAGAAGACTACTACACAGCTGATAGCCCTGCAGGTAGTAGGGATCTTCAGAACCCCAGATAAAAATGTAGTAAGTCCCACAGCCTAACATTTAAAGAATACCCAAACTGCCAGGATATGAGAGAGTTGAAAGAGTGTTTGTGATGGTCATGGATTGAATTGCGTTGGGACTTCGTGTTATTTAGGGTATTTGTGGTTGATATGGCATCCATCTTAAGACTGCATGCCTGAGTTTTCACCTCTCAGAATAACCATGATTCCAAAGCCTGAAGTCAGTCACTCACCCAAGGGAGGTGGGCAGTTATGTTCAGAAGCCTGTTTTCCTCCAGAAGCACCATAATTATAGATTAGAAATGCTCGACAGCTTTAGTCCATCCAAGAAGAAAGAGAAGCTATGTATTGAAACAGTGCCAATTCCATTAAAGAGAATGTGAGATGTCTGGACTGGTATTGCGCTCTGCTGCTTAAGGAAGAAAGTAAGACTATGAAGCTCTTAACCCTTGCCTAGTGAATGCAAGGAGGTTCTTCCTGTTGGGAAAGACCAAATGTTTGCAACAATGGGATAGAGACATTTGCTTATTAAAGGATAGTACAAAAGTTTGTCTGCCTAACAGTAGGAAACCACACTGTACAATGAGAAGAAGTAGAATGATGACAGTTTATTTGATCACATTTCCTTAGTGGCTGCTGCTCTTGTGCACTTTCTGCTGATGTACTGCTTTTGGTCACAGGCACAAAGCATTTGTAGCTCTTTCAGTAAAAATTTGCAGTGTAAGGATACATTATCCTTAACTCTGTTGTGTTCTCTTCTGAAATTACTCACTTTTCATTAGTGAGCTCCCTAAATAACATGTCACTGGTCTATTCCATTGTAGTAAAACTGGTTTAATGGGAGTTAACCCTGGCAAAAAAGTATTAAATACACTAATCTGTACATGATGCAAAAGCAGTCTTAAGAAGGGTGGTTTAAAATTCATTAAGAAGTCTGAAAGTATGTACAGAAGTTTGTGCTTTTTACCATGAATAAATGAACATGTAAACAATTTGAGCGACTTCTGCTCAAGTGAATTTTATGATAAAAATTTGGCCAACTGTTAATCTGACTTTTAAAAATGACAGTTTTCTATTTCAGATAGCTTAGTATTAATCTAGCCTTTTGAACTATCAGTATAAAAGCATTTAGGAAAATTTTGGTCTCTGACAGTGGGATCTAAAACCGCCCACATCATTTGAAAGAAAAAAATACTTCACCATCCCTAAAAAAGAGGATAATTAACTGATACTTTTTAGAATAACAATACATACAAAACAGTGTCATTTTATTCATGGTGAGAAGTGACAGTTTTCAGTTGGCCAAGTTTTTGCCTTATTGTGATAGTATGGCATTTAGTTTTCCTTGCAAAAAGATTTGACCAGTATGTCAAAAGAATCGTTGGAAAACACATCTGTACAGCCTTACTTATTGACTATAGTTTCGTTTTTGACATCCAGAGAGGGAGGAAGGCAGTTGTAATTCTTCAATGACTAATAGAGTTTTGCTCTAAATCAGATCATTCCTGTTAATCACTACTTGTTAGTGGCAAGAAATTTACTACGTTTCAAACAGGATGATAGTAGGTAGGGTAACTCAGGCTTGTTGCAGAGCTCTCTTGCTTGCTGTCTGATTTAAGATAAATTAGCCACTGCGTGGCTCTGTGGAGTAACAAAATTTTGTTGCCTTTGTTTATCTACATTTGTCACACCTCTGCCTGCAGTGAGAAAGATTGACAGGGGTTAAAAACTGGTGATCTTTCTTACTGTAAGTTAGATACTACTCCTACCCTAAAGCTATAGTTCAGCTATTTGAGTGAGATGACTAACTTAATGCATCTTAAAATTTTTGAATGTTTTATATAAAAAAAGGAAAGGAACCTAAAATGCAATGAAGTGGGTCTCAGACATGTCTACAAATGTGGGTATTATTTTTATGCCAGTGTATTTTCACATTTAATAAAGATATTTATGGTGATATGTGCTTTTTTTCCTTTTATGATTCCTATAAAAAAGAGTTGCTGTGGGTCATGAGAACCAAAGAGATGATACTATAATATATATAAAAAAATACACACACACACACATATATCCTATATTTGAGTTCACTCCAGCTTGGTATGTTGAGAAAAGGAAGCTTGCCATAAATAAGTTGTAGAAGAAATCAAAGCAACTTTTTCCCTCTCTCCCTCCCCCCCCTCACCTTCCAGCTAACAAGAAGCTGGATAATTGTTTAAATAATCTATCAAAATGCATTCAGTCCACTTGAGCAGCCCCTAATGAAGGGGTTGTCATCGAAGGAGGTTACAATTTGGTTAGTTCTTCAATGTAGGTATTTTAATATCTAATGCACTTAAATAAGTATTGTTTTATAGCTCTTGAAAGAAATAATCTTTAAAGTAGCATATTTCTATTAAAATCTAAAAGGTAAAATTTTATCCTATAAAGAACAGTTAACTTAAGAAATTAACAAAATTGAACTTAAAGTCTAAGTGTTACAAAGGTGCTACATATTAATGACAGCATTGATTTTATATTGAATACAAGTTATGGCATCCTAGGAGACTTCACAGTAAATTTTCAGTTCCCATTTTGTGATAATTAAACTGAAGGCATTGTAGTACATTCAAAAGAGTATTAGATTTTGGAGTAAGGAGACCAGACTATTAATTCTGTTATCATGAACAGGTAAGTTGCTTTTTCTGAGTTTTCAGTTTTCTCAGTGAAATAAGTATATCTGTATTACCAACCTAATAGGTTTATTGTGAGGAAAGTATTATAAATATTTGAGTAGCAGTAATGATGTTAGTAATCATATAAAAGTGAAATCAGCCCAGAAAAAAAATGAAAGAAAATCATGAAAGGGAAAAAATGATCCAGATGTTTCAGTAGGATTCTTTTACTGGGCTATTACAGACTTAGCCAATTCAAAGTTGATCAGCAGTGTATTCATTCTCCTAAGTCTTGCACCAAGTACTTTTACTAAAAGAAGAAAAAACCCCTTTGATTTGCCTTAATCAAAATCAGTGAAAACTATACTTGAAAGTTATAGGTTAAACAGAAATAAAGTGAATCTGTTTGCTTTTTCTTTACTAGAATTCTGCTTGTGATCCCCACCCCAATATGAATTAATTTAATGAAAAAGGAAATGAAATGGGAGGGGCTTCTGTCACTGCTTCTGTCACACCTGGGTCATAGACCTTATTATAGGGAAGAAGCAGCCTTGCCTGGCTTGAGTGACAGCCCCCATTTTCCTGATTAAAGGATATACAAATGAAAAGGACCTGAGGTGATCATTTGGTCCATTCCTCAATTTTGTATATTGGGAAACCAAGACCCAAAGAGTCGCTTGTAATTTTCCCAAGGTCAAGGGTTAGTATGTAAACTGCTTAGCCATCATTTGAACCAATCCAGACCCTCAGACTACAATTCCAGGGCTCTTCACAATACCAAATAAGCGAGAATTGGTGGTGGTTCTGTCCTTCGTTCTCAAAAAGAACCAATGATATCATTGACGGTTAGGTTGAAGTGTGTGAATTAGATTTAAGTGAGGCAAAGCTGTGAATTGAAAAAGGGGCAGGAAGAACACTATTCCCTCCTCTTCTACCCTGTGCTAGCATATAATATTTAATTTTTTTAATCATTAGAGACCCTTGGAAATGGTTCTTTTAAATGAACTTTGTATGTTTTCCTTACTGGGTGAGCTTCCTCTCTTGGGTATGAAAGGTTCCTTTGGAGTCATCAGTTGATAACTACTTCCCAACCACTTCATTTCTGATTTGAACACTGCACAGTACGTCTCCTCCTAGGATGTCATTAGTGTACTCACTTTATATGTACAGAGTTGCGTTGTATTTGTATTCTTTAAAATGTGCTTTTGTTAACAAGTCACCAAAAAGCCCATTAAGCAATAAAAATTATTTTCAGTTTTTCCAATCGCATAATGATTGCTTTATGTGCAAATTTTTAAAAAAAATTTTAAGTATTAAAAAGGTGTTCTTTTTGTTATATTCCTCTCTCTTAGCTGTCACATTCTAGCAGGGCTTCTAGGCAGATCTTCTGACTAGGGAAATGCTGTTTTAAACTTTCACCAAATGGAAGACTGAAGGATGTCAAGTCATGTAAATGGGTTATTAGTTATAATACAAATATTGTATATCATGTGTTAGATAACTTTTGGCAAATGATGTAAATATAATCGACCAACAGACCACTTTGGAATAATATCTTCTTAGGTTTTCTATAACTATGAAAAAGTCCTGGGTAGAAAACATTGGCCTTGTTCAAGCAGGATCTTTTCTAACAGATTTTTGACATATATCTGGAGTTTAGAAAACATAAATAGCTTATTAAATATCAGTTTATATCATTCCAAATTGCTAATTTAATGTGAAGATGAAGAAATACTTTTTAGATATTTTAGCAATTGTGCCTTATTAAAAACTTAGAACAACTGAGATATCTATACAGTGCTCAACACATAATTCTATTCTTTTCCTTTTACCTAAAAGGGTTGCTACTATATTTTTTTAGCTTCCCTTCTAAGTTACTTGTAAGTAGAGTATATTTTTGATTGATCCAGAAGTTGAACCAGTTTCTTAAAATACTTAGTTCAGTTTGCTTAAACATTTAAGACATTTCAACTTTTCTTCGTTTTTAGTTCTTACTGACATTTTACTCAATGTGTCATGTTAGAATGGTCTTAAATAGAAATGGGACCACCAAAGTGCACATAAAGATCCCTGTGGGCTACATATTGGCTTAGAAAACTACATGTTAACATTTTGGTCTATTGTATTTTTTTGGTTAAATATTTCCTAATTACATTTTAATCAAGGTAGGTCTCACTGGGAAGTATTGATTTCCTCTGGTGTAAGATATTTATGATTAAAGTTGTTTATTTAATTGTATGTTGACTGTGTCTTCTTTTGATCATACAATTCTCTGATGTCATTGTGATCATTTTACTATTAATTTGGTGGGAACTAGTTCTTTAATGTCCAAATCACATGCCTTTCAGAACCAGATGTTTCATGCATATCAAATCTTGATTTTCTGAAACCCTTAATTTTCTCTTGTTTTAGTGACAAGTGGACATTAGCATTTCCCAGAGGTAAAGATACTAGCAAAATAAGATGAAGAATAAAATGTTTTAACAGCAGAAATACAGGGAGAACTGTCTCAAAACTTGACAGTTACTAACTTCAGCAGTTGGCAGGGTCTGTCCATCCCTTAAGTCTGGATATAGGCTTGCCTGTCTTCTATGTCTCTTTTGGACCTTGAGTCATAGTGTTTCCCGGAAGTCATTTAGCCTCAATCCTTTTCCTTTCCTTGGTAAGAAAGGTTTTCAATAAATGTATTGGTTCTCCTGGGCCTATGTTGAGGACTTGCTAGTAAAAAGTAGTAGCTTTTTACTATTAAACATATAAATTCCCATTCAGTCTTTTTCTCTTTCAAGCTTTAGCAGGGATTTAGTCACAAAGTATCATGGGAGGTGTCATGGAGTATTTGGTCTCACTTCTGGACTTTGGTGTTAAAATAACGAGTCTTGGTTCCAGACTCTAATTTAGTAGCAGCATAATCCATGGAAAGCCAGTAGGCTTCTTTTGACCTCTGTTTCTTCCCCTCTAAAGTGAAAAACATATTGTTTTTTACACGTGACAAACAAAAAGTTAACCGCTTCTGATAGGCGGTATTTTTAGTCTAATCATCACAAATCAATACCTTATATGATCTATAAGTCTTCTAGTCCAAAATTGTCCAGTCATCTCACTTTAAATGGTAATGTATTATCTATCTTTCTGGGAAAAAATGTTTAAGTCATTCAAGATCTGCTTTTTTACTGTTCTACCCCAACTCCCAAACCCTGTTGAAAAAAAAAGAAAAATTCTATTACATAATTAATCAAAACATTTCCATATTAGCCATATTTTAAAAAAACGTTACATTCTGAGTCCTTCACTTCTGTTAGGAGGTTGCTTGTATACTTCCTAATTAGTCCTCTGGAATCTTGCTTGAATTGTTTATCCATTTCCTAATATACGGGCACTCGGATTCCCATTCTTCCTCACAAAGAGCTATAGATATTTTTGTACATCCTTAGAATTTGTTTTGCTTAGGACTAATATCTTCCTTAGCCTACTTTCTAATTTCCCCTCTTCTCCCCTTTCCTGGTTTCCCTCTTGAGTGAAATGTATTTCTGTACCCAGTTTTGTACATACGCACAAAACTTTCTTTTGACTAGTTTAGACAAGAGTGAGATTTAAGCATCAGCCACTCTCCCTACCCCCTCTTCCTTGTTGGTATAGATGTCTGTTTGTAGACCCAGCTTATATGAGATGATTTTCCCCCCTCTCCCCTTTCATTCCCTTAAGATGTACACATAAGACACTCTCAGATCTCGTCTAATTGGACTAATGGTACAGTTGAGTTGGGGACACATTTGTTGTCTCCCCATATTTGAATGTAGGCAGTTTATGCTTGTTTAGTCTTTTACTGTTCATTTCTGTTTGCCTTTATATATTTTTCTTCACTCCTGTGTATGTTTCTCTGCCACTCTGGTCTTTACATTACTTAGAAGTTCCCTATTTTAGTAAAAACCCAGTTTTTTCATCTTGTAGCATTATAATCAGTTTTGCTGGGTATGTCATTTACTAAAATAGGATGTCTCAGCTTTTTTTTTTTATCATGGTATTCAGATAGTTTAGTGTATCTTAAATTTTTTCTCAATCTCTTTTCCAGGTCAGTTTTTACTATGAGATACCTTCTATTTTCTATTTTTTTTTCTTAACCTTTTGACTTCATGTTTCTTGTTGCTTCATGGAATCTTTGGCTTCTATTTTATCCATTCTAATTTTTAGGGAGTTTGTTGCTTGGGCAAAGTTTTGAACCTTTTGTGCCAAGCTGTTAATTCACTTTGCAGTTCTTTTCTTCCATAGTCCTCATTTCTTTTCCAGTTTTTTTCCTAAAGCACTTTCATTTCATGTATAAAAACATTTTAAAACTCTTGGCTTCGTCTCATATGAAATTTAAGTGGTTTGTAATCAAGTTGTATTTTTTTCTGAGCTATTGTTCATAGATATTTCAGAATCATTCTCTTCTTAAGTATCCCTTCCACCATAATAGCCCATTTTGAGGGTAGCAGGGGTAGTGACAGTTTTTTTTTTTTTTTTTTTTTTGTCCATTCTTCCACCTTGCTTCCTGACTTTGGACTTGATTAGTGCTGAGCTCTGTCGTACTTCTGGAGGGAAGGGCTGGGCTGGTCCTGTTCCTACTTAATGTACTGAGATACTTTTTCAGTATTTCAGAAACCGACTGGGGATTTGAAAACTTTCAGTGTTTCCTAAGTGGTCATATCTAGTACAAAGTCTGTTTACTGCAACCTCTCTCCCACCCCACTCCCAGTGGAGCTCCACAAGTTCCTGACCTGGTTTTGAGTCTTCAAGGAGCCTTTGGACTCCACCCATATCAGCCAATTGTAAAGCTCTGTTGGTTCAAAATGGCAGAACTGAAGGCTCTTCTTTGGTCTAGGATTCCTGCCTTGGTTATCCTCCCAGCAGGGCTAGGTGCTAGAAATAAGACCCTGCTCCGAGTTTGGGGTTTGAGTCAAGCTGCTCTTACTGACTTTTGACCTTACTCAATACATTGCTCAGGGCCTTCCTACCAGGAATGCCACCCCTTTGTATAGCTCTCCTTATTCCACCTGAATCTGTGACCTGTAACTGGGTCTAAGGTGACAAAGCTGTTAGTTCACAAATGTCATAGTGTTTTAAGTTTTAATTTCTTGCTGTAGGGCAAATCTTCCTGGGCACTGGAGTACTTGACAGGCTCATGGTGTGTTCCTGCCTTGACCCCATTCCTATTGTCAGAGGACCTCCCTGTCTCCTATGCCTAGCTGGGCTGCATAAATGACTCACTTTTTCTGGATTTCCCCATCAGGTTTTTGTTTGGTCTGATGCATTTTCAAGATCTGTTTAGAGGAGTTTGTGGACGGGAGTGTACCACTTTGCTCCCTATCACTTTGCCATTCTGGCTTCATCTCCAGGTAATGTATTCTCAAAAGACAAAAGGCTTTGGGACTATGATGTACAACACAGAGCTTACATTTTTCTTTATGGTCTTGGTGACTATCAGGACTCTGAAATTAAGTGACTGAGGACTCAAGATGATGGGGAAGGACTTTGAATTATATTAACTCTGACTTCAGATTTACAGCACTGAAACTCTCTTTTAGGCAATCTATGTTCCAGACAAACCGGGTGATATGTTCACTAAAGTCGATATTCTACTTCCTTTCTCCATTTAGAGTCTGTATCAAGTCTCAGCACCAGGGCTACCTGCATGGAGCTTTTTCTGATGTCCTTCAGATGAGAGACTATCTTCCTCCTCAAATGACATTTCTACACTGTTAGGGCCATCCCTAGCTACTGGCCTGGTGCTGTGCACATAGCAGATACCCAAAATGCTTTTTTTGTTGTTGTTGAGTCTATCATTTCTCTTGATTATATAGAGCTTCAAGACTTTCAGCCTGTCCTCAGGTCATTAAATTTTCCCCTAGGGCAATGGAATTATCACAAAATTTATAAACGTATGGAGTGCTGAGCCAGCTTGTGGTTGAGACAAATAAGCTATCATTGTTCCTGTTCTTAAGAAGCTTAAAGGTTATCAGGAAAAGAAGCAGATTCTCCTTGTGTCCTTAATGTGCTAACTCGATCCTGCAATCAGTGTTATACAAATCTTTAGTATCACATAATTAGAACTCTCAAGTAGCTGTCTGGACCTCCCCAATTCCCTAATTTTAAATAGGCCCTGGACCGGAGAATTAGTGCTCAGGATTTGAAGCCTCAGGAATCCAGACTCTCATTTTTTTTTCTAGTGTGCTGAGCCTAAGCTTAATTAAACCAGATAGCTTGCTATCTAAGTGGTCTGGTTTTCTAATTTCCAGATGAGACCTGAGGAGTTTGGTGAATTTAGAGAACAAAATGAATTTTAGCCCTAAATAGTTGCTTAAGCATTTAAGGGGAAAAAAAACAAACCAAAGAACTGAGAAGGTATGAACAAGAAGCAAACTGGCTTCATTAATTAAGATTTTGAGCATTACAGCTAAGATAAATCAACAGGATTTGAAATACAAGTAATCTTTTTTTTTTTAATAGGAGTATGAAGGAAAAAAATCTCACCTTCCACTCTCCTTGAATGCTTGGATATGTGCATACCAAGAGGTTGTTTTTTTTAAAAAAAGCCAATGGAAACAAGTTCTGCACAAAAATTAAAAAAAAATAAATTAACAAGCATTTATTGTCTTTCCTATATCTCCTTCCCCTCTCTATCAGGCAGAAAACAAAAACAATCTTTTTTTTT
Source organism: Pseudocheirus occidentalis (assembly GCA_028646575.1). Classification (NCBI taxonomy): domain Eukaryota; kingdom Metazoa; phylum Chordata; class Mammalia; order Diprotodontia; family Pseudocheiridae; genus Pseudocheirus; species Pseudocheirus occidentalis. The sequence goes on from CM053600.1 coordinate 92,814,706, forward strand.
TTTCAAATAAATATGAATAGTCAAGTAAAGCAAATTCCCGTATTGGCCATGGATACAAATGTGCCCCATTCTGCACGCTGAGTCTATCACTCCTGTTTGGAGGCGGATAGCATACTTTAGCTGTCTTCTGCCATCTTAAGAAGCAGCACAAGGTTTCTTATTTAAAGGGATAAATAACATTTTGTTAACAACAGGACACAGGAAACACAGGAACAGAGGGCCAAAGTGCAAGTGATCTGATCTTAAATTAGGTTACAGGACTTTGGATAAACATTGGAACAAGAAGTCTTAAGAGCATGGGAATGCTACCTATTAGGATGTCTTCCATCTCTGAAGAAAGTCTAGCAGTGAATTTAACAGGACTCTGCTAACAAAACTGATAAAAGAGCAGATTAGTTTCACCTACACTTAATCTAGGAATTTACAGCGTTGCAGCTTTCACATCACTGCCTTCTATTTTTATCTCATGCTCATTTCTGAATATAACCCTCCACTACCCAACCCAACGAGCCCTTCAGAATCTATCCATTTATGAACTGAGCAGGCAGGGAGAAACATGGTCTTACTGGGATTTCATGCACTTGGAGCTATTGTTTGTTTTGTGTTCGATTTTAGTCCTCTCAAAGGCAATGCCACTCACATTTGAGAAGGTGGATTTTGGCTGGAAGCACACTGCAGTGTTCAACAATAATATGAAAATATTCTGGATTAGAAACCATCTGTTTTTCAGGATTGCAAATCAGTTGGATTTGTACTAATCTAGCAAGTTGTCTAGTTTGCAAAACAAGGTATTTTATGAATATTTTACAAAGGCTGCTGAAGTTCCAAGTTAAAGGCATAAGCTAGCTTCATAGGAATGCTATGAATTGAATTCTTACATGTGCTCTGCAAAATTACTTACACAACAGTTTCTTATTTAAAGGGGGTCTAATGTGAACAATTTTTTAAAAAGAGAAATAATATTCTTGTAAAAAGAAAAGAGTTAAATGGCAGAACTGAAATTCTAATCAGGCTTCCTGTCTTCCTGTTGCTAACAGCAAATCTATTGTAAAATAATAGAGAAGAGACAGAATAATTGACTCAAAAGTTCCAGTAGCATGGAAACATTTAGTGAAGAGGCAATCAATCCCCTATGACTTAATTCAATAGCTCTTAAAAAGCATCACTGGATTATAGCACATTTAGTAGTATTCATAATGATGTCTGACATATCAATTAAAGGTTGAATTATCTGCAATATAGTCAAAGAAGATTCTTGCCTACACATGCAGGGAAAATATTTTGAATTTATTATTTACTTCCTACAAAAATTGTTAACAAAGTTCAGTCTGTGTTGATATTTAGCATAGGACCTCATAAAAAGGTGTTTCATAAATATAAGTTCAATAAATAAGCATAATTTATGAGGAAACTTAATTTGTTCAAATCACATTAATCCCTGAGGATGCCACTGAAATTAGTTATTGCTCCTTCAGAAATATATTTGTTATCAAACTAATCCTAAAGTTTATATCTTAATATGTAATTTATAATATGTTAGAATTATAAAATGCTGGCATGTAGTGAGCACTTAATATTTCTGATCTTACTAGTGAGCATTTAATAATCCTATTAATCTATTTTACTTTTTGAATAATATTTTATTTTCTATTCATCCATTTTAAAGTGAAAAATAAGGAAATAGAAACCATTTATTTTTAAGTTCTTAATTTAGGTAATTTTTATTTTAAATTATTTACTTTGAAATAATAGCTTCCACTACCACACTGGTTTGGCCTTTTTTCACCATGAACAATCAGGTTCATTTTTCATGCCCATGAATGCCATTTTATAAATACACATCAGAAAGGAAATGTTACTTTTAAAATAACATCATATAATTCCATGTACTGAAAATAACCGATTACAGATCATATGACTGAACATACCAAAATAGCTGATTACAAAGCAACAGTACTTGCATTGTAAAATAATAGATAAGATATAAAATAGGATTCTTTTTTAATGGCACTTTTTTGAATGGTTGAACAGTTACCCATAAAGTTCTATTTGTCTGAATAGCAAGTAAAAGGAAAAAAAATACAAAAATATTTGTTTTTCCAATTTCAGTTACATTTTGTTCATAAATCTGAACTACACAGTTCAAATATGCACAGCCTTTTGTGTTAGTGCTATCAGAAACAGTCAATTTGGAGCACCAATTTCTATTTCTAATCAGACACACATTTACCAAACAATCCAGCAAAATATCTCCCTTTAACTGCTGAAACTTGGCATGAAACCAAGAAAAAAGGAAAAGCCAGCTTTAAAAATTCAACAGGACAAAAATGGTTTACCATTTTTTAAAAAGAAATTGTTTACTTAATATGTTAAACATGTGAGTTTTTAAGTAATCAGTTTTTTTTAAATTGAAGAATGTTTAACTGAGCTCCAGTAAAAGATTCAAAGCACAGCCTCTGCAGTAGTACCATTCCTTATTGTATATGATGGCAGATTCCATTTTCAATATCATGACTCCCTTCACAGATGCAAAGTACTGCTAGAGTTCATCTCGAGTGAAAACTGCAAAAAAGAAAGAAGAATTTATTTTGGCATTTGTGACCTAGCATGTCTTATCAGGTGAAATAATCCCTGCCTCTGATACAAGGATTGAAGAAGGCAAAGAGGCGGAAAACAAAGCGAGATTTGCTTTAGTTTTAATAGAGTTTGATTCATTGGATTTCTGTGGTGGAAGAAATGACTTGAACTCTTTTAATTCAATTCTTTCATTTTATGGGTGACAACAGACTCAGAGAGAATTGACTTGCTCAAGGTCACATAAGGAGCAGATGTCAGAAGTGAGGAAGTGGAGGTATCAAATCTAGATGACTTTCTCAAGGGAGTTAGCCATGAAGGGTGGATCCAAGTAAAATATTTTTTAAAGGATCGGGCTTGTTTGCAGGCAGCAAAGGTGTAACGCCAATCAGAGCAGCACACTTGAGGGCTGCTGCTGTGAATAATTTTAAGGGTCTAATCACAAGGTATGATGAACACTATTCAAAACTAAACCTTATTAAAGAAAGTAAAGCATATCACAATCCATCCACCATAACAGCTTATTACCAGGGTGGCCACACAGCTTTAAGCAAAACATATCATTCAGTATATAACATAACATTCAATATGTAACATGGCACACAGAATATATAATTGCATAAAGTATATAACATAGCATGCCCCTCACCTTACACTTGTTTATACAACCAGGACATCCCAGGCCAGGGTCTTACTTAGGACAACACATCCATAAAGGTTAAATAAAACCCAAATCCAGGAAATGCTTCTCAGCACCTCTCCTCCATCTCATATACTACCAGCAGTGAGGCTGCACTAGCAAACTTAAGGATGCAATACAGATTTACATAAAAACCACCCCTGAACTTTGTTGCCCCCTCCCTATTTCCAGTGCTGTCAAAATTCTGGTTGCAGGCTGTGAAAATTTGGCCTCAACAGTCAGCTTGGCCGTAGCCCTTTAGGAGCAAAAAGCCTGCCAGGTGCTACAAACTGAAAATATCAGCATTGCAAAGCTATGCAGTGCATGTTAAGAGCTGTGCAGCACTCCACCAAGCCTGAGGGAAAGAACATAGCACTGTTGGGGCAGAGATGTAGACTGAAGAACTATTGCCCCACGCGGCAGGAGTTTGAGATGCTGTGAGATCTATTCCATAAAGAAACAATCCCACAATCAGAGGGGAGTCAGAAATAGTGAGTGACAAGGAAAAATAAAAGGAGGAAATGAAAGTATCAAAAATTTAGAAAAGAAAGACCTTGAACATAAATCAATAGGATGATCAGTAACAGAAATATGGCCACCAGATCAAGTAAATTAATCCAGGAATCTATGACTAAATACTGTAAAGGAAAATGATTCAACACTTGATGATATAGAGGACTTGCAGGAATTTGAAAATAGGTAATCAAAACATGCTGTCCTAGAGTGGTTTAAGAGAGAAATGAGAATTATGAGAGTGGAATTTATATTGTTCACAGCAAAATGAACACAACAGAAAAACTTGAATTTTCAATGGCAAACATCATCAAAGGAACAAAAGAGAAAATAATAGATTGGGAATACAAATACATAGAAGTAAAGGACAGCCTAGAAGAAGAGAAGCCAAAATCAAAAATAGTAAAAGAAAACTTATGCAAACAAAACATAAAGATCTTGAAGACAGGATGTAAAGAAACAACATAAGGATCATAAGTCGACTCCCAGAAAAATATGACAGGACAAAAAACTTGAATACCACAATGAAGAAATGATAGAAGAGAACTTCCCAGAACTTCTGAACACAACAAATAAAATCCCAATTGAACAAATTCAGTTTGTCTCTGGAAAAAATAAAAAAATCCAAGGCTGTAAACTCCAAGACACAAGTGGAGGTTTTGGAATATAATATTCCTGAAGGTAAAAGAGCTAGGATTACAACCAAGAATAACCTACCCAGAAAAAAAACAAAGCATGATCCTTCAGGGGAAAAATGAGCATTTAGTGAAATATAGGACTTTCAAGCATTTCTGATGAAAAGACCAGAGCTGAATAGAACATCTGACTTTTCAAATATAAATAAGACTCAAGAGAAGCATAAAAAACACAAACATGAAAGAGAAATCTTAAAGAACTCAATAAAGTTAAATTGCTTACATTCCTATGTGGGAAGATGACATGTAATTCCTGAGAACTTTATTGTTATTAGGGCAATTTAGGTCTCTACATAGAAAGCACAGGAGTGAGTAATTTATACTGGAATGATAAAAAAAATGGATAAGCAAGAAAGAGGGATGCACTCAGAGGAGGGGAAGGGGAAAGAAAGAATGAGAAAGAGGATCTCACATAGAAAAGGCACTCAAGAAAGAGCTTTTACAGTGCAGGAGAAAATGGATGAGGGGGTGGGCAACACTTTGAACTTTACTCTTCTGCATTGGTTCAAGGAAGGAAGAATACATATACAGTCTCAACTGGGCAAAGAAATCTATCTTCCCCAGCAAGGATGTAGGAGGACAAAGGGATAAGAAAATTCTAGGGGGTGATGAAAAGGAGAGTGGATTAAAGAAGGCAGTAATCAGGTGCAAAAGAAACTTGAGGAGGGACAGGGTAAAAAAGATAGAAGGATAAACAGAAGAAAATAGGATGGAGGGAAATGCACAGTTTATAATCACAACTATGAATGTGAATGGGATGAATTCACCTATAAGACAGAAGCAGATAGCAGAATGGATTAGAAACCAGAATCCAATAATATGTTGTTTACAAGAAACACCTGAAGAGACTCACAGACACTTAAAATAAGGGATGGAGCAGAATCTATTATGCTTCAGATGAAGTAAAAAAAAAAAAAAGACAGGTAGCAACTATGATCTCAGACAAAACAAAAATAGATCTAATTTAAAAGGATAAGCAAGAAAACCGTATTTTGCTAAAAGTCACCATGGACAATGAAATAACATCAATATTAAACAAGTATGAATCAAAATGGTATAGCATCCAAATTTTTTAAAAGAAAATTTAATGAATTACAAGAAGAAATAGACAGTAAAACGATACTTGTGGGAGACTTCAGCTTTCTCATCTCATAACTAGATAAATTTAATCATATAATAAGTTAAAAAAAGTCAAGGAGATGAATAGAATTTTAGAATAATTAGATATGATAGACCTCTTGAGAAAACTGAATAGGAATGGAAAGAAATATACTTTTTTCTCATCTGTACATGGCACCTTCAGAGAAACTGACCATATATTGGGTGTAAAAACAACCAAATGCAGAAAAGAAGAAATATTAAATACATCCGTTTCAGACCATCATGCAATAAAATTACATTTAACAAAAGGTCACAAAAGCACAGATTAAAAGTTAATTGGAAATAAAATAATCTAATCCTAAAGAATCAATGTGTCAAAGAACAAACCATAGAAACAATAATTTAAATTAAAGAGAATGACAACGAGATAGCATTCCAAAATTTGTGGGATTCCATCAAAGCAATACTTAGGGGAAAATTTATATCAAGCAATGTGCATATCAATGATGAAAGAACAGATCAATGAATTATGCATGCAACTAAAAAAACTTTAAAAAAAACCACACAAATAAATTACAGACCTCCAATTACCAAAATGGAAATCCTGAAAATCAAAGGAGAGATGAATAAAAAAACATTGCACTAATACATAAAACTGAGAGATGGTTTTTATAAAAAAAAAACCAACCCAAAAAATTACTGGTTAATTTGATTAAAAAAAGAAAAAAGAAAAACCAAATTACTAGTATTAAAAATGAAAATGAATGCACCACCAATGAAAATAAAATCAAAGTAATTCAAATAAATTTTTTGGGGGGGGTTATTTTGCCCAAACACAGACCAGTATAACTGAAAGCCTTAATGAAATGGATGAATATTTACAAAAATTAAAATTGCCCAGATTAACAGAGGAGGAAATCAAGTGCTTAAGTTCTCCAGCACCAGATGAATTTACAAGTGAATTCTAACAAATGTTTAAGGAACAATTAATTCTAATTATATGTAAACTATTTTAAAATACAGGTAAAAAGGGAATCCTATTAAATTCCTTTTATAACACAAATACGGTTTTGGTACCTAAACTAGGGAGAGCAAAAACAGAGAAAGAAACTATATGCCAATTTCCCCTAATGAATACTGATGCAAAATTTTTAAATAAAGTGCTAATAAGGAGATTATAGCAATATATCATAAAGATCAAACACTATGACTGATTCAATATTAGTAAAACTATAAGCAAAATTGTCCATATCAGTAACAAAAGAATAAAAATCATATGGTTATCTCAAAAATTTCAGAAAAAGTTTTTCACAAAATACTACATCATTTTCTATTAAAAATACAAGAAAGCTCAGGAATAAATGCAGTTCCTTTTTAAAATTTTTAAGCAATATTTATTTTTTAATGTTCTTTTAAAAAAAATTTGAACTTCAAAAAATTCTTGAAATTATTTTCTTCTTGTCTCCAGTCCCTCCCATCCCCCAGTAAGAAGGTAGGTAACATGATATACATTGTATATTTTTAGAAGAAATCAAAGATATCAATAGTCATAGGAAAAAATAATCTAAATTGCTATGGATCAGAGAAATGCAAATTAAAACAACTCTGAGGCACCCCTCTCATACCTATCAGATTAGCTAACATGACAAAAAAGAAAAATGATAAATTCTGGGGACCATGTGGAAAAAGAGTTACTTACACTAATGCACTGTTGGTAGAATTGTGAACTGATCCAACCATTTAGGAGAGCAATTGCATACCCACTGACTCAGCAATATAACTACTGTATCTGTGTCCTAAAGACTTCAAAGGGGAAAAGAGAAGTAAAATACTCAAGTAAACCCACGTCAGGAAAATAAATTGAACAAATCATCAATGAACTCCCTAGGAAAAAATCTTTGGGGTCAAATGGATTTACAAGCAAATTCTATCAAACATTTAAAGAAAATTAATTCCAATACTACCTAGACAAATTGGAAAAACTGGGGAAGGAGTCTTACCAAATACTTATGTTACAAATATGGTACTGATGATATCTAAACTGGGAAGAACTAAAACAGACAAAGAAATATAGACCAATTTCCCTAATGAATATAGTTGCAAAACTTTTAAGTAAAATATTAGCAAAAAGATTACAGCAACTTATCAAGAGAATAATACACTATGATCAGGAAGGATTTGTTTTTTTATTATTTTTTAAATAAATTTTTAAAATTTCTTTTCTTGTTTACATCATTCATTTTCATGAGATTTTGAATTACAAATTTTCTCCCCATCTTTCCCCCACCCCAACCCTAAAACAGCAATCCCACTATAAAGCCCCCCCTCCCCCAATGTGCTTTCTTACTTTCTGGTAGGGCAGGGAGGTCTCCCTACCCCAGTTCCTGTATAACTTAATTCCTAGTTGCCGGTATTACAGAGCTTCAAATTCTAGATTCTTTTGATTCCTCCCTTGTCACCCACCCCCACTGGAAGGACACTCAATTCAATACAGGCTGTGGGTGTGTGATTATACAGGACATTGTCATAGTGGACATATTGTGACAGTGATCATATGTCCCT
>CM053600.1:92823329-92841256 GCA_028646575.1 Pseudocheirus occidentalis
CCAGAAACCCCTAGACAAATCTTAATGAATTCTTAATGATTTACAAGCCTATGCTTTTTAAAAAAAAAAATAAAGGTCAGGTAAATGTAGGATCTACTACAAAAATTAAATTTCCATTCAGACTTCAGTGGAAACTCATAAAAATCTGCTATCTGAGAAACTAGCCATGTGCTTGTTCTATGGTGTGATAAAAACATTCACAATAGATGAATGATCTTTTGAAAAGCTCTCCCTCATAATAGCCAAGAGAAGTATGAATGTTCTTTATTCATATTTTTCTGCATGTCTGGTAGGCTTTTAGTTTTATGCCAAAAGTTTTACAGTAACGTAGAACCCAATATAGTAAGTACACAGCCATATTTCAGTATTTTGAATTTATTGATCCTAGGAAATAGGCAAATTCCTATTTCCAATACTTAAAGTAGATTGAAAGTAGCTAAGGTAAATGGGATTTATTTTACATTTTTATATCATTTATTTTAATAAATTCCAAGTGCATCAATCTTCTAAATTTAAAAATTTAGAGACCTGAAAATAAACTGTTATAGTTATCAAAATTAGGAAAAGAAAGTTCTCACCAATTCAACAAAGAGGATAATTTATACTAGGCATAATAGATTAATTTGAATATGTAAAAAACTAAGATTTTGCTTTTAGAATTTTTAAAGCACACAAGTTGTGGAAGAAGCTTTCCTGTAAATTTCTTACAGACATCTGTCATCCAAAATCTCTAGATTTAAAAAAGTAAGATCATAGATATAAAACTTAAAGAGTCTATAGAGTTTCACTAATCCAACTCACTCATTTAAAGATGAATTGACTGAGGACCAGAAAGTTTAGATGATTTTTTCAAGGTCATATATGTAGTAAATAGCAGAGCTGGTATTTGAACTAAGACCCTATAACTTTAGTTCAGCACTCACTACTTTCCATTCCTGTATGAACAAAAAGTCAAAGGTATTATCAATAACCACCTAAAAATGTCATTCAAACTTTAATATTTGGATAAATGCAATTTTTCATCCAGCACATTTTGATAGGTACGTAATGGTGATAAAATTAGAAACTAATAATAAGTGTGGTATTTACTGTCCAGTGGATGGATGTGATTGAAGTCTTTTTGAAAAGCGATGCAGTAATATTTTGTATTTTCTTTGTTTCATGGGTTGCCATAGTCCAAGAATTCATCACTGAGGTATCTGAGGTAGGAAAAGTGTCAAAGATACCAACTGTCAAAAAAAAATTAAAACCCCCTTACATAATTGGGATTCAACAAGGTGTCAGTGAGGATGTGTCCGTTCCAGGTACATAGAGACAACAGCATATGCAAATCATAAGGAACACTGTAATATACAGGGTATAACTAACTAGCCAGTTTGCCTAAAATAAAGAGTCGAACTGGAATAGAAAATGGGTAGAGGATAGGGAGTCAGTTGTGGAAGGACTGAAATGCCAGGCTAAGGATTTTCTTTTATCCTAGAGGAAATAAGGAAGCAATGAAGATTTTTGAGCATGGAAACTGACTGGATGTGGACAATGAATTGGTTACAGAAGTCAGTAGGAAAAGGAGAAAGGGATAGGTTACCTTTGAAAATCTGTATTCTTGAATTATCTTTAAAATCTGTATCTATATCAACAACTATGTGGAGGATGGATTAGAGACAGAAAAGGCTAGAAGTAATGAGACTGATTTTTTGCCTGTTACAATAGTTGATGTGAAAGGTAATAATCGTTCAAAACAGATAGGAGCTGTGTGAGTAGAAAGAGAGGAAACCAGAGGCAAGAGGTTTTAGAGGCAGTATATTAATAGTACTTAGCTTATTAATTATTTAGAAGAAGAAGGAATCAGTTTTGTTTTGTTTTTTTACTTCAGGATTGTGAATTAGGGTGATTTAAGAGGATATGGGGCGGGCGGCTAGGTGGCGCAGTGAATAGAGCACCAGCCCTGGAGTCAGGAGGACTTGAGTTCAAATTTGACCTCAGACACTTAACACAAAAACTAGCTGTGTGACCTTGGGCAAGTCACTTAACCCCAACTGCCCCCCCAGAAAGCAAAAAAAAAAGAGAATATCAGTAATGAAAATAATTTTTTAAAGTATGCAGAATAAAAACAGAGAAGACACAGAAATAAACAAAATGCCTTTGTGAATTATTTGGTTCAAGTTACTATGTACTTCTAAAATTGATTATAAATAATGGAATTTATGGATTTATGTATGATCATTTTTTCATTTTGCTTTTGTATTTAAATGTTTTTGAAAATTAAGAACTTTTTTTAAAAAATAGCTAAGGAAATTATGTTCCCTGTGATAAATGGCAATCATTTTCTTCTTGTGTGTTCCCATAGTTAAAATGTTTCCTTTTCTCCTCCAAAATTTCCTTTGATGAGCACATTGTAATGAAGTAGATAAGTCTCTGTAACTGAATATCAGTCGATTTTTCCTCCAACAAAATTGTATTTTAGTTTTTGAATGAAATTATAACATTTGTAAATAAAAGCCAAAGAAAACATTATTTTATGAAGATCTAACTAGCAAATAGATTAGATATAAGATTTATATTTATAAAACTTTGTGTAATTTTTTTTGTTGTTTAACAGAAAACAAGTATTCATACTCGGTTGGGAGTTATTTATAATCCTACATCAAAAATAAATGAAGCAAACACAGTTATTTCTAGAGGAATTTTGGCAGCTTTTCTTACACAGGAAAACAGCTATTTAAGAAGCTTTCTTAATAAACTGGCAAAAGAAGAAACTGCTAAAGCCTTATACAATGGAGTAAAAATAAAGACATTACTTCTTCCGGTCAGTAACTGCTTACATATAATAAACATAAATACCCAATAATCATTTTAAACCTGTAAGCTTTTACCATATTATTTTATGAGGAAATATTAATAAATAAGCATGATCAATTTTTTAAATGCCATATGCAGCCTAATCATGTAAAAGTTAAATTGCTATTGTGCATGAATATTTGATTAAAATTCTTTTGGGAATGAGACCCCTGATATCTAATCTGTTGCCTCTTTACATGTTCAACAAAATTGACAGTGTCCTTATTGAAATAGAAACTAAACGGGAAATTTTGGAGGCAAAGGGTAGGAATTGACTATATATAGAATGTCTTCAATCAACTTAATTGAAGTGGATCTGTGGAATGAAGAATAGCTACTCTAGTCTGTCCCTGTGATTCAGGAGCCTGAAGTTTCTTCATAGAACCTCCCAAATCTACACTGGTAGAAGCAAAACATTTGGTTCTTAGAATATGTCATGGGAATATACTTGAATCATAGCTTCATCTAGGATAGAAGATTATAGCAACACTAGGCATGTATTTAACAGTCCCAGGTTATATTATGTCCTTATGTCCTTCCTGTGCCAATTGTAATATTTGATGGAGTCATTGAAATGATCTGCCTGTCTCTGGAAATAGAGGGCACAGTTTCTAGATTAAGGAATATACAACTATGTTCCATGGTATTAGAAAGTCACTAAGACTGAATAAAGCATTATTCACTTTAACTGAGGAGTGTCTGTATGTAGTATTAACCTCAATGCCACATAGCTAATAAGTTTTACAACTATGTCTTCCTACTCTAAGTTCAGTGTTCTTTCTACTGATTAGAACATGCTAAAACATTATCGTGAAACAGATTATCTTAGAATTCAAATAACTCAATCTCTGAAATAAAAATCTGCTTTTGAAATTGATGTGATAGAAGAGCATTTTTTATTTGAAAATAATACTTGAAATGACTAAAAAAAGCTAAAAACTACAAACTTTACACTCACAGCATCAAAATTTATAGAAGTTCTTTGGTTTAAAAGTTATTATGTATATATTGCATATAGTATATATATGTAATTAATTATTCATAACTAAGACTTTATATAATGCTAGGTTTTAATCAGTAACTAACTTTATAATTTCTTCAAATGGTAAATGAAGATCTATGTGGGAAAACAATGGTACCTAAATTTTTTAGGGAAAATTTTGTTACTTTATTTTTGGAATGGTGCCTTATTAGTTTCATTATTCTTGGCTTTTGCTTAAGGGAATGGCTGAGAATGCTTTTGTAAAGAAGTATAATACCCTTGGAATGAATGTTTTCCAAACCCACAAGTTGTTCTGTCAAGAAGTCCTCAAACTGCCTCCTGGGGAAAGAACTATTATCAGCAATGGGAGAGTAAGTAGATACAATACTTGATTTTTTTTTCAAAGTGAAACTATAGACTTTTTGGTTTATGTCATAAATTTTAGAATTTGTTAAATCTTTTTTTCTGTCTGCATCCTTGCATACAATTTGCTATATGTTAAATAATTAACAACACTTTTATTTGAATTTTGGAGTGTGAAGTATTATAAAATAAGCAACAAAACTGATAGTGCCAGCTTTCTGTAACAAAATACTTCTCAAAGAGTAGCAGAATTTAGGCAAAGATTAATTTACTTTTTCTTCTCTATGGAAAATAGGCACTGTTTATGAACTTTGCATAAGAGACAGATAATTTTGATTAATTTTATTAAAATTGGCAAGAAAGCCAATCAACTAAAGTTATCCTGAGAATATTTAAAAATAAAAACTGAAAATCAGGCAACAAATAGATAAAACACAGAAAGGATCTATAAATAAATAGCAAACTCCTTTCTTACCACCAAGGATAGGGGAGCCATTGCATTTGTATTCAAACATTAATAATTCTATATGAAGTGGAAACTGAAGAAAATAAATACAGGAAAAGCAACTAGCCACAAGGTGTTACCACTGTATCCCCTATCCAAATCCAGCCTTCTATAGCTAAGAAACTTGGGTAGAATGAAGTTGAGGGCAATTCTGAGGATCAGGTGATAAAATACTTCAGCCAGGGACATCCTGTAATCCCTGAAAATTAGGTTATTTAGCATATTACCGGATTTTTACTATTCCTATTTAAAATCACCACTATTTTTTTAAAATCTAGTAACTATTTAATAGTTTTCCAGAGACAAGATTACTTCTGTTAATAAGTTGGGTTAATTTAAAATGATGATAAAACTAATCTAGGGAGCTTCTTTATTCCCACAATTCATATAGCAACTTTTAAATGAAGATTGATTAATATTTCTATAGCAAAGTTTGGGTTTGTGGTTTTCCTATAGGTCTTTTATTCAGTAGTTCCTTTCCTATCTTACCATATCTATATTAATGTAATGAGAGTTTTTTCATGGATGAAGAAGAAAAAATAAATTCAAAATATTTTAAAAATATGTATAGCGTTTTTATGTTGTATCTAGCTTTAATTGAAAGACTTTGGGTGAGAAATTTAAAACATCAGCATTTATGATTTATAATAAAACTACTCAATTTAGAGTAGTACTCTAATAACTTAGTCACAGCCTTCATGGTTTCTGAAAATATTGTTTGGGATGTATAAAACTAAAGAAAGTATTTCTTCCTTACATTGGAATTAGTATTTGGTAAAATTAATAGTCATGGTTAAAGCTATTTCCAAAGCCAAACTTTTAACATAGTACAAAAACTCCTTGATGCTAAAATGAAGAATTTTTTTTAAGTATTGTTGAATAGGAAAGCTAAAAAAGAATTATTTTTCTTCAAGATCCTAGGACCTCTGGGTGAAAATGACTTACATGCAGAAGATTTTCAGTTATTGGAAAAAATAACTTTAATTAACTCAGCAAAGAAGATTAAAACTATTATTAAGGATATAGAAAGCAACCCCAAACGGTAAATATTTTTATGATATTAAACCAAGATTATATTAAATCTGATCCTCTATAGCTAATGTTTTCTCTCTGAGTATATAACTCTTTATCACATACCAGGTTGTTATTTCTACTAAAACTGTCACTCAGAAAGAGTTATCAAATCACTACTTTACTTTTCCCATTTAAGTTTCTTCGTCTAATCCCCATCTAGAAATTGTGATCTATTCAATATCATGAAATGAAAAATGATGAAAAGAGCAACATTTTTCCTAGATCAACATACTCTTTAAGAGTTGGAAAGGATCTCATTGGTCATCTAATCCAACCTGTGTCTGACCAAACATTTCCTCTACAACAATTTGGAAAAGATAAATTTTTGTGAAAATGTGGAAAAGGCAAATTTTTAAAAAGCATATTGAGGGGCCAGTCCAGGGCCATGAGTAGGAGAGATCTGATTTTACTACGGTTGAGTGCCAGGCAACACCTAAACCCACTAGCTTTTGTCCTATATCTCTTCTCCGTCTCATGGTCAAACTCCTTGAGAAAGTCACTCTTCATTCTCACTCACCGCACATATACAGTCTGTGGCCAAGGCTTGTCATTTCCATCTTCATAGTATCTCTAATATGTATCCTTTTCTCTTTTCTCAAACATCTACCAGCCTGATGCAGGCCCGAGCTCCTGATACCTAGACTATTGCAGTAGTCATCTGGTTGGCCTCTCTGCCTCATCTCCTTATTTCAGTTCATCTTCTGTTTATCTGCCAACGTGTTCTTCCTAAAGTAGACATTTTAGTATGTCCCAATACCCACACACATTGAATGTTAATGGAACCTCATTACCTCCAGGCAAAAATATATAACCCTCATTTTGATTTTTAAGGCTATTCCTAACCTAACTGCTTCTTTTCCAATCTTCTATATTTTACACCTCTCCTTATACTCCATACGCCAGCAGGAGGGGCTTTCTTTCTGTTTCTTGCTCACAACCATCCATCTTTTAAATTCACACCTTTTTACCAGCTATCCCCCCCTGCCAAAATGCCCTTTTTCCTCACCTCATCTTCTTGTCTTTCCTGGCCTCCTTCAGGACTCCTCTTAAATCTCACCTTCTGCAAGAAGTTTTGTTTTGTGTTTTTTTCTGGTTTCCTTGCTCTCCTCTTCCATACCTTACCCTTGCCTGCTAGTGCCTTCTTGGTGGGATTAACTCCTATTTATGCTATCTTTTATATACGGAGTCATATATTTGTTGTCTTCCTGATTAGAAGTGAAATCCTTGAGGGAAGAGACGTGTTTTTGCCTTTTTTGATATCTCAGAACTTATCTTTGCACCTACCTCGGGTGCAAGAACTCGTAAGAACTTAAAAAAATATTTTTTACTAACTGACAAGAGTAAGAAGTACTAGAGACTACCCAGTAAGAAACCAAGTAGGTATAGGAATTGAAATAAGAAATAAATTTATTTCCCCAACCCTTTTCTAAAGGGAGGGAGTGAGAGAGAAAGAGGAAGGATCATAATAAATATGAATAGTCCAACAACACAGATTAGGGAGATCAGTTCTAGAATTCACTGAATTCATTGTTTCCTTTAGCCACTGAACATACATTTATTGAGTATCAGCTATATACAGAATACTGTGTTAGGTTCTGTGAAGAAGAGACAATGTGTATAATCTTTATTTTGAAGGACCTCCACAGCATTTGACAGCACAGGCCAAAAAGATCCAAAAGAGAGAAACAGGAGACTACAGCACTCATTCAGACACAAAAGTGTCAAAGGATTATACTAGGACAGTAATCCGTGAGAAATGGAGAGAACGTGGTGAATCCTAGAGGTATTGCAAACAAATACTGATGACATATTGAGTACAGAGAAAGTAATAGAAAGGTTATGGGTTATATGATGTGAGACATGTTAGAACAATTTATAGAATGTTAGACTGAAGAGTCAGGAATTCCTGGATTTGATTTCCTCTTCTATTGCTTATTACCAGTCAAATAACAAATCCTATGAGCCTCATTTTAAAGTGGGAACTATACTTGCCCCAGTTGTGAGATTCCAATGAGATAATATATTAGAAACATTTTGCAAACTTTAAAATCATATGTATAAATGATGATGATGATGATGTTGACAATGATGTTGATGACATTTTACTTAACTGTGGAGTAGTAGCCCCCTCATTTGTTCTCTAAGAGAAAAAGAGAGAGCAAAATGGGAGATACATTCCTGCTTCTCTATTAGCCCTGTCTTCCTATTATTCTTCCTTCCCACCCCCTGCCTTTTAGAGAAGTAGAGTAAAATAAGAGAGTAAATATAGTTGAAGCCAGATTGTGGAAACACTCAAATGCCAATCTAAAGAATTTGTATTTTTTCTATAAATAATAGGGAGTGATTGAATGGCTTTTGAGGGGGGATTATTGACATTGTCAGGAAGGCACATCAAATTCTGTCTAGTACTTTCCACATATAGTTTGTTTAGCCTAAACTATATATTACAAAGAATCCTCTCTACAATATCCCCAAGAAATATTTTTTCAGGAAATAATTAGAGACTTCTAGTAATGAGGAGCTCATCTTTTCTCAAGGCAACTAGTTCCGCTTTTTTCCAACTCTTACAGCTATGAAGTTTTTTCCCGCAACAAAATGAATTGGGCTACTCTTCAATTTTGACCCCATCTTTGCAAGTTTTGCCTTCCAGGGCATAGCATAATAAAACCAATCATTCTTCCATAGAAGAGGACCTTAAAATATTCTATATTTGTCATGGTCCCTCAAGTTAATTTTTTTTCCAGGTCAAGCATCCCTATTCCTTCATTTGATCATTATCATTAAATTCCCCACACTATCATGGTCACCCTACTTTTGCATCCTGGCACAATGGGAAAAATGTTACTTCTGTTCAGATCCTACCTCAGACATAGCCTGTGTGACAATAGAGAAGTTACTTTAATCTTTCTGAGACTTAGTTTCTTCATCTTTACAGTGGAGATAATAATACCTGTCACATTTATCTCAGAGTTCTATTATCAAGATGGAAGGAGATTATGTCTATAAAACCCTTTACAACACTTAAAGCCCTAAATACACATTAATTCTCATTACTCCTCTTTAGATCACCTCCAGTGTAGGTCTCATTGTCCTTCCTAAAATGCAGTGCCCAGAACTGAGCACACTGTTTCAGAGGGACTGTACTAGTACAGAGTAGAGAAAGACCATCTTTGTTTTTCTGCCCATTATGCCTCTAGTCATAAAGCCAAGAACAAGTTATATTTGTTCACTCATTTTGAGTTGTCAATTCACAAAAACCTCCTTGTTTTATATGAACTTTCTTCTTGCTATTTCTCACCCCATCATATATTTGCCTAACTTATTTTGACAGTTGTTTGAAAGACATAAAGAAAAGAGAATGGAAATGGAAAGAGCAATAGGCTTTCAAATAGTCCTAATGGGAGGCGGTGAACACCTAAACTAGTGTGGTGACAATGCAAGTAAAAAGAAGAGGATGGGCATAGATATGGACATGGACAGATAGGGAAATATAGATGTAGACTTGACAGGACTTGGCAACTGACTGAATATGAAGGGAGGAGGAGAGCAGGCAGAGAAAGAAGGGAGAAAGAGCAAAAAGTTTTATATAAAGGCCTTTGAAATCAGATCTTTTTCCCAGATCCCTTTTTTGTATTGTCTTCTCCCATTAGAATGCTAGCTTCTTGAGGGTAAAAACTGTTTTGCTTGTATTTGGTTTTCCAGCCCTTAGCTGGAGTTCCTTGCACATAGTTAAGTGCTTAATAAATGCTTTAGCTTGATATCTGTCTAAATAGAAGAGGTGTACTGGTGTTCAGGAAAGACTAGTACCTCTGGTGTGAAATCTGCCAAGCACTTTTTCAGGGCTGCTTTCCACCTTTGATGGCCACTTGCCAGATAATTCTTACTTGTGGCTCCAAGAAGTTGTGACTTCTTGTGACACAGAGGCTCTGATCAACCATTTATGCAGACAGGCTAAACCAGGTTGAGAGTACCCAACAGGCCTCAGACCTGTTGGTGATTCGGGCTTGTATCTACCCCAAACGTGAAGACTTCCTTGATGGATTGGGCAGATGTAAATCAGTTGTTCCAACAGGCCATGATGGCAGAGCAAATAGATGTTGTGAAGAGCTTATGGGTTGGTTAGACATCAAAGATGCTAAGATCATCTACTTCATCCTGAGCTATTGTCAATTGTCTTGACTTATGTCTCACCAGTGGACTTTGATGACTCTGGAAGAGAATGAGGCCAATGACTTCATGGAACTCTGCCCCCACTGAAATCAAATTTATACATGAATCAAAAGATATCACCCGTACCATTTTACCATTTTTACCTACCTCAAAGTCCATGGTGATAGGCAAGTGACAAAGCAGTGTTGTGCAGAAAATAAGACTAAGCTGAGAGCTAGGTTCAAGATAAATTTAGGTATGGGATTTATTAAGGAAGGGCACAACTACCAGAGTGTTCATCACTCAAATCAGTAGTACTCATTTGGGATACAGCCTTTGGTTATAAAGACTGAAACCACAAAAAACACAATCAGGGAAGGGAGCTAGCAGAAGCCATGACATACAAAGCAAAGAACAGCCATTAGTTAGATCTCTAGCTCAGGCCTAATTTGGGAATATTTGCAAAGGGGTGCAACCTTCCTGTGACATGGGGTCTCTCCTAGAACTGAGTAGAGGGCACAGGATGGAGGGCTGTAGTCAGTTTTCCAAAGCAAGGTGAAGGGTCACGGGGTAAGGGGGACTGGAATTCCCAGAAGAGGCCAGGGTTACGTTCCGGGCAAAGGGTGTGGGGTCCCTGCTTGGTCAGCAGAACAGGACAGGGTGGTCCCTATATAAGATCCTTGCACCATAATGAACCTTGTACACTATAATGATTCAAGGAGACTATATAGAATGCTGATTAGGGAAGGAGGGGGCAGGAACTACACCTTGAGCAATATGCCCAGACATGCTTTAAGCCATATGACTAGATGTAGGTTAGGGACAAAGGCAGAAATATAAAAGGGGCCACAGATCAGGTGGTGTGTAGTGATCTGGGATTTGGATTTGAGTTTGGGTACAATATTCCCCCACTTCTTTTCATGAGAGTGTCAAACCATTGACTCACACTCAACCACAAGGTCAAAGATTGAGAAGGCATGATAATAAGGGTATGGGGGCTTCCTCACGGCTAACAAGATGACAGGAGTAACAGCCACCAAGCAAGCTATGGTCCCCCACAAGCCTAACAAGTTGTCATATTAAAGGTCTGGGTTATAGTTTCCATTGATGGGGTACCAACACAATAGGAATAATAACATATTACAAATAGGTTAACTAAATACATCACCATTATCCCAAATAAAACAATTAAATACAACTTCAAAGTAAATACAAGCTAAAAGGTGAGATACAAAAACTATTAATGGTAGCAAAGTAAAAATCTCAAAATTTTCACAGGGAAGAGGATTTTGTGGGTGAAGGAACATATGGGCAGGGGCCTTAAAAGCCCGGGACTGTCCATCTTCCAAGGTGACCTCCCAGTGGGGATTGGAGGGTCACAGGACAAGGCAGAATGCAAGGTGGATGGTGTGAACAGTCTTAGCTTTTGAGGGTCCTTGAGGGTCTCTGCTTTCCATTCCAGGGGTGGAACTTCTTTCCCTCAGTTGTAGTGTAGCTAGGCTGAAATGAGCTGCTTTCACTGCAAACAGGGTGGTTAGGATGACAGTATAAGGGCCTTTCCACATAGGCTCGAGACCAGAAGCTATGTGTTTCCAAATCAAAACAGAATCCCTGGGCAGGAAGTGATGGAGCAGCTCAGATATTGGGACCGGCAGGGCCTCAAGGACTGACTGCATGGTGGGGGCCTTGTCGGAACTTAATGATGGAAGTATTAGTAAAATTGGGTCCAATGACTGAGGAAGAGGGCTAGAGGGAGTAGAGTGACATGGTTCCCATAGATTTCTAAAGTAACAACAACAAGAGCCATTTCCTTTCTGGAGAAAGTATCTACAAACACTGAAAGATATTTATAGCCAGTGGCTTCTGGTTTTACTTCAGTAAAATCTACTTCCCAATGTTTCCCAGCCTGAGTTCCGCATGAGCACCTGGTAACTGTGCTCACAAGAATGTTATCTAGATGGGGGATATAATACCTGTCCCTTAACACTTACCTGAATGTTTGAGACCCAAGGTACGTGTGCGTGATCTGATGAAGTCTGCCTACCCTTCCTTCCCCCTCTCTCAGCCATGAAGGAATCATCCAACAGTGACTAAGAAAGAGGAGGCAATGAGGGGGAAAGGAGGGAGCTGTGACAGGGAGGGGGCAGCCCAAAAGAGGGCAGTAGTATGGGCTGCAGCAGCAGCTGCCTGGCCCACATTTATACAGGGCCACCTCCCCTGAATTCTAAAACTTTTTGATTATTGAAGCTTGTCACCAAGAATAGGGACAAAACAATAAGGGAACTACAATTCCCTAACATTAGGAAGTCAACTCCAGACAAGGTCAACTCCAGGCAACATGTATATCACACTGCAAAGCAGGATTGAGCCAAGCCTGAAATTAGCCAGGTGCTTGTGGGAATCCAATCAGGGGAATCTGCCACAGCTCATGCAGAACAGTTATTCCTCCTACCTTCCTTTGCACCTCATACCTTTGCACTCATACATCATGAGTCAGTGGCTCGGGCAGTTCTTCTTAATACTTACACCTGGAGTTTGACTCAAAGAAATAGCCAATTAATAGTCCCATCAAATTTTTAAGGAACACTCTCCAGTAATAAACTTAAAATATGCTTTCAATTTTATATTCTCATATTGGTTGAGGAACATATGAGGAACATCTATAATGCCTAGCTATAAAGGAGGTTTTCTTACAAAACAAATACATAAACTTACACTAAAAACTAGAATCTCTATGCCCTTAGGATTAAACTGTAACAATTAATCTAATCAATTGAATTAATACCCAATTGCTCTTTTATCACTTTGAAATACCCAATTATTATATGTCATGTAAAAACACAAATACACTTTACCTCTGTTGCTTTAAATGTTTAGCCTTAATCCATGGGATAATGTATCATTATTATACTGTATAGTGGACTCTGGAAAAGAAGGTATTTAAAGTTTTTACTTCTTGAGGCCAAATCCTTATTCTTTATGACCATGCAGAGGTCTAGGGTCTAATTTTATACATTCATTAATCATATCTAAGTGTATACATAACACTTTAAAAAATATTAAACAAAAATATTTTAAACATTTCCCATAATTTTGTTTTTCACCAAAAATCTTTTGCCAGGGCTTGATGACCTTGCCCCTTTTTAATACATACAACCCAAAAAGTTAGAGGAAGATTTACAGAATTTTTTTTTACATAGTTCCTAATAAATGTTTTTATGAACAGTTGACTTACACAATAACAATTGCACATTTCATGGAATGGAAACCCCTTATTTTGAAACAAGGACAAAATTTAAATTTATAATCTTGAACATAATTAAAATGCCCTAATATTTTGCCTATTTCTTCTATAATATAATCCCAAATGTAACAGCATTTATATCAAATTGTATACAGAAATTTCAAGACTGTTGTAAGCACATATTCAATACCTGAAATTTAAATTTTAAGAGTAATCACCAGTTTGATCATCTTAATGTAATTAGTACTAGATTGCCTTACACAAAAATCACTCATAGTATGAGATTTCAGTTCAGGAAAACTTTACATTGAATCACAATTAGCATTTTTCTCCCCAGTTGTTATCCAAACACACATTTTACTCACTACATGCCATTTGAGTGAGTTTTGCGCAAATTAAAACCAGAACACTTTTACAAATTTCTGGGGCATGGACTTTACCTTACAATACATTTTAGAGGGGGTTTATACAATGAATCAAGCGTCTGAAGCCAAATAACACCATAGACCATATTATTATACATTTCCAGATTTTAACACTCTCAGCCAAATGAAAATATCAGTTACAAATATCTATGTTTCTAACATTTTAATTTCCCATTTTCTTATTATAATCAGGTCATTTTAAAATATGCTGGGCCAAAATGCTAACTGCTGGGGCGGCTAGGTGGCGCAGTGAATAGAGCACCGGCCCTGGAGTCAGGAGGATCTGAGTTCAAATCCGGCCTCGGACACTTAACACAAAAATCTAGCCGTATGACCTTGGGCAAGTCACTTAACCCCAACTGCCCTCCCAAAAAAAAAAGCAAAAAAAAAACTGCTAACTGCTTTCTTTGGTTCTGACCAATTAAGTTAATCTATATTCTCTACCATAACAGGTGCCATTCTCATATTTACCTGACACTAACCATCCAATTTTAACCTCTCTCTTAACATCCCAAAACTTCCTTGAACCTTCTCAACATGCTTAAACCATCTGACACTACACAAGACTGCCCCAGGGTGGGGAGGAATTTCCCAGCCCAGAGCCCACCCCCAAATATTTCCAAACTTTTCTAACTTTAACATTTTCACCCAAGCCCTTATTTCTCTTTCCCAATCTTTCAAACCTATTCCTCAGACTACCTACATTGCTTTACATTCCAAATTAATCATACCTAATATTTATTCTACCCTATTCACCTTTAAACTAGAGAATTTACATTAAATAATAATCACAGTAAAAACAACGTGGCTTTCTTAGAGGGCAATCCTTCTTCCAGTGAACCTTCTGTTTACACTCAGTAAGAATACTGGTCTGCCCTTTTAAACTTTGGTAAGATTGGTGGGATGGCTGACAGCTGCCCTCTTACCTTGAAGCATATATTTGTGACAGGTATCCAATGCATCCCTCCCTCCTGAGTTATTGGGGTCCTGATTAGGGGGGGAGGTAGGAAAGACCTGATCTATCCTGTCTTTTCTATTCTCCAGGAAACTTCCCCCAAGTCCCATGACTGCCTTCCTAGTGTCTAACCAAATGAGGTCCCTTTCCTCTGTGGTGAACAAAACAGTTAGAAGTTATTGGCACTTGTCCCGACTAGGGCAACGGGTATGGAAAACATATTCAAGGAGACTATGGAGGGCCTGACGATTTTCAGGAGATGGGGGATTTGGGGTCCTTCACTTGTAGATGTCAGGAGTAGAAAAGGAAACAGATAGCAGAAAAGGAAGCTCTTCAGGAGTTTGAACCTCCCTTAGGGGGTGATTGGCAGGGGTAGAGGAAGAAGGGGAAACCTGGAGCTGATAACTCATCCCTACTTGAATGTGAGGGAGAGAGGAGTAGTGAGTAACATTTTCAGGGCAAAGGAAATGATTATAGGAAGGGAGGGAGTAAACAATTGCTCAGAAGGAAATAAAAGATAACCACAGCAAGAACAAAACAGAATAGGAGAAGAGCACATATGATTTCACCTCTTTCCATCTGGTAGACTCACATCTCATTAAACAAGAACTTTGCTTTTGGGTGAGGCAGGCTGGTCAGCCTCAACCCTGAGAGGTGGAAGATTCTCTTCCCTTTCCTTATCTGTTTCTCCCTCCAGGCTCTAGGTCTGGTCAGGACTTAGAACATATAGGGAGGAGGAGAACATTTTTACACTGTTAATGTAAATAGCAAATATTTTTAATTTTCTCTTTCTCTCAACCCTGTCCACTCAGTGAAATGGGAAAGAAAAAAGGAGGTTCCATTTCTCTACAGGTTTCTCAGAAATACAGGGGAGAGTGGGAAAAAGTGGGAGTGTCATTGAAACCACAGGCTTGACAGAAAGACGCAGATATGTTCAAGAAAATATGGACACAGTCAAATGCAGAGATATTTTACACAAAACGACATAGAACAGGCATTTAAGCACACCTTACTTAATCCCTATTATAACATTTAAACAACACAACAGAAGCGAGTAAAATTATGTGGAAGAAGGCAATACTTTATAAAATAATAAAAGACTGCTAATCCAAGACCAACAATAAGGAGAGCAAAAAGGAATTGGAGAAGAGCACAAATGGCCCTTCTTTCCATGTACTTTTTGCCCTGTAATGCAGAGGAAGAAAACAGGAACAGAAAGTCCAGTAGGCTAGAATAGACAGGGAATTTCTTTGAGCAGGACAACCTTCCACAGGAATTTCCCTTAGTACTACACCCCTGGAACAAACTGTCCCAACCCCAAACTGGTGAGAAGCCCCAATGTCTTGGGAGTCCCTTGGGGGGTAAATGTGTTTTAAACCCAAAAGGATTGAAATACCAATTAAGCAGGAGGACCTGCCAGGAGAATTTTCCTGAGCACTTTACCCACTGTGTACACCCGATCCCCAAAAGGGAAAAAACACACTATCACATCTCGTCTCTACCCCACCAAACCACAGGTATCTTGAAGAAACAGAAAGGGAAGAAGCAGACAGGAAAGAGCAAAGAGAAAGGAAGTACTCACCTTTGCAGGCACAGGATGAACAAAAAGGGAAACAATCACCTCCATAGAATTTTGCAGATTCACTATGAGCCAAATAAAGTCAAGTCAACATCAGACAGGCAGCCTAGTCCTAGGTCTTTCCCAACTCCAGAGCCCTGGAAACAATTCAGGTACTGGCTCCCCTGAAGAGCGGAACAGTCCAAGATGCCTACCTCCTGAGGCTGAAAGCCTAATCAAGCCCAGGTCTCGAAGGGGGTGGTGTAGGGTCCCAGAGGAGCTTCTAGGACCCCCAAGTCTCACCAGGGCCTCCAAAATGTAGTGCAGAAAATAAGAGCAAGCCAAGACCTGGGTTGAAGATAAATTTGGGTGTGGATTTATTAAACAAGACCACAACTGCCAGAGTGTTCATCACTCAAATCGATAGTACTCATTTGGGATACAGACTTTTGTTATAAAGACTAAAACCAGGGGCAGAGCCAAGATGGCGGCGTAGAAGCAGCAAGGCTCCGCAACTCCTACATAACCACCCTAAACACCCATAAAATATGATCCCAGACAAAGTCTAGGATTCTCAAACTCACAAAAATACAGAAAACACATCTCTCACTGAAGGCAGCTCGGCAGCAGGGGCTCATCGCAGCAGGCCGGGAGCCGAGGCTGGCCCAACCTGAAGCCAAGACTGCGGCCAGGCTGGGGGTGGTGGGAAGGAGCTGAGCTGAGCCGAGGTGAGCCGCACAGCAGCCAGTTGGCAGGAGAGAAGATCTACAGCCTCCAGCACCTCCACATCTACCAAGGTGTGAAAAACAGGGATTGGAGAGGGGCAGCTCAGCAGGAGGGGCTCATCCAACAGGCCGGGAGGCCACGACCAGCCCAACCCAAAACCACAGCCACAGCCAGGCCATGCCCCAGGGTGGTCAGGAGGAGCTGAGCCTCCCAAGCCACAGCTTGAGTCTACTTCCAAGAAGATCTACTGCACCTGAGGGAATCTTCACATCCAGCAAACCAGGATTAGAAACTGTCAGTGAAAGTGAAACTTTGAAACTTAATTCGGTGGAGAAAAAGCAGTTCGGCCAATCTGCCCCCAGGGCAAGGAAGCAGTGGGGAAAGGGAACTGCTGAAACCAGCAGCGGCCCCCACTGGTCTGCTTCAGAGCCCCTGGCCTGTGGACTCCGCAGGGATCTGAATTGATTGATCAGGGCCAAGTGCTCTTGCGTTGAGCGACCTGGATCTGAATCATAGTCTTGGGTGGTGGTCCTGGGGAGCACTTTCAGCAAGCCAAAGCTGGGGGAAATTGCAAAACCCCCCTAATAGCTCCAGCATCTGGGAAAACCCCAGCGATTTGGAACAGAGCTTTCTCCCCTGGAAGCAGAGTTTCACAGAGCTAGAAAAACCAACCAATTAATTGACTGGCCAACATGAGAAAAGGGAAGCAAAATAAGAAGAGCAATAAAACTCTAGAATCCTTTTTTGTGGACAAAAAGGATCAAAGCATGGAACGGGAGGAAGACAACAGTCAGAAGTCCCACACCAAAGGCTTCCAAGACACTTAAAGAATTCTTAGCAGCTATAGATTACCTGAAAAAAGACTTTGAAAAACAAATAAGAGAAGTGGTGGAAAAATTGGGAAGAAAAATTAGAATGATGCAAGAAAATCACGAAAAGAGAGTCCACAACCTGACTAAAGAAAGCAACACTTTAAAAAATAGATTAACTCAAATGGCAAAAGAGGCCCAGAAAGCCAATGAGGAGAAGAATGCCTTAAAAAAGTCGAATTTCCCAGATGGAAAAAGAATCTCAAAAGCATTCTGAAGAGAATAATTCCTTCAGAATT
>CM053600.1:92841756-92858317 GCA_028646575.1 Pseudocheirus occidentalis
TTTCTTTGTAACTGTTTAATAGCATCTTGGTTTCTCATAAAGTCATTAGCTTCTACTTGCTCTACTCTAATTCTAAAAGAATTATTCTCTTCAGAATGCTTTTGAGATTCTTTTTCCATCAGGGAAATTCAACTTTTTAAGGCATTCTTCTCCTCATTGGCTTTCTGGGCCTCTTTTGCCATTTGAGTTAATCTATTCTTTAAAGTGTTGTTTTCTTCAGTCAGGTTGTTGACTCTGTTTTCGTGATTTTCTCGCATCATTCTCATTTCTCTTCCCAATTTTTCCTCTACTTCTCTTATTTGGTTTTCAAAGTCCTTTTTCAGTTGATGTATAGCTTCTAGGCATTCTTCAAGTGTCTTGGATACTATATCTTCTCATTATTATTCTTTCTTCTTGTTTAGTTCTGATAAGTCAGTGGTTTAATGATATAAAGATCACTGACTAATAAAATGGGCAGCTAGATGATGCAGTGGATAGAGTGCCAGGACTAAAGTCAGGAAGACTCATCTACCTGAATTCTAATCCAGCCTCAGACACTTATGATCAGTGTGGTACAATGGACAGAATACCAGACCTGAAATCAGGAAGATTCATCTTCATGAGTTCAAATCTGTACTCGGATACTTACTAGCTGTGTGACCCTGTCACTTAACCCTGTTTACCTTAGTTCCTCATCTATAAATTGAGCTAGAAAAGGAAATGGCAAATACCTCTGGTATCTTTGCCAAGAAAACCCCAAATGGTATTACAAAGGGCTGGACACAACTGAAATGACTCACAACAATAGCAACAAAGACTTGGGAAATAGTCCGACATCAATAACAAATCTTTTCCTGTCTATTAAAGAGCCATCTGTTTCATTCTTTGTGGTATTATTTGGTACTTACCACATTCATCACCTGACAGTTTTTTTTGAAGAAAGTATTTGTGACATAGAGATATAAGGATCCTGTACCATATATAAGTCTTTCTATTCCTTCATGCATTTTTCCTGAACAATGCTTTCCCATATATTTCAACATAACTTTTCTCCACCTTTACATTGAAGTCACCTAGTATCAGAGTACATATTACTTTAATTTGGAGGATCTTATTAAAATTTTTATAGATAGTTTTTCTCTACCACTTCATTCTCAAAAACCATTGCAAAAGCTACAATTATTTCCATTGTAATCTTTTTGGAAAATGGCAATTAGTACTGAATTACATGATGTCCAAATGCCCAAGGAAATATTATCTGTTCTTGCCTCCAGGATATTACAATAATATATTAATAATATAATAAATACTTTGCCAACTCCTTTCTTTACCTCTCACCTGTGAACTTTCCTTCCATTTAGTCATAGTTTCCTTCTTCTGGTTTCATTTATAGCCTAGAATGCCAAGGGTGATATGAGTCATTTTCTTCAACAGGGCATCTATTTATTGGTCATTGGACAAGGACCTCACATTTAGAATACTAACCTTCTAATTAACATGTCTTACCAGTATAACTGTATGTTTCTTACAACCTTCTACCCTATTTCCCATCACTCTGCTAGCAGTTACTGTAGGGGATCACATAATACTGATAACCACTTTTTAAAAAAATCTTTTTCATGGGTATCATAAGGCAGTCAGATTACTGCTTATATATCTCTGTATTTAGCTAGGCTATAGTAGAAAAACAAACTTGGTCCATGACTGGGAGGCCATACTCAAAACCTTTCCAGTCTAGTAGAATTTCCTAGAACTTATATTCCAATTATACAGACTTCAAGAACTTACTGTCAAAGCAAATACGAGGTTTTAAATTATAGGATAGGGAAGGAAGACACTCACCAGTTGGGTTCAAGAAAGGTAAACTTCTTATAGAAGGTAAACTGAATCTTGGGAAGGTTTCTATGAGATGGATATTTAAGGAGTGCATTCCAAGCATGGAGGCCACAGGAACTGAGTTCTGGGTCTTCCCTACCCTGGGGATCAAATCAAATTTCTTTTACCCCAGTGATCAATCTTTGGAGTTTTTTTCCTTCGCAAAGGACACCAAAGTTGTCCTCTTCTGTAATCAACCTTAGATGAAGCCTTTTCCTTTGGTTATAGAGAGAGACCTTTTCTTTAATATTAAGTTAAATGGATGCTACTTTCAGTTAAGTGGATGCTCTCCAGTATGAGACCCAGGTGAGGTCGTTTTCTTAACACCTGAAGTCTGTCCATTTCACTTTAGTCCCTCAAAGGATTTCTTCCTGCTGAGGAATTTGAGGACTTTTGTTTTTCTTAATCAACTGTTAGTTTGAGTCAAGGCTTCTTTTTTTATACAGATGTGTTTCTTTGGTAAAAAGTTTTGCTCTTTTTTTTTAATGAAATCTTTCAGTTTTGCCTTAGTCTCTCAGGTTCTCAGTTGTCAGCTGAAGCTTTTGATCTTTCATCTTAAACTTTCATCTAAAACTTCCTTCAGTTTTTGTTTTCCTCCATCTGAGGAATTCTTATACCTACTTTCACTTTCATCTCTAAAGGGTTCTGGATCATATTTACTGCTTATCTAAAGGGTGAGTTGTTTATTAAGTGGATTGTGTAATGGTAGGGTAGAGTTGAGCTGTACTATTTTGTTCCACTCCACTATCTTGCCCCCTTCACCCATGAGCTATAAATACAGAAGTCTAGAAAAAAAATGAAAGCGTAACTACAGGTGAATAATCTGAAGGGACTTGATAAGTATGAGTTGTTTTTTTTTAGCATTCTAATAGAAAGGGGGGCAGAGGCGACCAACAACATTCCACTAAACTTGAGGAACGAATTTAGGTCAGTTTATTTTGTCTATCCAAGTTACTTGGGGCAGAGCACCTAGGTTGGTGAACTCTACTCAATGTCCAGCTTCCCAGCAGAAGGGACAGAATCAGAAAGTGAACAACAGGGAGATATCAGTGGGGGAAATTGACTGACATTACTATAAATCTCAGTAAGAAAAAAATTCAAAGACCATAAGCAGATAGATCAACAGGAAAAACATTAACAAGAGAAGGAAATGTGGCCTCCAGGTGCAGAAAACTAGTTCAGACACCTATGAATAAATACTGCAAAACAAAGGAAAACAATCCAACACCTGATGAGAAAGAGGCCCTGTGAAATGTGAGAACATGGAACCACAGCTTCCTGTTCCTGAGTGGTTCAAAAGGGAAATGAGAATATGAAGAGAGCAAAATGTACATAGCCTGCACAGCAAAAATAACAGCAGAATTGAAAACCTGGAATCTACAATGACAAGTCTCACAAAGGAAAAAAAAGAGAAAGAAAACAACGTATTGGGAATGCAAATAGTTAGAAGTGAAAGACAACCTAGAAGAAGGAAAGCAAAACACAATGACATTAAAATAAAATATGTTCACTATACAAGCAAAACATACTCATCTCAAAAAATAGGATGTTTAAAGAAAACCTAAGAATCATAACTTTTCCATAAGACTAAGACCAGACCAAAAAAAACCACTTTTTAAAAATTTGTTTTTATGTTTATTTTTAGTTTACAGCATCCATTTCCATAAGATTTTAAGTTTCAAATCATCTCCCCATCTTTCCCCTACCCACCACCCCAAAAAAACAATCTCACTGAATACCCCCTCCCCCAATCTTCTTTCTCCTATATCCTTTGCCATCCCCCCTTGGACTTTCTGGTAGGGCAAGATGGATCGCCATCCCCCAATGCCTGTATATCTTATTTCCCAGTTGCATGTAAAAAATAATAATTTGTTTAAACATTTGATTTTTAAACTTTGAATTCTAGATTCTTTCTCTTCTTCCCTCATCACCCACCCTTACTAGGAAGACAAGCAATTCAACATGGGTTGTACATGTGTAGTTACACAAAACATTTCCATAGTGGATATATTGTGAAAGACATATTTCCCTCCATCCTATCCTACCCTCCTCTTTGTTCTATTTTCTACTTTGAACCTGTTCCTTTTCAAAAGTGTGTCCTTCTAACTGCCCTCCCCCTCAATCTGCCCTCACTTCTATCATCTCCTATCCTATCCCCTTCCCCCCTACTTTCCTATAGGGTAAGATACCAAATTTAGTGTGTATGTTATTCCCTCCTTAAGCCAAATTCAATGAGAATAAGGTTGACCCATTCCATTTTGTCTTCTTGTTTTTCCTCTCCATTGTAACAGTTTTCCCTTGCCTCTTTTATATGAGATAATTTACCCTATTTTGTCTCTCCCTATGTCCTCTCATTATATTCCTCTCTCACCTTTTAATTTTATTTTTTAAATATCATCCCTTCCTATTCAATTGATCCTATGCCCTCTGTCTATGTATACCTGTACACACATATATACACACACTCACATATGTATTCATACTCCAATATACCCTCCTATATAGACATATGTATGTATGTATACATATATATATATATATACACATTTATATTCCCTTCAACTATCATGCTGAGAAAAGTTTCATAAGTTACAATTATCATTTTTCCATATAGACATATAAATAGTTCAACTTCGATAAGTTCCTTATGATTTCTTTTCCCTGATTACCTTTTCATGCTTCTCTTGCTTCTTGTATTTGAATGTCAAATTTTCTATTCAACTCTGTTTTTTCCACCAAGAATGCTTGAAAGTCCTCTATTTCAGTGAATGATCATATTTTCCCCTGAAACATTATACTCAGTTTTTCTTTGACCTCTGGAATATCATATTCCAAGCTCTTCAAACCCTTAATGTAGAAGCTGCCAGATCTTATGTTATCCTGATTTTGTTTCCACAACATTCAAATTGTTTCTTCTTGGCAGCTTGTAATATTTTCTCCTTGATCTGGGAACTCCAGAACCTGGCTATAATATTCCTAGAAGTTTTCTTTTTCAGATCTTTTTCAAGAGGTGATCACTGAATTCTTTTCAATTTTCCCCTCTGGTTCTAAAATATCAGGGCAGTTTTCCTTGAGATTTTCTTGAAGGGTGACTTCTAGGTTCCTTTTTTGATCATGGCTTTCAGATAGTCCAACAATTTTTAAATTATTTCTCCTGGATCTATTTTCAAGGTCAGTGGTTTTTCTAATGAGATAATTTCACATTGCTTTCTATTTTTTCATTTGTTTAGATCTGTTTAATAGTATCTTGATTTCTCATAAAGTCATTAGCTTCCATTTGCTCCAATCTAATTCTGAAGGAATTATTCTCTTAAGTGAGCTTTTGAAATTCTTTTTCCATCTAGAAAATTTGGTTTTTTAAGGCATCCTTCTCCCCACTGGCTTTTTGGGCCTCTTTTGCCATTTGAGTTAGTCTGTTCTTAAGGTATTATTTTCTTCAGTCAGGTTGTTGACTCTTTTTTCATTATTTTCTTGCATCATTCTCATTTCTCTTCCCAATTTTTCCTCCACTTCTCTTATGTGATTTTCAAAATCCTTCTTGAGTTCTTTCATGGCCTGTATCCAGTTCATATTTTTCTTGGAAGCTTTTGGTGCAGGAGTTCTGACTTCATTGTTTTCCCCCCATTCCATGCTTTGATCCTTTTTGTCCCCAAAAAAGGAATCTAAGGTTTGATTGCTGTGCTTGCTTTGCTTCCTTTGCATGCTCACATTGCCACTCAATTACTTGACTTTTGAGCTCTTTGCCACAGAAGAACACTGCTTCCAGAGAGGAAAGCTTTGTCCCAAATTACTGGGGCTTTCACAACTGCCAGAGCTATTAGTTGGGTACTGTCTCTGCTGTCCCCACAAACTCTGGCTCACTGGTCACACACCTCAGGACCACCACCCAAGACCATAATCCAGATCCAGGCAGGTTAAACCAAGAGCAATTACCCTCTGAATGGTCGCTTGGTACCCCTATGATCTGCAGGCCAAGAGCTCTGAAGTAGCCATGTGGAAGTGGTTGCATGGAGTCACTGCTTCTCACTCCAGGAGCAGAGGCCAGCCTGCTCCATCCCCCCACCCTCAGTTCTAGCAGAGTTCCACACTGACCTTTTACTTTGTCTTTGGTGTTTATGAGTTTATATTTCTGGAAACTGCCACAGCTGCTGGTGATCCACTCTCCTAAAGTCTGCTCCAGCCACTGCTGGTTGGGGCCACCCTAAACCACAGACTCACACAGGGCTGGGCTTGGCTCCCAACACACTGTAATGGACACTTCCTGTCCACCTGCCAGGCTGCCTTTAGCAGGAGATTTGTTTCTGTCTGTCACTTTGTTGGTTCTGTAGCTCTAAAATTTGTTTAAAGTCATATTTTATAGGTATTTGACATGGTTATAGGGGGAACTCATGGAGTTTCCCTGCTTCTATGCTGCCATCTTGGCTCCGCCCCCTCCAAAAAAAAACAACTTTAAGACTATAGTGCAGAAAATTGTTGAGGAGAACTACCTAAAATATCTGAATAGAGAAAGTGAAGTACCAATTTAAAGAATTCATAGGTCATTGCCAGAGGAAAATAAGGCTGCAAACTTCAAAAGACTTAATGGTTAAATTTAACAGTTCAGTTCAGAAGTTCTACAAGCAATTAAAAGAAAGACCTCCAAATATCAAGGAAAGGAAGTTTGAATAGTGTAAGACTATTCTGCACCCACCACAAAATACAGGATAGAATGAAATAATGTTTTCTGAAGAGCAATGGAATTCAGGATGCAGGCCAGGAAGACCTACCCTGCAAATCTGAGCTTGGGCATAAACAAGAAAAAGATAGCTGTTCAAGAATGAAGAGTCATTTGAAACATTTTTAGGGGGGAAATGGAACTGAAGAGATTGTTTGCTTCTCAAACACCTCAAACAGAAATACAGGAGAAGTGAATAGATGTTATAGCCAAGGATGGCAACCTCCACAGAGTGACTACAGAGAAACCAGTAAGATACTTAACTTATAGATTATGATGAAGGTGGAAGTCCTGGGGAGATAGCTAGAGGCATCATTGGTAGTCTGCATAATTGAGGACAGGGTGGGGGAGGAACTCTATCTTGGGACTCTATCTGATACCTGAAATGATTGGCTTTGTTCTGAGGGTGAAGTAAAATGGAAAAGAGGGGCAAGCTATATAAGCCCAGGCAGAAACTGCCTTAGAAGGGAAAATCTAGAATTCATACTTTAGAATTTTGACTGAATGAAAAATATAGGAAATAGAGAGAGACTAAATAATCATAGGAGTCATAAAGCAGAGAAAGGGGGTCTGGAGTAGACAGAAAGGATAGATAAAGAGAAGAGCGAAAATATTTTTGGAAAGAGTCATATAAATGAACATTTAAAAACTAGTGAATAGGACTAGCTGACTGAAGGAGAACAAGAAGGAATTTAATTCACTAAGAAGGAAAAAAGGAAGGGAAAGAATTATGAGTAGATAAAAGCAAGGTGAGAAAAAGGAACTAATAAGCAAAACCCCAAAGGGAAAGGGTAACACACAAGGAAAAGGGATCTGGGGTGGCAGGAGTAGTGGGAGGAGCCAATGGAAATGGGCCCACCTTAAAAAAAGGATGAGATAAAGTAGTGCTATATTTACAGCAGAAGAAAGAAAAAACAACTTTTTTAAAATGTCTAACATTAGAGACAGATGAAGAAAATATAAACCTAACTCTCATCACTTTAACTGTGAATGTAATAATCCAGTAAAACAAAAAGAGCAACAGATTAGATTTTTTTAAAAATCCTACAGCCTATTGATTATAAGAAACACATTTGATAAATAAGCAACGGCAAAATAAAACTCAGGAGATAAAAAAATTAACCATGTATCAAGTTTAATTCAAAAAAAGCAGGAGCTGCCACCATTCTATCTAACAAAGCAAAAACACTCAAAAATAAAAAAGGATAAAAAAAGCTATACTGGAAGGAACCATAGACAACAAATCATCAGTAATAAACTTATACTCTCCAAATTCATAAAGGAAAGATCTGTGCTAGGAGAAGACATAGATAATAACACAATAGTGACAAGGGACTTCAATATCCCTCTATCAGTTTGAGGTAAAAGATAAACAAGAGGGAAAATATGGGACTGAACAAATTTCTAATGAAACTAAAGTTAAAAGATTTTTAGAATCTTCTAAGTGGGATAGCAGAAGGATATACATATTTTTCTATACCATGTGGAACTTTTACAAAAATTGACATGTACAGGGGCACAGAGATATTGCAAACAAATGTAAAAAGGCAGAAATAGTTAATATATCCTTTATAGACCAAAATGCAATAAAAATAGTTATTGTTTCAGAGCCTACAAACAAAAGCTAGGGACCCAAATAGAAACTTAACAGTGAAATCCTAAATAGTGATGGATCAAAACACCAAATTATACAAATAATTCATAATTACGTAAAAGAAAATGATAGTGATGAAATCATGCATCAGAATTTCTGGACTGCAGCTAAAGCAGTCCTCAAGGGGACAATCATATACTTATAAACATGCATTAACAAAATAGAAAAAGAGAGAACTGGTGAAAAGTAGAGACACAGAGGGACTTTTTTAATATAGAAAAAAGCATCTGTCTTAAAACCAGAAGGAAATATATGCAATAAGGATTCAATAGAAGTTTTTCCAATAAATATGGAAGAGAAATAAGTGTCTACTCTCCCCAATCTTATTTGATATAGTTCTGGAAATACTAGCAACAGCAGTAAGATAAGAGAAAGAAATAAAAGGCATAGGGATGGGTTAGGGGAGATGGAACTTTCCCTATTTATTCATAGTATGATAGTATGCTTGGAAAATCCTAGAGAATCTACAAAGGTACTTAATTAAGACAATAA
This sequence comes from Pseudocheirus occidentalis, assembly GCA_028646575.1. NCBI lineage: Eukaryota > Metazoa > Chordata > Mammalia > Diprotodontia > Pseudocheiridae > Pseudocheirus > Pseudocheirus occidentalis. Next base: position 92,850,471 of record CM053600.1, read on the forward strand.
CTTCATTAGAGTTCTAGGCAAGAAAATAAATCTTCAAAACTGAACAGCTTTTCTATATAAGAATAACAAAACATGAGAAGCAGTAATAGAAAAGGAAAGTCCTTCTAAGTAACTATAACTTGCAGAAAATACCTGGGAATCAACCTACAAAAGTACATAAAAGACTTTTATAGATTCAATTACAAAGTATTCCTCAAAGAAATAAAGAATAGCCTGAATAGCTAGAGGAATATTCAGTACACTTGGTGGAGCAATATCAACACAAGTAGATTCTAAAGAGGCTGGAAGTATGGATGCTTAGCCTGTACTCACACCACATTACACTGGTAATGGGCCCTGGCAGCAGCCACACTGGAGAACAAGAATGGAGGAACAAGAAAATAGAAATCATCCTCCAGGGAGGGCAGAGTTTAAATTTTTTCCCCAAAGTATTTAGACATAGATGTATATAGATATTTAGACACATATATTTGAGGGCAGTTAGGTGGTTCAGTGGATAGAGTACCAGGCCTGGAGTCAGGAAGGCTTATCTTCCTGCATTCAAAATCTTAACCTAGACAAGTGACTAGCTGTGTGACCCTGGAAAAGTCACTGAACCCTGTTTTCCTAATTTTCCTCAGCTTATAAAATGAGATGGAGAAGAAAATGGCAAACTGCTTCAATATCTTTACCAAGAAAACCTCCAATAAGGTCACGCAAAATAAGACACAATGGAGCAACATTTTATATGTGTGCATTTATACATATACACATACATATGTGTGTATACATAGTTTATGTATTTGCATCTATGTATACATACATACATATTTTTATATAAGGGTGTGTGTGTGTATCTCCCATATCTAGCAGTTGTTGGGGGGGCAGGGACAGGAGGAGGTGCTTCTGGGCTGACTAAGGAAATGCGGAAGATGTCTATTCTTTCCCAGAACTTGTCTTTGGCCATGACTTTGTCCCTAGCCATCTCCCTCTTTTTAGCCCCACTGGAAGACCTTGCCAAGAAGTATTACAGTTAACCACCTCAACAGTACTAGCTGCAAGGTAGCTTATGATTTTTAGCTCCCCAAAGCTCATTTGTCTAGGACTCATCTGGATTCACATTGTCCCTTGTTTTTGGGATACCCATAAAAATACCAATCGGTAGTGTCTCTTGTACAGCACTAAGCCTTTATTTTGCTAGGAAAAGTGTTCATAGCAATAGAAATATCTCTTTCCCTCTCCCCCCCCCACCTGTCCCTTTCTCTCTTCCTCTCTCTCCCTTTCTGTCCCTCCCTCCTTCTCCCTTGCCTCTCTTTTTCCTTCCCTCCCTTCTTTTATAAATGCCAAACACTTCAATATATAAATTGAATATGTATCAATTTATAAGCACAGTTATCAATAATTACTAAGTTAGTTATACCTATGTTTATACTCTCCTTCTGAACCTAAAGATTTCTGTTCAGATGCCCTCAATAGTAATGTTAGCTGATTATTTTTAAAAGGAGTTTGCATTACTTCATTCCAACTTCAATATTCCTTTGCTAGAACAGCCCTCAGCAATCATTATTTAAATAAACCTGGCTTTAGGCTGACAATGAGAGTCAATATAGGCAAATACATATAAGATAAATTTATTGATAAACAGTAAATTTATGATGGGGAGAAAATTTGTAATTCAAAAATGTAATGAAAATGAATAATGTAAACAAGAAAACAAATTAAAAATAAATTAAAAAACAGTAAATTTACTGTAGACATTGCTTAGTGATGTAAAGCCTTGTGTTCATATTAATAGTCTACTTTTTATATAATAGCTATGTCCTAGAGTGATTTTAAAATTAAATTTCTTAAATATAATTACTTCAGCTTCAAATTTAACTATTGAATACACTGCCCAGTGTAGAAAGAAATAAGAACTTTAAGCATAATTTTTTAAAAGAAAATTATTTGAACATTTAAGGAACAAAACTGCAGTTCATATGTTATTTTATATTTATAGTCTATCTAAAATTATTATTTTACTATTTATATATTATTGGGGGGAGGGGCTAGGTGGCACAATGGATAGAGTACTGGTCCTAGAGTCAGGAGGACCTATGTGACCTTAGACACCAACTGTATGCCTCTGGACAAGTCACTTAACCTCTCCTTGCCTCAGTTTTCTCATTATTAAAATTAGCTAGAAAAGGAAATGGTAAACCACTTCAGTATCTTTACCAAGAAAACCCCATATGGGGCCACAAAGATACTGATACAACTGCAAAATGACTAATCAATAATAATAAAATATACTATCTTCATTCATTCTCCTGCTTTGTATGACTATTTTTATTTTGGGGCATCATAGATATTGTATCTCTAAGTTCACATCTAATTTTTTTTATAGGACCTACCCAATGATATGATTCACCAGGTTGCCATTAAGTCTCTTCCTCAAGAGTGGTTGTGGTGTGAAACATGGTGTGATGATGAATCCAAAAAAAGGGCCAAAACAATTGATCTGGTGAGTTTCTCTGAATCACTCAGAGCATACATTTATGTAGAAAACAGAAAAGAATCCTGATCAGACTGAAAGGTCAGTCCTGGTAGAGCCTCTGCATGGTACTGGTGACCACAGAACAGCTAGGAAAACATTATGCTTCAAGACCTTCATTTATTACAAAAGGTCCAGGAATACCTATGTTCATCAAGCATTATCAGTTTGATCCTGAGTTCTGACAAAATGTTCCGCAGTGGATTTTTCAATTATACAAACAACATCTGTCTAACATGCCCCTTTCTCTTCTCTGATGCCACCACCACTCTAGTGCAGGCCCTCACCAGCTCATGCCCTGAATTCTGCAAGAGCCTGCTGAGGTCTTCCAGCCTCCCCACTCCATGCCACCCTCTATTCAACTACTAAAGTGGTTTTTTTCTAAAGCACAACTCTAAACGTGTCACTCCTCCTATTCATTAGGCTCCAGAGGCTCCCTGTTGCTTTTAGAATCAAATACAAAAGTGTTTGACATTCAAAGCCCATTATAATCCACACCACTCCAGTCTTGTTGCACCTTATTTTCCTCCATACACTTCACTCTAATGACACTGTCCTTCTTGTTGTTCCGTGTACATATACTCTTTATCTTTCAGCTCCCAGCATTTTCTTTGCTTGTCTCTCATTCCTGGAACATTTTAGCAGGATTAAATGATAATTTTTTAAGTATGGAGGTGATGAGGGCCTGTTTGTAGATGATAAGAAATGAGACAATCAACAAGGAGAGATTAAAAATAAGATATGAAGAAGGAATAACAGAGGAGGCAATCTGATGAAAGAGAAAGGATGCAGTGGGATTGCATGAGTGGATGGAAGGGTTAGCCTTGGAAAGGAAAAAGACCACCTCCTCATGTGAAACAGGGGTGAAGGAACAGATAGTGGCAAAAGGCCTATGAGTAACATGAGATGAGACAGAGAAGGAGTTTACTGCAAATGCCCTCAGTTTTTCCTGTAAAACATGAAGCCAGATTCTCAGAGGAGAGGAGAGGGGCTGGGGGAGCCACAGAGGGTGACTGAGGAGGGATGAAAATGTTGGAAGAGCCCGTGTAGAGCATGGGATAGTGAATTGATGAGGGAGGTAGAGCAGAGTGGCCTAGCAGTAGTGAGGGCTCAGTTGAGATAATGTTCCAGACATTTAGGTCCTCACGTTGGACCCGGTCAGAATCATTGCATGATTTTCTCCTCCTTTGTTCAGTAGCAAGTATGTAAGAGTGAAATCAGAAAATTTTAGGAGTAGCCTGAGGCTGAGGTTTGGCAGGATATAATCAGAGCTATGATAAGGGCTAGAGATTCAAGAGAGGAGGACAATATAAAGTTAAATTGGTTCACCAAGGGGTCAAGAAGGGGAAAAGAGGAGCAAGTAGCTAGTACAGGGGAGATGACCAGGGAGACATTTGAGAGGTCAAGGGATTTGAGGTCATGGTGCAGATGAAGAGTAGGGTTTTGTAAGGGTGAGGTTAAAAAAATCAATAGCTTATGGTCAGATAAGGGAATTTCAGGATTTTTTAACCTAGAAGTGGCGTATTTGTGGGTGACAGCAAGATGATGGATATGACAATTTTATCTAAGGTGGCATAGCTCATAGGAGATGAGTAGGTTGAGGAACTGAGTTGTCAGGGTGTTTGAGAGAGAGAGTCAGTATATATGTTGAAGTCCTCTAGTATAAGAACAGGAGTTGGAAGCACAGAAAAAAATGTGAACTGTATACCAAACCAGTTAAATAGAAGGTTCTTTGCAGGGTTCTTATGAACAGGTTTTCATTTTCACTACCCTTGGTCTAAAAGAGTTCTAATGATTTTATACATTTCTTTTGCTCGGTTCTCTAGAACTTTGCTACCTGAATTTGTTCTTTAATAGCTGTATCAGGCCTTATAGCTTTGAGTGCATTGAGAGGCAGCCTAGCATGGTAGACAATGTGTTAGACTCAGGAAGACCTGGGTTCAGAAACTGCCTCAGGCACATACTAGTTTTGTGTGACCCAAGGACAATTGTTCAGCCTCTCTAAGCCTCAGTTCTTCATTGGTAAAATGGAGATAAACAGCTTCTCCCTCAAACAAAGAAAGGGTGGTGGTGAGGATCACATGGAGAAATGCATGTAAACCAACATGCACATCTTTAAGCATTCTCTAACTGTGAGCTGGAAGGAACCTTTTTCCATCAAGTTCTCAGAAAACCAGACTAGTGGCAAACAAATTCATCTGGACCAACAAACTCTTAGATACAGTTCAGTGAGGGTCATGACAAAATGTTCTTCAAAGATGTGCATAAACTTACAAAAGTAAAGTTAGCAGTCAGAGAGAACCCTGGGGAATATTGCATTGTTGTTTAGAAGCGTCAGTAGCTAAATACAAGAAAACCGTGTTTTATAGGAGAAGACAGAGGAATTTAAAAGGACTCAAAGGCACTTTTATGAATTGGATCAGTGATGTATAATTCATTATATGAAATGACAGCCTTCTGGATTTCCCTTTGGAAAGAACCGTTAACAGAGGAGATGAGTATTTTATTCTAGAAAGAGATCTTTCATGAAGTAATCAGGGAAAGTAGAAAAGTACCCTAAAAATTTGGAGTAATGAAAAATAAAAAGATAAAACTGAAACAAGACAAAAGGTATTTATAGATGCAATGGTAATCTGGCTTACTGACAAGCTCATTCAGATATTTATCCACAGAACTTTCCCACTTCCAATGCAGATTTAAAGAAATATGAAAATTTGCAAGTTTTTTGGAATAGACACTCCATTACTTTTCTAATAGCTCCTTTGAGTTAATGTCGATATGAGAAAAAATCAGAGGCATCTCTGAGCTCACAGAAAAATGTGTTTAAGCAAAGTAATTGTGAAGTGAATTCTGCAGACTGAATTTTGTTTCCCTACAACTTTTTTTCAACAATGAAAAAAAATTGAATAAATTGAATTGAAAATATCAGGCAAGGATAAAGGCTGGGATATTGGCTGAGCCCATGGAATGCTTGTTGTTAGTTATAAGTCACTAGGAATGATTCACTTCTAATACAGTCATAGACATGAAAATTGTTTATAAAAGGGGACAACATGGAGAAAATGAGACAGGTAAATGTTGACAAATGGCCAAGAGGATACAAGAAAGCCTTGTAAAAGTATATGAGATTTCTTTTTTGACCACCTGATAGAAATAACATTATCGTAGATTTGAGAAGAGGCAGGTAGGTGGCTCATTGGATAGAGTGCTGGGCCTGGAGTCAGGAAGACCTGAGTTCAAATCCAGCCTTTAGCACTTATTAGCTGTGTAACCCCGGGAAAGTCACTTAACCTTTGTTAACTTTTTTAACCACTCCAGTATCTTTGCCAAGAAAACCCTGTGGACAATGTAGCCCCATAGGGTTACTGAGATTTGGATGTGACTAAACAACTGAACAACAAGAGATTTGAGAGAATAATTTCAGAGGCTGGTGAATTAAGCAGTTGCTCCTATTCATTGTCCAGCATTAACAGTTAATGATCTCTAAATGCTCATCTAAGATTGCATTCCTAGCAGACCCCATTAAAAAGGGAAAGGAAAGCCCAAAGCATCATTTACATAGCAACCTGCTGACATTTCTGATTAGGTCTGGAGAAGAATACAGGAACAGGATTGCCTCAAATATCCATCAGGAGTCTATGATGGGTCTTTAAGTCATGTCAGCTGCCATGTCTGTAGGGCTGGGAGCAGCAGTTCTTAGAGTGGTCAGCAGCCCCAGGGACCCTCACAGCAGAATGGATCTTTTCTAAAGTGCATTTTGATTTGCTGTTGCTTATATAAAGAGAAAGATCTGTCTGTGACATTACTTATGAACAGGTTCATGCTTCATAAAGATCTGAGAACACCAGTGAGCAAGAACACCTATATATGAACTGGTGGAAAAGTCTTTTCTGAAGATGCTAGTTTGACAGCTCAGCTTTGGTACACATTCAGTAGCCTCAAATGTTAACTGTCATATTGCTTGAAAGCTTTTAATAGTTAGGGGGGGAAAACCTTTAAAATTTTTAATGTAAATATATTCTTTGTTTCCCCAAAAAAGTACATAAGAAATCCAAAGAACACATGCAAACAGGCTGTCAGTCAGTTGGTTTAAATTTGCTGCTCTATAAAGAGCTAAAATAAGTGTTATAGATCACCTAGAATCATAGAACAGTTAGAACTTGAAGGGATTTTTTTAAACATGATTTGGTCCTACTCCCTCACTTCACAGAAAAAGGAACTGAGGTTTGGAGAAGATCACATGTTAGTGGCATACTTTTTTTTTTCTATTGTACCATTAACTATTCAAATATCATTATTGCATAGGGTTTTAAGAAAATTTTGTTGATACCTTTTGTTTTTATATCACATTAATTTCTACATATATTTTCTTTTTTTAATTAATTTATTTTCTTGTTTATATCATTCATTTCCACAAAATTTTGAGTTACAAATTTTCTCCCCATCTTTCCCCCACCCATCACCCCAAAACAGCCATCCCACTGTATAAACTGTCCTCCAATCTGTTCTCTCCTATGTCCTCCCACATCAATCCTTTGACTTTCCAGTAGGGCAAGATGGATCTCCCTACCACAGTGCTTGTATATCTTAATTCCCAGTTGCATGTAGTTAATAATAATAATTACATATACACACACAGTATATATATATATATACATATATATATATATACACACATATATATATTTTTAACATTTGATTATAGAACTTTAAATTCTAGATTCTTTCCCTTCCTCCCTCGTCACCCACCCCTACTGGATAGACAAGCAATTCAATACAGACTGTACATGTGTAGTTACGCAGAACATCTCCACAATGGACATATTGTGAGAGACTGATTATATGTCCTTCCTTCCTGTCCTGCCCCCCCTTGTTCTGTTCTCTACCCTGTTCCTATCCCCTTACAAAAGTGTGTGCTTTAAGCAACCCTCTCCCCCACCCTGCCCTCTTCTCCATTATACCCCCGACTCTCCTGTGTGACAGGATACCCAGTTTAGAGTTTATGTCATTCCTTCCCTAAGGCAAATTCAATGAGAGTAAGGTTGACCCTTTCCCTTTTGGCTTCCTGTTCTTCCCCTCCATTGTAGCAATTATCCCTTGCCCCTTATGAGATGATAAACCCCATTCTGTCTCTCCCTGTCTCCTCTCAATCTATTCCTCTCCTACCTCATAATTTCACCTTTTAAAGTATCATCCCTTACTATTCAATTGATCCTGTGCCCTTTATGTACATATGTATACACATACTCAGATATGAATTCATATGCATATATATACCCTCTTATATAGACGTATATGTATATATACGTATATATACTTTCATATTCCTTTCGTC
>CM053600.1:92858817-92877615 GCA_028646575.1 Pseudocheirus occidentalis
GGAGAAGATATTACAGGCTTCCAAGAGAAAACCATTTGAATACTGCAGAAGCACTATCAGGATAACCCAGGATCTGGCAGCTTCTACACTGAGGGATCGAAGGGCCTGGAATACGATATTTCGAAGATTAAGGGAACAGGGATTAAAACCGAGAAGATATAGTATACAAGTGAAACACTTATAATGCTGAACTATTTAAACAAGTAACAGAAAATTTAAAATTGGGAAATGGATATCAGAAATGACACTGATATAATGACAATTTTGTCAAGTTTAATCAATGTGGCTTAATAATCCATCCATTAATTAACAAGGAGACCAAAAGAACCCTGATTGCATCTTAGTCAGCACATTTCTGGGTTCCTCGCTAGAGAGAGAGAGAGAGAGAGAGAGAGAGAGAGAGAGAGAGAGAGAGAGAGCAATAGAGAGAAAGACTGCTAAAGGCAAAATCAAGGTAAAAGAAAAAATCCTTTGTAAAGTTTTATGAAGACAAATGGACAAGTTTGAGAAATTTTGTTTCATAAAACAAAAAGATACAATGGAGTATTAAACAAGTTTAAAGAAAGTCTGGCAAGATACTCAATAAAGCAATGTTACCCTAGGGTCCATGAAGGATAAAAATGGAAAGATGACCCAAAACAGAAAAAAATGAAAAAGGTTTGCCAAAAATCATTATGACAAGTTAAGGAGAATAGAACCACCACTCTTGGACCCCATATCATTATACAGATATATTATAGAAGAGGTACAGAAAGACCTGTGATACATTAGTGAGGGCATTGAGAGAGACTGAGATAAAAGGTACAGCTAGATCCTAATTAGGATGAATAATAAATCCACACCAGGGCTCCATACCAATAGAAATATGAAATAAAAACATGTAAAAAGTGTTATCTGTTTATTATCATAATATAATAGCAAAGAATAAGGAAAATGTATTTCTGATTCAAGTTTATTATAAAGTATGAAAATAAAAATAGTATAAAAAGCAAAATTTTAAAAATTAAAAAAATTATTGAATATTTTGCTTAAATATAAGCTTATACTGACAATATAATGAAAAATAGTTATTGTCATTTAAAATAATTTAGCATAGACTGAATTGTCTTCTCTCTCTCTTTTTTAAACTTCCTTATTACACTGGTAGGTGCAGAGAGCTTTATCCACACGTTGGTGAATTTGAATGCTCACATTCTCATACACTGACCCAAGTGTAGTTGGATGACCTGGGGCATTATTTAAAATCAGTAATTATTTAAATGTGATACTGTTGTCTTGGCAATATTTTTCAGCAGTGAAGCTAAAATAATTTGAAAACCAGTTTCTGAAAATAGTTTTAGTCATTCATTAAATTAGGATACTTAGTTGTTGCATCCTCTTCTGTATTGGCTGTTCTCCATGTCATTTTGACATTACATTGATTTTTTTCTTTTTTCTTTTTTTAAAATTTACTGACTTGTTTATTTACTTTTAGTTTACAAGATTCATTTACAGAATCACTTGAGTTTCAGATTTTCTCCCCTCCCTTCTCAGCCCCACACCCTCCCCCGCCATGGTGGCATACAATCATTTATGGGATCTGCAAACACTTTCACATTATATAATAGTCTTGTTGTATAGAAGCATCATAACCAATGGAGAGAATAATGTGAAAAGAAAAGAAAAAAAAGAAACAAAAGAAACGAAACCAAACATGGAAAAGAACAATAGCATGTGTTGCTTCAGTCTCCATTTAAACTCTAGTCTTTCTAGATTTTTCTCTGAGTGCATCTATATTGATTTTTAAGGCAACTGAACTAACCAGTACTTCTGCACCATCCATTTCATTTCCATTTTTTTCACTGCTTTAAATAGACTTGAAGCTTTTGTCTGAATGGCTGCTTTGCCAAGAAGGAGATATATATATATATATATATATATATATATATATATATATATGTATATACATTTTTTAATTGCAATCTTCTGGGACAACTTGGTGGTACATTGAATAGAGCACCAACTCTGGAGTCCAGAGGACCTGAGTTCAAATCTGGTTTCAGACACTTGACATTTATTAGCTGTGTGACCTTGGGCAAGTCACTTAACCCTAAATACTTTACTTTCTGCCCTCCAAAAAAATTGCAATCTTCAATCCACACAGCTAAAAGACACTCCATTTCCATCATTGCAATGCTTCTGTTCCTTGTAGCTTGCAAACTAGAAAAGCTGAAATGTGTTTTATAGTATCATATCACAGATTCAGGTATTCCAACATCTGGTTCTGTTTTAGAGTTACTGTGGCTACATTCATGATGCTCAATTATATTACATTAAAAAAATAACAAACCTCTTCTTTTCTGCACTTATTTCCATCTGAAATAGTCTTCCTATTTTCCACTTTGTTAAGGGTACTTAAGAAATTTAACAGAAGCATTGATGCTATAATTTGTAGCAGTACACCATACACAGTGACAGACAAGTGTACGCTGACAACTCAGCAGCATGTTAGAACCATTGATTAGTTCATACGTGTCACATTGATTGAACTTTCGAAGGCCTCATTGTCACTGATATAGAAGTTTTTTAGTTCTTCTAAAATTTCTAGTATGCAGCAGTTCTAGACTTCTTCCTAGCTTTTGTGCTAAGGAATTAATATTTTGTAACAAGGCAGGATTTTGTCCTCTTCGGGGACAAACATTTACTAAATATCTATGTGTAAGGCACTATTCTAGACACTGAGTAAACTATAGTGAAAATTAATACAGTCTCAAGGAACTTATAGAACACTAGAAGAATACGATATGTGCCCAGATAAAGTATATATAGACAGAGAAGCAATTTGGTTACAAAAAGACAAATTTCATCTTGCCAGTTTCATCTTACTTCTTTGAAACTCAGTAAATTGAAACTACAAAATCATATTCATGGCTTCTACTAGCTGTCAGGCCATGATGAGAATAGGAATTTTGTCATCTTACTCATATTAACAGGTAGAGATGGGAGAATGATGGTGAGGGAGAAGTAGTGCTCCTGAGACAAACTGGATGTCTAACAGCCTGTGCTTGTCAATAGGAACAGTACAGTTATGGGTCCTGATGACATAAAAGATCTGATATTGCTCTGGGCTGGCAAAGAATTGTTGGCAAAGAATTTGGAGTATATATAATTAGCAAAGTATGAAGCAGTGGGATCTCACCGTATTGAATTTTAAAATAATTTTTTTCTCTAATCCAAAACTAAGTGAAATGGATAAATATGAGATAATACATAAGAGAGATTATTAGTATGTGCTCCTCAAGTTGGTACATAATACCCTCCACTTGTCTTTATAGACTTTTTTCAAATTATGCCTTAACATACTCATGTTTCATCTTTTTGTTTATCTGTAATTTTTACATATTCTGCTTTCCTTCAAGTACTTTGTTCCTTAATTATTTTATGCTAAAAGCTAGAAATTCCCAGTGTTAAGAGTTAAAGTATTTATTTGTGACATAACTTATTAACATTATAGTGCTATATAAAAAAGTTATTCTGTATAAAGCAGTGGCATGAAGAAGTCTATCAGTTTTATCAAGCTTAATTTTACATTTTTAAGACAAATTGGTACACTTGTCTTTGCTATATTTAAGTTGTGTAATGAGAATTTGAGAAAAATGTTTTTCTTCTAATAAGGAGAAATATGGATCTATGAGAGGAATCTATTCCTTAAAATTTTAATAATAAGAATGTCAGGAAAACAGGAAGCAATTTCATTATTGTACCCTACCATAACATGGAACAAAAAGTGCTAGACTATGTGAATATTAAAACTACTTTTATAAACTTAGCACTTGTTTTTCATAGAATATGTTAAAAAAAGGTTTTTTGATGTGAAATACTTTATTTAGCCAGAGCAATGATTTATTAAATAGATTTAAGTTCTGAAGTACATTTATAATACAAAAATAAATTTAAAAACCACAGGCCATGAGAAACTGAAATAGTTGCAAAGTTTTTTTTTTAAGTACAATTATCATGATCAAAGGTAAAGATAATGTATCAGATCAAAGGAGGGATGGCATCCTTGATAAGAGAAACTCCTCACTATAATATTCCCTCTTGCTTTCTAGTCCCAATTAGTTAACTTTCAAAACAAATTAAGACTTAGCCAGATCTAGGCATAATTGTAGTTATTTTCGATTTTTAATTTTTTACCAGACTTCAAATTTCCTATGATACTTCTAGTGATGAAAACTCCTTCTACCAATTCAGACTAGTATTTTCTCTGTCATTTATCATCTTAGAGAGTTTCCTGGGACGCAGAGATATCAAGTGACTTCCCCAGGGTCACAGAGAGTGTGTGTCAGATACGGGGCTTGAACCTTGGTCTTTCTAAATCCAAGGATATCTCTGTATTCATTATATCATATTGCATCTATTTTTCAAGAAAAATTTTTTGAATGTGTTCTTGAGATGATGTGATGTTTTTCTCAGACTATACCAATCAAATTATAACTGGATATAATTTACTAAACCAATACTTACCTGATCTAGGTTGGACAGACTGTTTGGGTCCTGACTAAGAGCCTGGTACTGACCTCTAAGTCTATCTCCAGCTGCAATTTTTCTGAATTTCTTGAGATCCACAACATACAAGGCACTGAAAAAGAAATATTCCTTAGTCTATATTGTTAGTATTCATACATATGGAGTTTGCTTGGGCCTAGAGGTTCTAGAATCCCACAGTCTTTTCTTAACTTTCCTTTGAATTCAACTGGGTTAAGTGATACTTTACTATTTTCTCTGCTGTGGATAGAGCACTAAATGTTGGGTCAAGAAGACATGAGTTCAAATCTCATCTGAGATACTTATTTGCTAGGTGACCTTGGGTAAGTCATTTAAACAACTTCTCTTAGCCTTACTTTTTTCAACTCTGTGTGTGTGTGTGTGTGTGTGTGTGTGTGTGTGCTTGATAGGTTCTCAAGTCTCTTCCAGCTCTAAATCTAAGATCCTATCACAGAAACTACGATTAGCTAAAAGTTCCAACAAAGTTCTGTTTTTGCAAATTGAAGAACTACGATTTAAGGCATCAGTGTCACTGAGACCAGAGATTGGAAATTCAAGTGTCCTCATGTTTATTCTAACATTTATTCAATAGAGCATAGTGAGAATTTGCTAATGATGTAAGGGTCTATTCTTTCCCCATGAATTTCCCAGTCAACAGAAAAGTCACTCTCTGAATAAATTATATACTAATGAAACATAAAAAACTACATCTTATCTTACCTGATGTGGTATTTTCTTTCTACTAGATGGGAAGCCCAATATCCTGATTTCCAGAAGCGGTATCCATCCATTTCAGTTCGACTATCACAAAATGGTGTGTAACCATATGGTGCTCCACCAAGATCAAAGTCTCTAAGCTCTTTTAGGTCTGTTCTCACAATCTAGAAAATTGAAAAATTAAAAAAAATCTGTTCTAGATTGTAATAAAATACTGACCCTGTAAATCTGTATTGTAAATCATCTTCTATTAGCGACCTATGCAAATGAAAGAACTACATTTTCTTTACAATATTATGTAACTTCAGTTTTGACAAACATCCCCAACATACAATGTAAGTCAGTTAAAATATTTCAAGAGATCAGAAATGGAAGGGACCTGAAAAAGAATCCTTTCTATAGCATCCCTCTTAAGTAGTCATTCAGTCTCTCATGACAGGAAATCCAGTAATTTTAGAGATAGCCCAGTCCCTTCTGGTACCTCAAACTGTTATGAAATTTTTCCTTACATTAAACTTAAATTTGCCTTCACAATTTAGAACCATTGTTCCTGTGACAAATGAATTCTCAATTCTTCTTTCTACTTTTTAAAAAAAAACAATTTAACTTTTTGTTACATGTTAAGTTCCAAACTGTCTCCTTTCCTCTCTCCTTATCTAGCACTAGGAGAAGGCCACCATTTGACACAAATTAGACAGATAGATAAAGAGAGAGAGACAGAGACATAGACACAGACACAGAGAAAGAGAGAGCGAAAGAGGAAGGTGTGTGTGTGCGAGTGCGCGCATGTGTGTGTGTGTGTGTGTGTGTGTGTAAAACCATACTATGCATACTTCCGTTTATCAGTTCTTCCTATTGAGGCATCTTCCTTTATAGGCCCTTTGTAGATAATTTGAATATTTATAACAACTCAGAATAGCTTAGTTGTTCACAGTTATTCTTTGAACAATATTGCTGTTGCAACAATGTTCTCTTGGTTCTGCGCATTTCACTCTTTATTATTTCATGCAAAACTTTTCATATTTTTCTAAAATCAATCTGCTCATCATTTCTTATAGCATAATAGTATTCCATCACAATCACAATCATAACTTGTTTAGTGATTACCCAGTCGATGAATATCCCCACAATTTCCAGTTCTTTCCTACCACAAAGAGAGCTGCAATAAAAATTTTAGAAGACAGAAGTTCCTTTACTTTTTCCTTAATCACTGGAAAACAGACTTAATAGTGTTTTTGCTGGGTAAAAGGGCATATACAGTTTTATATCTTTTGAGCATAATTCCAGAATGCTCTCCAAAATGGTTGGATCAATTCACAGTTCCACCAATGGTATATTAGGGTCCCAACTGTTAGACATCCTCTCCAACACTTGTTGCTTTCTCCTTCTATCATTTTAGCCAATCTGATGGGTGTAAGATGATATCTCAAAGTTGTTTCAGTTTGCATTTCTCTAATCAATAGTGATGTACAGCATTTTTTTCATATGACTATATATAGATTTGACTTCTTCATTGAAAAACTGTTCATATCCTTTGACCATTTATCACTTGGGAAATGATTCAAATTCTTGCAAATTTGATAGGAGATTTGAGACATGAGACCTTTACCTGAGAAACTTTCAATACAAATTTTCTCCAATTTTCTGCTTTCCTTTTAATCTTGGCTACATTGGTTTTCTTTGTACACAGCCTTTTAAATTTAATGTAATCAAAATTATTCATTTTATATCTCATAATGCTTTCTATCTCTTGTTTATTCACAAATTCGTCTCCTATCCATAAATCTGATAGGTAATATTTTCCATGTTTTTCTAATTTAACTATGATATCTCTCTTTATAGGCAGGGCATACATCCACTTTGACCTTATCTTGGTCAATTGTTTAAGATATTATTCAATACCCAATTTCTGCCAGGCTGCTTTCTGGTTTTTTCATCTACCAAACAGTGAATTCTCATCCCAAAAGCTTAAATTTTTACATTTGTCAAACACAAGGTTACTATAATAATTTACTACAGTGTAATTGTATGTCTACTCTGCTCTACAGATCTACCCTTTCATTTCTTAGCTAGTACCAGATATTTTTGATAATTACCACCTTTTAACACAGTTGGTTCTGGTAAAGTCTGGTACTGCTAAACCTCCTTCCTTTATATTTTTTTCATTAATTGCTTTGATATTCTTCACCTTTTGCTCTTCCTAAAGAATTCTGTTAGATCAGGAAGAACAAAAACAGAAGGAAAACTACATATCAATTTCCCTAATGAACATTGGTATAAAATTATAAATAAAAAGCTTGCATGGAGATTATAGTAATATATCACAAAGATCATATACCACAACCATGTGGGATATATACTAGGAATTCTGAGTTGGTTCAATAATAGGAAAACAATCAGCCTGATTGACCATATGAATAAAAAACAACAGAAATCATATGATTATCTCAAAAGATACATAAAAAGCTTTTGAAAAAACATTTATTCCTATTAAAAACACTAGAAAGCATAGGAATCAATGGAACTTTAAGCAAAGTAATAAGTAGTATCTATCTAAAACTATTAGCAAGCATTATTTGAAATGAGGATAAGGTAGAAATCTTCCCAGTAAGATCAAGGGTAAAGCAAAGATGTCCATTATCAAGCCTATTACTCAATATTGTACTAGAAATGCTAGTTATACTATGAAAACAAGAAAAAAGAAATAGGAGGAATAAGAACAGGCAATGAGGAAAGAAAACTATCATTACTTGCAGATGACAGGTGGCATACTTAGAGAATCCTAGAGGATCAAGTGAAAAATTACTTGAAATAATTAACAGCTTCAGCAAAGTTGCAAGATGTGAAATAAACCCACAAAATCATCAGCATGTCTATATATTAACAACAAAGTCCGGCAGGAAGAGAGAAAAAGATAAATTCCACTTAAAATAACTATAGACAATAAAAATACTTGGGAGACTACCTGGAAGACAAACCCAGGAACTATAGGAACACAATTACAAAACACTTAACACAAATAAATATAGATCTAAACAATTGGAGAAATATTAAATGCTCATGGGTAGGGTTAGCCAATATAATAAAAGTGGTAATTCTACCTAAATAAATTTACCTATTTAGTGCCATAGCAATTAAACTACAAAAAATTATTTTATAAAGCTAGAAAAACTAAAACCAAAATTTATGTGGAAGAACAAAAAGCTCAAGAATATCAAGGGACTTGATGGAAAAAAAATAGGAAGGAAGGTGGCCTACTAGTACCAGATTTTAAATTATTTAAGAAAATGGTAATCATCAAAACAATCTGGTACTAGTTAAGAAATAGAGTGGTGAATCAATGGAATAGATTAGGTATATAATACACAGTAGTCAATGACCATAGTAATTTAACGTTTAGAGAAGTTAGGTGAAGCAGTGGATAGAGTGCCAGGCCTGGAGTTCTGAGTTCAAATCCAGCCTCAGACACTTACTTGCTTTTTGACCCTGGGCAAATCACTTAATCCTATTTGACTCAGTTTCCTCATCTGTAAAATGAGCTGGAGAAGGGATGGCCAACCACTCCATTGTCTTTGCCAAGAAAACCCCAAATGGGGTCACAAAAAGAAATGACTGAACAGCAAATTTATTAAGCAATTATTGCTTAATAAATGCAAAGATCCCAACTTATTGCAAGTTTTTGGGGCAAGAACTCATTATTTGACAAAAAGTAATGGGAAAACTGGAAAAAGGTTTGCCAGAAACTAGAAACAGACCAACACCTCATACCATATAATAAGATGAGGTCAAAATGGGAACATGATTTAGATGTAAAGGGTGATATCTTAAGTAAATTAGGTGAGCATGGAAAATTTTACTTTTGAAATATATCCCTAAAGGAAGAATTTATGACCAAACATGAGATAGAGAGCATTATGGAATGGGAAATGGATAATTTTTTTTACATTAAATTAAAAAGATTTTTCAGAAACAAAACCAATGCAGCCAAGATTAGAAAGAAAGCAGAAAGTTGGGAAAAATTTTTACACCAACTTTCCCTGATAAAGGCCTCACTTCTCAAATATATAGAGAACTGGGTCAAACTGATAAGAATATGAGTCATTCCCCAACTGATAAATGGTCAAAGGATATGTATAGGAAGTTTTCAGGTAAATAAATGAAATCTATCTAATAGTCATGACAGAAATATTCTAGAATAATTACTGATTAGAGAGATGAAGATTAAAACAACACTGAGGTACTACCTTATTCCTATCAGAATGGCTAACATGACAGAAAAATGACAAATGTTGGAATGGACAAATGGAAAAATTGGGACACTGATACATTGTTGTTGGAGTTCAACTCTTCTGGAGAATGATGTGGAACTGTTCTCAAAGGGCTATAAAACTGTGCATACCCTTTGACCCAGCAATAGTAACTACTACGTCTACTAGATCTACAAATGAAAGAGATCAAAGAAAAAGGGAAAGAACCTATATGTACAAAAATATTTGTAGTAGCTTTTTGTGGCTGTAAAGAATTTGAAACTGAGAGAATGTCCTCCAATTGAGGAATGGCTGAAGAACTTGTGGTATATGATTGTGATGGAATACTATTGTGCTAGAAGAAATGACAAGCAGGATGGTTTAAAAAAACCTCGAAAACTTATATGAAATAATACAAAGTGAAATGAGCAGGAATGGGAAAACATCATACACAGTACAGCAATATTACATGATGATAAACTTTGAATGAAAACTATTTTAATCAATACAATGATCCAAAACAATTCTGAAGTACTTGATGATGAAAAATGTTATTCACCTCACAAAAAAGAACTGACAGTCTGAATGCAGACTGAAGCATACTTTTCTAAGTTTCTTTTTCTCTTGTTTGTTTTTTTGGTATGTGTTTTCTTTTACATCATTGTGAATATGGAAATAAGTTTTGCATGACTTCACATTTATAATCTGTATCAAATGCTTGCCTTTTCAAGGAGGGGTAGGAGAAGAAGGGAGGAAGATAATTGGGAATTCAATTTAAGAAAAAACAAATGTCAAAATTTTTTTTACAATATTAAAAAGTGATTAAATAAATAAAAATATTCATGGAAAAAGAATAATTTAAAATAAATGTTCATACTCTCATTTTGTATAGGTATATAACATAATTCTTCTGTTTACATAGTACCTTCAATATAAAAGTTTCAATGTGCTCTCTCTATATAGTATACTAATATTTACAGGCAGAAGAAAAATATTGCCACTATTTTTAAGGGAAGAAATCAAGTCAGGAGTTAGTAGGCTTTAAAACATTAAACTTTTGCTGGAGTTGGGGATGGCATGATGATCATGTGCTGGTTTCATAAATAAAGAATTAGCTGTGGTGGTGATGTCCTGTTGACTCTTTTTGTCATATACTAATGGTGCTACTGGATAGAAATAATAAACAAAGACAAAATGGCTATAAGGATGGTAAGCAATAACATGAAACATAAACTCAGATCCTTATTTAGATAAATTGTTTTCTCCAATATCTTCAATGATTCACAATGCATTTGTTAACTTCATTTCTTACCTGATCAGCATCAACAAAAATTATTTTATCCACAACCAGTGGAAAAAGAACATCAAGGAAAAGAATCTTGTAACCCCAAATGATTCTTTGCTTTTCAACTTGTCGATGAAGCCAACGGGGCCATTTATATTGGACTAATTCATACTGGAATCCATATTTCTTAGCCATGTGAGGAATTATCTCCTACAAACAAAAATTCAAGCAAGAACTTTAAGTACAATAATTAATTTTGTCTCAGTGATAAAAATTTCTCATTAACTAGGTATGAAGGTTTAAAATGAGGGACCTTTGAATTGCTACAATTTATTATGTTTCACTGGGCAATTAGGTGTTAAAGTGGATAGGGCACCAGACCTCTATCTGGAAGAAGACTCATCTTTGTGAATTCAAATCTGGCCTCAGACAGTTACTAGCTGTGTGACTGTGGTCATGTCATTTAACCCTGTTTCCCTCAGTTTCCTCATCTGTAAAATGAGCTGGAGAAGGAATAGCAAACAACTCCAGTATCTTTGCCAAGAAAATCCCAAATGGGGTCACACGAAGAATTGGACACCACTGAAAGGATTTAACTACAACAAAATTATGCTCTCTAACTATTATTTCTCACAAAATTGTTCCTATTCTTAAGAAATATAAAATGTTTAAACATGCAGTCCAATTATACACAGTACATAGAACATTTTGCTATATTTGCTAGCACACATGTCTTCAACACACATAGCTCAAGTATTTCCTAATTATGTTGAAGGTGTCTTATTCCTGGGACAGACCAGTAGTAGTTACTGAACTTCTCTGGTCATGCTTTGTAAAAAAAAAAGTCTGCATTCTTGGGGGATGGTCATTAGAAGGAAAGAAGAGATGAGTGGGGTAAGCAAGTAAGGAAATAAGAGAAGCTGTTATTTTGCTCCCTCTCCTGAAACCAGCAGGTAATTACTGGCTATTTTATTTTAATTTAATCTTTCTGCTCTAGTGAGATCAAAGTACATTTGGTGTATTTGAAAGATGAGTAAAGAGCACCTTTGCCTTTAGCTATGAAAGTGATTAATAATAACAAAATTCCTGAGGAACTTCCATTATTAGCAATGGTTTCTCTCTCAAAGCAGGAAGGAAAAATTGAAGGGTTTGGAGAAGTTATGGAGGCCATTTCAAAGCTGATGAGGAGTAGAAAAATAAAAAAGGAGGGAAAATTATATCAGCAAAAAGAGTATTCATGAATACTGATTAATCACTCACTGTAATGAAAGGCACCATTCTAGATGCCAGGAAAAGACAATAACACAGGCCTTGACCTCAAGGAGTTCAAAATCTAGTAGGGAACCAAGGAAACATTTACACACAAAAAAAATACAAAGTAGATTGTAAAAGTATCTGAGATAAAAAACGTTATTTGCATTATTTTTGATAATGCAGCTAAATGTAAACTTTTACCCAATTATTTTTTTGGCAACTAATGTCACCATAAAGTACTTAATCAAGAAACTTTAAGTAGACTATACCACATATTACATGGGAAACAGCACGGCATAATGTATAGAGTGTTAGGTTTGGAAAGCTGATTTAAATTCTATCTCTGATATTTCAGCCATGTGGCCTTAACTTCTCCTTTCTGCAGGTATTTATATCATATATTAATAAAATCTTATATGTACTGTAAAGATAATGTTCTGCTTTACTAGAGAGTGATTCTCCCATTAGGAATTCCCTAACCTAACCAAACCATAGATTCTTTCCTATATTCTTAGTCTTTAAAATACTTTTCCATTATATCATGGAGTGGTTGGCTTAAAAAAACCCCAACAACCCATGATAATAAATTAAAATAGTTTAAACTATTAACAAATTACTACTACCAAATCTTACTCTGTTATCTGAGCATTATGCGGAGGTGATACTAAATTTGTAGAATATGAATGTAGAACATAAAGATTATTGTCTGTAATCTTCCAAAAGTCTTTCATAGAGATCTACCCAGCACTCTAGGGGCTTTCCTCTAGATCAGTGGTCTCTAAATTTTTTTGTAGTACCTCTCCTATCAGTAAAACAAAACTTGAACATGTATTCCAATACAGAGTGTCACAAAAATTTAAGTTTTAATAGCTTAAAATTGTAACATATACTAATTTATAAATGATAGAATGTGCTACTATATGTAATAGTAATGGGAGTTTGAAGACCTTCCCTGCTCCCTAGTAGGCTGAAAATAATTACACAGAGCCTCTTGTGGGAGTTTGTTGAATGGTAGAATAGGAAGCCAGAAGTCAGAGCAATTAGATGGAGTGAAGAGAGAAGATGCAGTCAAGCAGACAGCTAGGCTTGTGAGTGTTTGTGGGAAGGCTTTGGGATGGCGTTGCTCTCTGCAGTATTATTGTATATAGATTTCTTTGTTGCTATGACGAATTTGGCTTTCTGGCTTTGGAATTTGGCTTTTGGTGTCTGAATAAATGTTTTGCTTCTGTCTCCTATATGGAGAGTATGTTATATTTTGTGATTCAGAATTACTCTGGCATATTAATAGTTCCTGTTGGTACTGTGAATATTGCACTGGCACTACATTTGGTGATGTGGATGGGATTGCAAAATATCAGACCTCTATTTGGAAGTAGAAGGGATTTAGAAGAAGAAATGGATATCCCAGGATGGGAGGATTTACCTTATTCCTCCCTTGCAAGGGAATGGGCTAAAAGTACAGGGCTCTGTGAAAGCTAGGAACCAAGGCTACAGAAGGGAGAACCTAGAGATTTAGAAAGATGTTTGCAGGGAACACCAATAAAACCAGAGAAAGAACTGGAAGGAGTGTGTAGAAGAGGCTGGGTTTTACTATTATTTGTTATTTTTTACTACTACTACTATTATTATTATTTATTAGTAAAAGCAGAGATAAGCTGCTGGAAGAGAAAGCTGAGATGGAAAGGGACTTAGCTGATTTGCATGAAAAGTTCTCTGTTATAGTGTTTAGGCTCTCCTTTAGAAGAGCAAGCTGAGAGGTCTCAGGTGGTAGAAAAGAAGGCTGCTGTGTGTTTGTTTCTCACAAAGAAGTGGAAAAAGTAGCAAAAGGAATGTTCACACAGCCTTTGCACAAGCTGTATCTAGTTGCTGCAGTGATGACTGCCAGAAGAATGTGTGGGAAGAAAATGAAACAATGTTAGATGAGGATTCTCAGGCAGAAGTTCACCCCATACTAAGAAGAAAGCAGGGAACCAGAAAGGGCAAACAGAATTCAGTGAGATAACTGAAGATTTCACTCAGCAGGAGGTTACTGATAAGTAGATTCACCCAAAGGATGGGAGAATCATTAGTGTCTTGAATGGTGCGAATCAGTGATGAAGCAGCCTGAGGAGTATCAGTAGATAGCATAGATTGTTTGAAATTTATAGGTATTAGTCAGAATCCTTTTGTACAGCAAGGTTTTAGGTATCTTCACGAGCTAGGATGTAACAATACTATCAATCTGTTAGCTTTAGCTGCCGAGGGATGCAATAAAATGTATCCTACTGATTCTATGTGGCCTACTGGAGAGAGACCCTAGTCCTGATTTAGGAACTGTATGAGAAAGTTAAAGGAGGGAATAATGAAGTTATCATGGTCAGAGATGCAAATGTGTATTATGATATTCCCTTAGCAGTTTCTCAAAGAAATATCAGTGAAGACGGTTCTTCCTACTTATAAACACCTAATTCTGATTCTACTAATTGGGGAGATAGGGCATCCTCTTTCAGAGGATGAATAAGATTTCACAGTTGAGTACCTTAGGAGAATGGAAAAAAGATAAACTTTCTCAAGAGAGAAGAGTAAACAGCCAGCAAATTCAAAGTCAGAATGAATTGAAAAGAAAATAATTGTTTACTGCTCTACTGAGAGCAGGGGTAGATTTTGGAAGAACAGATGACATTCAACTAATGAACTCTACAAAATGTACCAAGAAAAAGGGCTTAATATTAGACTGGGTAGGGACTGCCCCTGCAGATCCCCCTGAACTATTTCTTCAAGTTCATCACACCTGCAGGGAGAATAGGAAATTGGCCATGCGGCAGCTCAGATTAAAGAAAGTATATCTCTAATCAGAATAATGACCCCCAAATTGCAAATCAGAAAACAATAAACAACAAAGAATAAGGCTATGATAGTGGGTTCATAGACTCCAGAAGCATGGCTGACCGTATATCTACCCTGTTTCTGGTTATTGTCTCCTTGTTTCTTTTTGACTTTCTGTCTGTTAAACTTGTTTGCTAGATTTGTTTTCTGCAGGCTTAATACCCTCCACCTGCAGATGCCTGATTGCTTAAGCCAGATGTCACCCTCTGTCTTCAACTGTGATGTATCACCCTTGGACCTGGTGTTGACTAAACTCTGGATGCTAATTAAAGAACTGACCTCTCAAATGGGACCTCTTGGGCCAGGGACAGCTCTACATACTATTTCAGCAGGAAGTAGCTATTGGAAGAAGAGACTTTTACCCCTTACCCCAAGATTCTGGGTCCCATTCTTTTGATGGGGGAATCATGAGGCTTGTGCTCAAGCCCCTTCCCTAAGATACTGCTTTAAGTGCTCCCTGTTACAGTGTTGTAAAGCTCTGTTGACACCAGTTACCCCTAAAGTCCTACTGACCTATGTAAGGGACATGAAAGATCTTGGGGCTGAATGTAATCACATGGGGTCTCTGCTGGGATGAGTTTGCTGAACTGGTGGAGCAGGAAACTGGGAATTGGAGCAGTTAGACCAGTGGTTCTCAACCTTCCTAATGCTGTGACCTTTTAATACTCGTATATGGGCGTATCTGCATGTGGGTGGATCAGCCTGGAGATGGATAGAGGAGCATTGTCTTGGTGTCTTAAGACCATTGAAAATGTTTTCCAATGGTCTTAGGTGACCTCTGTGACCCCTGTGAAAGGATCATTTGACCCCCAAAGAGGTTGGGACCCACAGCTTGAGAACTGCTGAGTTAGACAAAAGGAGGATAGAGGACATAGGGAAGCAGACAGCTAGGCTTGTTAGTTTTTGTGGGAAGGCTTTGGGATGGTGTTGCTCTCTGCAGTGCTATTGTGTATGGATTTTTTTGTTGCTACGATGAATTTGGCTTTCTAGTTTTGGAATTTAGCTTTCTGATATCTGAATCAATGTTTTGCTTTTGTTTTCTATATGGAAATTTCATCATATTTTGCAATTCAGAATTACATCGGTACATTCATAGTCACTGTTGGTACTGTAAATATTGCACTGGCGCTATACTGTACTTATACATTGTAGTAATTACAAAATATGCACCAAAATAGGAATTTAAAAAGGGTGAGATAAAGATGAAATAAGCAATATTTATATTTCATTTATTAGTGATATAAAACCATTTTTAAATCTCACACTAAATAAGAATAATGATCATTTTGCGAGAACTATATTATTAAACAAGCTTTATTATTTTCTTTAAAAAAAAGTCTTATGACCTATGGGATAAGGAAGATTTGTAAATAACAAGTGTAAGTAACATTTGTTAGCAATTAATTATTTGCTTAATTTGATCAACATAGCTGGCCAAGTAGGATAATTTCTTGCCTTTTTTTTTTAGCTAAAAACATGGAAGACATAACATAACAACTAAATGATAGCTCATACAGTTAAGGAATATAGCACTTTTCCAGCAGGAATCATGCTTCTCTATTAGATAATCACCACACACAATTCAGAATCAAGAAAAAAGTAAATTATCTTTGACAGGTTTTCAGTATAAACCAGTATTGTAATCAATAATGAAATTATATCCTAACTCTTTATGCCAATCACTTATTTATACCTATTTTTTCCCCAAAAAGATGTAATTTAAACATTTCCTTCAACCTGATGCCTCCACTAAAAATTCAAACTTAGCTAATGACAGTGTAATAGTTATTGTAAAAGATACTTTCTGGTTCTTTAATATATGGTATCATATCTTAGTTGCCTATTCATGATTGAATATTTTTTCCCCCTAAAGGTATGAGAAATAGTGAGAAAGTCAGTTTGGCAGGACCATAGAATACAGGCAAGAGAGTAATGCATAAAAAACAAACACATCCATACATGTTTATCCAGTGTCCCAGACAAAACAAAATGGGAATATGGGGCTCTAACTCTCCTGTCACTGATGCAGAGTATGGGGCCTGACTTTGGAAGGGTGTCTTTTACAGCCATGAGTTGAGCTAGAGGGAAGGAATTAGACATAGGGGGTAGGAAGTACATAATCTTCTCAGTGGCATTTGTGCACCTGTACAACTGTCCTGAAGTGCCAATAACAATGAAGATTGCAGAGCAGCAACAAAAAGAGGAATGCAGGACTGAGTGTTAGACAGTGGTGGGTGAAGAATAGGTAAAGGTTGTATTAGAGACAAACCTGACAACTGACTCTTGGGTGGAAGGTGGGATGCAACTAAGAGTGTGTGGATAAATGTTTATTAACTGCCTCTCTGAAAAACAAAAATACATGTGACAAACTCTTAAGTTTAATCTGCATTATTAACATTTTCTCCATTACTTTCTTAAGTCCAGACAATCAACAAAATAATAAACTGAGATCTGATTTGTAGTGTTTCTCAGTTTCTGAGGTATAGATTCTCTCACTGAAAATTTAACAACTGACTCTTGTGAACCCATACGAGCAGTTTCCAGCATTCCACTGGATGCAAACCATCCTTCTACTCTCCACTTGGTTGATCACCTAGCCCTTGGAAGCATTTCATGGCCTCCTTGGAATCATTCCACAGTCTGTCATGACTCTATCTATTGAAGTTACAGGGATCCAGTACAGTACAAAGTCTGTCAAATGATCATTTCTTGCTGTCTGTATACAATCAGACTAACTCATCTCCTAGGCATTACTACTTTCTGATATAATTTATACTATGTCTCCTTCACAGTTCTTCACTAAAGCCTCTTCCTACAGGTAGAAAAAAAGCATTGCCACTATTTTTAAAGAAAGGAATCAAGTGCCTTTTTATTGTCCTAAACATTCAGTTCTTCAGAGACTGAAGAAGTTCATAAGTTATAGCCATTTAGCATTTCCAGTAAAATAATAACATAAGAAGGTAGGCCTTCCTTTCAGGGTAGAATCTCAGGATCATTAAAAGTAGTGCTGAATTTTCCAAATGCAATCTAGCTTCCTCTACCCTTATCCAATTCTGGATCCATCCCTTCTTCAGTGTCTCCCCAAGATATTGATGAACCACCTTTATGGCCTGTGTATACAATGGCATATCATAGTCTGGACAACAAGCATTCTTTCTATTAATTTTTTCTTATGCTTTTGAGTTATAATAGACCTCATTTAGGAATGTTTGCAAAGGTCCAGGCTTAAGAGAATCAGCACAATGTCATCTATAAGCAGGACTCTCCTCTGGACATTGTCTATGACACCCTTGGCAAATATATGTCTCCTACTAATGACTCTCTTTATATTAACAGAGTCTTCAAACCAAGTTACCTCTGTTGTAGCATATTTAAAAGAGTCTTATATGATATTAACATATGCATGGGAAACACCTTGTTGGAGAGCTGTCTTTAAGATGGCATTTTGCCCTACTGAATCAAATACTTTTTACACAATAAACAAATAAGCACAATGGCATCTTATATTCTCTGCATACTTTAATCAATTATATAACTATAATGACATGGCCTGCTGAAGATATGAAAGCCTGACTTTTATAAATGATATTTTATCTTCCTATACCTAAACCAATGATGTCCTTGACATTAAATTCATTATCTCTGCTAAGTCCCTTCTCACAACCTCCCTATTTCAGTCGAGGACATCACCATTATTGTACTCATCCTAGTTCATAATCTAGACATCCTCAAGTCTGTACTCTTTATTTACTCTCTGATCCCTGTAACACCATGCATCAGCAGATTCCCAAAAGAATGCTACTGTGAACAGCTTTTAAGGTTCAGATTACACAGTAATAGTGAACATTCTGTTTATTCCATTACAAATCAAGGCAAATATTCACAATATGTCACAATATAATA
>CM053600.1:92878115-92892384 GCA_028646575.1 Pseudocheirus occidentalis
ATTTAGAACATTTTTTCATATGCTTATAGATATCTTTAATTTCTACCTCTGAAAATTGCCTGTTCATATCCTTTGCCCATTTATCAATTGGGGAATGACTTGTATTCTTATAAATTTGACTCAATTCTCTGTATATTTTAGAAATGAGGCCTTTATCAGAGACATTGGTTGTAAAAATTCTTTTCCAATTTCCCATTTCCCTCTTAATCTTGGTTATATTGGCTTTGTACAGAAACTTTCCATTTTTATGTAATCAAGATTATCCATTTTGCATTTTATAATGCTCTCTAACTCTTCTTTGGTCATAAAGTCTTCTCTTCTCCATAAATCTGACAGGTAAACTATTCCTTGCTTCCCCAGATTGCTTACAGTATCAGCCTTTATACCTAGATCATGCTCCCATTTAGACTTGATTTTGGTATATGGCATTAGATAATGGTCTATGCCTACTTTCTGCCATACTATATTCCAGTTTTCCTGGCAGTTTTTTGTCATATAATGAGTTCTTATGCCCAAAACTAGGGTCTTTGGGTTTATCAAATAGTATTTTACTATAGTCATTGACTACTGAGTCTTTTGTATCCAATCTATTCCATTGATCCACTATTCTATTCCTCAGTCAGTACCAAGTAGTTCTGATGACTGCTGCTTTATAATACAGATTAAAATCTGGTATGGATAGGCCACCTTCCCTAGCATTTCACTAATTGCCTTGATATTCTGGACCTTTTGTTCTTCCAAATGAACCTTGACTCATTTCTTAAAGAGGCCTATTCACTGAATGGGTATGAGCTCACTCTAAGGGAGTACTTGGAAAGGCCTTAGCCTAAAAGAGCCAAGGTCTCCCACTGCATTCTGGGTCATCCAGTCATCCTGATGAATATCTGGTCACTGGATCCAAATGACTATGGAGGAGAAAGTGAGGCTGGTGACCTTGCACAGCCCTCCCTCACTCAAATCAAAGTCAACTCCAAGTCTTGTCATCATTTCCCTGATGCAATGATCCTCTTTGAAAACAAAGGACAAACACAACAATATTGTTTGCTAAATAAAATTGTGTTTTCAATAAGAATATGTCACAAAATAAATCATTCTCATAAAAATTTTATGGGAGCCAGAAATTAGACCTATGGTTCAGTAGTTGTTGGTTTTTTCTCATTCATCCTTTTCTGTTTACAATGCCATATGTAATCTTCTCTATTCTTTTGGAATCTTCCTTTCTATGAGATATTTTGGAAATTGATCCCTGAGTAGTTTTTAAATTGTCATGTATTACATATATTTCTCCTGTATGTTTTGGTGAAGTAGAGACATTTCCCCTATATTCTCAAATGCCATTTCTGCTTTTTCATACATACACTCCACAACGGATACAGAGATGGTCCTACTATTCATTAAAGAATATTCTGTTCTCATCATCTAAATTAAATTTGTCAGTCCACCAAGGCAAAACACCTTCCATCAACTCTCTCCTAATTCACTTAATTTTATCATTTGACTGTGCCTCTCTGTTCCAATCAGTCTCATTTCTGCCATTCCCCACATTTTTCTTATTCTCACTTTTATGCTTTAACAAGAACACTCATTTGTCTACTGAAGAATTCCAACTTATACCAAATAGGCGAATATTTGACTTAAAACTCAACTCTCTCAAGATGTACTTCTCTATCTCCATCCCATTCTGATCATTTTCTTGTTTTATATTTTGCACTTACATGGATATTACTTAAAAGCCACTAGAGAGCAGAAAAAATATATTCTACTTCATTGGTATAGGGTTTGTTAAGTTTTAATATGGTTGCTATTCTACATAATCCTGTTCATGAAAATATTACACATAAATTAAATGCAAATAGAACTTCACAAAATCAAGTGAAGAAACCAAATAAAACGATTTAAAGACACATAAATGATTAATTAATGCATTTACATCCCTCCAAGCAGGATATAAAATATGATATACTGATTTTTGAAAAGAAAATCAAGAGATTTCAGATCATTTACCAAATATGATTCATATAAAGAATATTTGGTTTTACATACTTGGACTTTCAGAATCTTGCTTTTGAAGTCGCTTAATACCACAATGACATCATCTACATATGGTGGAGAGTCTGTTCCTTCATGTCTAAAATTAAAAAAAAACACACAAATATGCAATGTATGCTAAATATAAACTATGATTAAATTATTCATTCCATACTTTCTAGTCTCTTTTATACAACCCCTAGAAATTCATACCTCTAAATATTTTTGTGTGATAAAGGAATATGAAAATTTGGGGTCCTATTAAATTTACTCTCAGTATAGAGAAGCAGACTGGTATAATAGATAAAAGAAATAACCTCAAAATCAGAGCCAAGCTGAGCTCACTTTCTACTCTGACATCTAGGGCCTGTATGACTCAAGACATTCTACTTAGTTTCCCTGAACAACTCTGAGACCATAAGTTGCAGAACAAGTGGTGATCTACATGAATAGAAGGAATTTCCTCTACCAATGCAATTCCAGGTCTGGGCCTAAGTCCTATATGCAAGAAAATAAAACTTTAATAGTTTGGACATATCCAACTAGAAATTTCTTACAATCTGAATAGGGAGAGGTCTAAATAAGATCACTAAGGAAATGAATAATTTTAAGTAGACCATCTACTTTAGAGAACAAGTTACGTTTGTTAAGGAATGTACAACTATCTACTTGTCTGCCCAAAAATTATGTAAATAGAAACAATCATGTTACTATCATAGTTATAGATCATTCTTATTGATTCTTTATCTGCTCATTATAGTAAACCTACATTATTTTATAACTGCTAAGTTTAGTTTCATAACCATATATATTCTGAGTAATAAAACTTAAAAATTATCTTTCATATAAAAATCCTTATAGATTAGCCAAAATTAGTATGATTTACTGTATGTCTTAACCCATTATATCATGAGAGGGAAAAAAATGGAAAAAAGAGGGATGGGTTTATGAAAAACCCTATCCCTTTGCCTAGTTTTGCAACAGGATGTTAATGGAAAAGCAAAAAGAATTGGGGTTCGTCTGCTACTCATGCAAGTGAACATGATATTTCTAAGTCTTTTATTTCCAAATCACCAAAACCAGGTTTATCAAGTACTATAAGGGCTTGTTATAATAAGGCTAAATCCCCACCAGCGAACATTTTAATTAATTTCCATCATATCTAGTTTACAAGTAGTCATCTTTTAATCACAGGTCTTATCAGAGTGAAATGTTAGTTTTATTATCAACTTATATTTAACAAGGAAAAATATCTGAGACAAAAGAACAACAACAAGCAATAGCTAGTATTTGTATAGTGCTTTAAAGTTTGAAAAGTTTTACAAATATTATTTCATTTTCATCCTCACAAAAGTTCTGGGAGGTAGGTACTATTATTATCCCTATTTTACAGATAAGGAAACTGAGCCAGACAGTGGTTAAGTGACTTGCCCAGAGTCATATGGCTAGTAAATGTAGAGGGCTGGATTTGTACCCAAGTCTTTCTGACTTCAGATCTATTGCTTTATTGTACTATACCACCTAATTGCCAAAAACCCAACAACTTGTCCAACATAGTAGGATAAACTCAAGGCAACAAATACTTATTAAACATTGACTAGATGATAGGTATTGTGCTAGGGCACTTTAAACTTCTGCCTTTTGAAGCTTTTAAAATTTATCCCAGTTATGTTATAAGAATTGAAATCTCTCTGGATGCTAAATAATCTATAGTCTGGTTAGTTTGAATTTCAGCCGCTTCTTCATAGATGGAGAGAATACATTTATTTTGAATGCCCTCCTGCCCTTTAATTCCATCTACTTTTCCTATTAGAGGATATAGTCCTTGAGAATTAGTATGGTATCCAATTTATCTTTAGTCTTAAGCATAGTCATGTAGTCGTTACTTATTATATTATATATATTATGGTTATAGCAAATAAATACTTGTTGAGTTGACCTTAAAAAACTGACTTTTGGATGTTGATTGACAGGAGTCTGATATGTGTAACAATACATGAATTAAGGAGAGAAGAGGAATTTAAAGTGTGATCATAATCAATGAAATCTGTTTTGGAATGTATTAACATTGTTCCTATCTGAACAAGTTTCTCCCCACCCCCACATATACTACACATAAACACAGTTCTATTGCAATAAATTGATCAAGAAAAAAGTATACTATCATTTTCATAAATACCTCATCAATCTCAATAACAACAGGAACAATGATAGTAATAATGACAGATAACATTTATATAGTACTTACCATGTGCCAGGCATTGTGCTCAGCACTTTACAATTACTATCTTGTTTGAGTCTCACAGCAACTGTTGGTGATAGATGCTATTATTTATCACTATTTTACAAATGAGGAAACAGAGGCAAATAGGGATTAAGTGACTTGCTCAGGGTCACAGTTAGTGTCTGAGGGGATACCTGAATTCAGATCTTCCTGATTCCAGGACAAGTATTCATTCACTGCACCACCTAGCTACCAGTTCATTACATACAAGAAAAACAAAACCCATTACAAACATGGATAGTGAATCAAAACAAATTTCCACAGTGGCCATGTCCAAAAAATCTTTGTCTCATTCTGTATTCTGTTCTTCATCTTTGTCGGCAGGTGGATAGCATGCTTCCTCATTAGTTCTCTGGATACATGGTTAGTCATGATGAGGACAGTAGTGCATAATAGTATCCCATCACTTTTATGTAGTATAACTCGTTCATCCAGTTCTCAATTTATGAGTACTCCCTCAGATTCCCATTCTCTGCTACCTCAAAGAGAGCTATATTTTTTTTTTGTTTTTTAATTGGTTTATTTACTTCTAGTTTACAGTTCCACAATCCCCTGAGTTTCAAATTTTCTCTCCTTCCTCCCCTCATGGTGGCATGCAATCAAGTATAGGATCTGCAAATGCTTTCACATTGGACATTATTATTAGTCTGGTTGTATAGAAGGGTTGTAACTGATGGAATGAACAACAGGAAAGAGGAAACAAGAGAGCTGTAAATATTGTTGTATATTCTTAGAGTTTGTTCTGATTAAGAATAATCTCTCCTTTAATTTACCCTCCCTCTCATTTTTTCTCCCCTTTACTTTCTATTTCTCAGTCGAATGAAATAAATGTGTTTCTATGCCCAAGTGTTTATATGTGTATTCTTTCTTCTTTTGAATAGTTCAGATAAGAGTGAGGTTCACATGCCAGCCATTCCCTTCTACCTCCTTTCCTTGATCATATCTACTTGTATACCCTGATTGTGTGTGATAATTTTTCCTAATCTTCCTTTCCTTTTCTCCCCCTAGCCAAGTATATTTCTCTTCCCCTTCTTTTTCCATTGTTATCTTAAGATCAAGATATAACAGGAACACACTCAGGCCTAATCTAATTACACTAGTGTGGACTCCATCAATGGTAGGGTTCAGAGGGGACACATGTATCATTTTCCCATATTTGAATATAAATAATTTAGCCTTGTTAGTCTTTTATCATTGTTCATTCATGTTTGCCTTTTTATATTGCTCTTCTATGTTTCAACTTCAATTCAACTCTGCAATTCTGGTCTTCTCATCAGGAAATGTTGGCAGCTCTCTCATTAAAGATTCATTTCAGCTGCCCTCCTCCTCCACCTCTCTCCCCCAGGCACATTATATTGTGTTTTTTTGGTAATTGTTTTTTGGGGGGTTCTAAACCTATCTCCTTTGCCTTCTGAAATATTGTATTCCAAGTATTTCACTCCTTTATAGTCATAGCTGTAAGATTTTGATTTTGGCTTTTCAATGTTTGAATTCTTGAATTCTTCTAGTTTGCTTATAGTCTTTTTTCTTTGACCTGGAAGCTCTCTGTTGTTCCTGGGAGTTTTGTTTTGGGGCTTCTTTCAGGAGGCGTCTGGTGAATTTTTTCTATTTTCTCTCTGTTCTCTGGGTCTTTTAGAGAGTTTTTGCAATAGGCTGTCGTAATGGCAAGCAAAGAAGTAGTTAACACCTTGTTTCAGTTCATGACTGTATCCAGTATTAAGATCCAGAACTTGTGAATCTCACAATTTGTGAACCCTAGATCTTGTGAACTCCTGGGGAGGAGCTAATGACCATATATAAGGAGAGGTCCAGGCTGGAGAGAGCAGAACTGAGAAGGGAGCTCTTGTGGTGGAGAAAGAGAAAACTTGTGGTATCCCAGCACTCTATGTTTGTCTGTTCTGTTTGTGTTGATGTTTGTTTCTGGTATTTTCTACAGAAGCCCTGGGACCTTAATGGAAGCCCTGAAAGAATATTTTCCGGTTGTCTATTTATAGAAATCCTGGAGGAGGGATTCAGAGTTCCTGGCACTGTACTGATGATTTGTGTTGAATTCTCAGACCTTGGTGGGTCTGAGCTGATTTCACAGGCAGATAGTGAATTGATGATGGTGCTTACATTGTGTATGAATATTATTGTGGCTCAGTTAAGCTTTGTCTTCTCAGAAATAGGAACTATGAAGGACTTGAAGTGGACAGGACACTGTGAGCTTCAATATGAAATGGGAACTGGACAAGGAACTGGATAAAGAGCTGGACAAGGAACTGGAAGCTGCCTGCTTTTGAACCCAGGTGACAATTGTGTAGATTTGGGCAGGAGCTGGAACCATGGAAGAGGAACTATGGAAGCTGAGAGCCAGTCTTGAGTCAAGATGAAAAGATTTCTTCTTGGGTTCCTGATGCTGACTGAGAAGATTATGATTTATTGTGATCTAGGGGTGGAGAACTTTGTCCTTCATACTTTGTGACTGAGTTAAGGACTTACTTAATGATTGAGTTACTAAATGATTGTACTTTGTTTAAAATTATGTGGCCACTTTGGTGAAAACTGTGTAGCCATTTTAGTGATAAGTTATGTCATAACATTGTGAATACTGAACTTTTATTTCTGTGAATATTTTGCTTTAATTTATTGCTGAACAAATAGAGAGTTCACTATACTATGTAATCAGAATGTTGAAGCTGTTCACAGCAACAGTCCTCTGGAAAGCTGCTCGAGCTTGGCTTTACAGCTGTCTATGTTCTTTTTTTGGTCATGTTCAGATAGTTTAATGTTCTTCAATTTTCAGGGAATTTGTTGTTTGGGCAGGGCAATTTTGTAACTGTTGTGCCAAGCTGTTAATTGGAAATCCTCTTTCCAATTCTTTCTTCCATAGCTCTCATTTCTTTTCTCTATTTTTAACATTAATTTAAATTATTTTTCTTTCTTTTTGTTTTTTTTTTTGGAGGGCAGTTGGGGTTAAGTGACTTGCCCAAAGTCACACGGCTAGGTTTTGTTTTGGGGGGGAGGGTTAAGTGTCTGAGATCGGATTTGAACTCAGGTCCTTCTTACTCCAAGGCTGGTGCTCTATTGACTGCGCCTCCTAGCTGCCCCAGTTTAAATTTTTTTTGAGTCCCAAGTTCCCTTCCTACCTTCCATTTATTGAGAAGGTAAATAATATGAAATTGATCATACATGTAAAGTCATGCAATATATTTCCATATTAGTGATATTGAAAAAAAAAACAAGAACTATAAAGAAAGTGAAAAAAAGTATGCTTCAGTTTGCACTTAGAATTTACCAGATCTCACTCTGGAGGCAGATATCTTTCATCATGAACCCTCTGGAATTGTCTTGAATCATTACATTGATCAGCCCAGCTAAATCTTTAATGGCTGATCATTGTCACAATATTGGTGGACAATGTTATTCTGGTTCTGCTCACTTCAATTTGTATCATTTCATATAAATCTTCCCAGGTTTTTTTGGAACCATTCTGCTTATCATTTCTTATAGCACAATTGTAAGGCATTCTCTGAATTTCTACTTCTTTGCCACCACAAAAAGAGCTGCTGTAAATATTTTTGTACATGAAGGTCCTTTTCCCTTTCTTTGGTGATCTCTTTGGCATAGAGAACTAGTAATGGTATTGGTGGGTCAAAGGGCATGCACAGTTTTATAGCACTTTGGACATAAATCCGTATCATTCTCCAGAACTGTTGGATCAGTTCACAACTCCACCAGCAGTACAGTACTGTACGTCTTTTTCCATATCCTCTCCAGCATTAATACTTTTCTTTTTCTATGATGGTAGCCAATCTGATAGTTATAAGGTGGTACCTCAAAGTTGTTTAAATTTGAATTTCTCTAATAAATAGTGATTTATAGTATTTTTAATGTGATTATTTATAACTTTGATTTCTTCTTCTGAAAACTGCCTGTTCATATGCTCTGACCAGTTATCATTTAGAGATTGGCTCATATTTCTATCATTTTTGTTCAGTTCCCTATATATTGAGAAATGTGGTCTTTATCAGAGACACTTGTTACAAAAATTTCCCAGTTTCCTGCTTTTCTTCTAATTTTGGCTATGTTAGTTTTGTTTGTGCAAAATATTTTTAACTTTATGTAAAAAATTATCCATTTAACTTCCCGTGATCTTCTCTATCCCTTGTTTTGTCACAAACTCTTCCAGTATTCTTAGACCTGATAAGTAAATTTTCTCATGCTCCCCTAACTTATTTATGGTACCACCTTTTATATCAAATCATGCATATATTTTGGCCTTATCTTGCGCTGTATTGGGAGATGTTAGTTTATGCCAAAATGCTTTGAAGTTTTTCCAGCAATTTTTGTCAGTTGGTGAGTTTTTGCCTCTAACACTTGGATCTCTGGTAACCATCAAATCATATGTAAAGAGTGATAGCTTTGCTTCCTCATTGTCTATTTTCTCATTTCTATTTTTTTCCTCAAGAGCTTTCATTTCATTTACAAAAATATAAGAGAACTCCTGCTTCATCTCGTCTAGAATTTTAGCTGAATTTGTCCCCAAGCTGTATTTTTTCCTGTGGCATTGATGAGGTGTATAGGCTCTGGGACACCCTTCCCCTTCCCCCTTTTGAGCTCTCCTTCAATCTTTGAGGTACATACTCTGGGAAACCTCTTGAAGTCTGATTGAATCTTCAGGAGGCATTTGCAGAGGCCATAAGTATTTCATTGTGGCTGGGCCCAAACCTGTTACTAGCCTGACCCTCCATTGTCCATCTGCTTCCCACCCTTGAGCCTATCAAAATATCAATCCACTCTTGCATTGACCTCATTAACTCCACCTGAAGTCCCTCCTCAAACTCATTACTGGAGTATGACCTCATTGACTCCTCCTGAAGACCCTCCCCAGGCTCCTCCTCTGAACCACCCCTGGATTCTTCTGTATATAAGACCCCATCTTCCCTCCATCTTCATGAGAGCGCCGTAGAATAGCTTAGCAGAGGCTTGCTCTGTGAGAGCGCTGTGACATAGCCTAGCAGAGACTTCTTCTGTGAGAGCACCATAGAATAGCTTAGCACAGTCTTGCTCTGTATGAAAGCTCCAGAAAACAACCTAGCATAGACTGTCTCCTTAAGAGTCTACCCCATATGGCGAACTTGAACTTTCAATAAACTTTACTTTTTCTTTGGCTGAGAAGACTTGAGTGGAATTCTTTCTGCAGGACCTGGCATGTTGGTATTTTGGGGTCTCAGGCAGCCCTAACACTCTTTGGGTACCTCTTCAGCATAGCTTGTAGATGTTTTAGAATCATTCTCTTCTTTTGTGTCTGTGTCTTAGGCATCATTGATGCCATAAAAATTTATGATGGGGAGAGTCTTTTTTGGTTTGACTATTTTTTTTTTTTTTGCTTTTTGGAGGGCAATTGGGATTAAGTGACTTGCTCAAGGTCACACGGTTAGTTTTTTGTCTTAAGTGTCTGAGGCCGGATTTGAACTCAGGTACTCTTGACTCCAGGGCTGGTGCTCTATTCACTGCGCCACCTAGCCACCCTTTGACCATTTTTTTTTTTTAAAATCTACTTCTTAACTTTGACTTTAATGTTTGGGACAAGCTCTTTCATACTTTTGGTGGAAAGATATGGGTTGGTCCTGTGGCTACTTTGTTAGGGGGTATTGAATATTTTGTTATTCTCACATCTCAGGAACAGATTAGAGACTAGAGAGCTTTCTGTGCTCCCAAAGTGGTCTATTCCACTTTTCCCACGAATTTTAGGAACCCAACCCATGGTGATCACCTAAGATACCTGGCCCATCCCAGTATACTAAATCATCCTTTTAACTGTCCTTTCATTGTGGCCCTATCACTTAATTCCTTTCAATGTCTGCACCTGGTCCACTCCAGACTACTTGCCACTCCTTAATCCCATTCAGATCTTTCCAAAGTAGTCTTTTTCTGTATAAAAGTACCAATCTTACCCCCATTAAATTGCACAGATTTCTCACAGGTTTCTATTAGCAATACAAAAACAATAAACCTTCTGTATTCTGAAAAAAAATGTGGTCTGTTCCAGGGCAAAGTCTGTTTTCTCCCTTTTCATCTGAAATCCACAAGTTCCTTACCTAGGTTTGAGTTTATTCAAAAATAGATCCCTGTTGGACTTGACTCCTATAAGCCAGCTGAAAAGCTCTGTTGTTTCAGAGGGGCATAAATGGTATGATCATTCTTTGGCTTGGATTCCTCTCTTAGTTATCCTCTACAGATTGGATTAGATATTGGAAGTGAAACCTGATTGGAATCTGGGGTCTGAACCAAACTACTGCTGCTGGCTTCTGAACTTCCTCCTTTCTTTGTGCACTGTTTAGGGCCTCAGTACACAAGGACATCACTTCTATATGCATGTCCCTTTATCATTCCACCCTAGGTCAGTGATCCAAAACTGGATATTGTATGACAAAGCTTCCAGTTCACTCACACTCATCCTCACACCCAATATTTGCAGACCTTTCTGTCTGCCATCCCCTCAGCAGAGCTAAATAAAAGGCATTCTAACTTTTTCTGGATTTCCATATCAGGATTTGAGTTAGTCCATTTCTGGGTGTATTTGAAGGAGTCTGAAGATAGGAACTCACCACATTACTTCTTACCATTTTGCCATCTTGGATTTTTACAATTTATCAGCATTAGTATCTTATGGATAGTGGCAGTAAAAAAAAATGTTCCTCATTTGAACAACCATCTTGAACATGTCAACTTTACTGAACAACCAATTATTCTCTAAATAATAACAATACTTACGAAGGTATTCAGTCAAAATAATTGGCTTCTCCGAGAAGCCTCCCATTATTAATGCTGTAACACTTCTAGCATGCTTATCCTGCATTTCCTTTGTACTTATATAGCTTGCATATGGTGAAGGGGTTTCCTACAAAGAGGGTTAGGGGTGCTCAGGACCCCAAAATACCAATATGCTGGGTCCTGCTGAAAGAATTAGACTCATGTCTTCTCAGCCAAAGAAAAGTAAAGTTTATTGATAGTTCACCATATGGGGTAGACTCTTAAGGAGCCAGTCTATGTTAGGTTACTATGTGCTCTCACAGAGTAAGTCTGTGCTAAGCTATTCTATGGCACTCTCACAGAGAGCAAGTCTGTGCTAAGCCAATCTATGGCACTCTCACATCACATGGAGGGAAGATGGGATGTTATATACAGAGGAATCTAGGGGTGGTATGGAGAAGGAGTTTGGGGAAGGTCTTCAGGAGGAATCAATGAGGTCAGACTCCAGTAATGAGTTTGGGGAGGGTCTTCAGGAGGAGTTAATGAGGTCAATGCAAGGGTGAATTGATATTTTGATAGGCTCAAGGGTGGGAAGTAAATGAATAATGGAGGGCTAGGCTAGTAACAGAGGTTTGGGCCCAGGCACAATGAAAAATTTTGGCCTCTGCAAATGCCTCAAGTGGGAAGATTTAATCAGACTTCAAGGGGTTTCCCAGAGCCTGCACCTCATTAATGTTACATTGCAATTACTTGCAAATATCCTTAACTCTTTCAATGAATCCCTAAGCAGATATATAGGCTTTAGAGAGTGAGAAATACATCTTATATATCTTTCATTATTATTAAAGGAATACAATCTGAAATCTAAAGTGATCAATGAGAGACAACATGTTTTTTTTTTTGTCAAGTTCAGGTTATGACAGACAACTTCATTTCCTTTCTAGATGAGTAGTAGGCTAGTAGGCTAGGCAGTAGAAGAATTAGGTAGATTTCAAACTATATCAATGACCAAACCCAAAGAGTAGTCATTAGAAGTCAATAGCTACTTGCAAGGAGGTCTTTACTCAAATACCTCAGACAATTTTACTCAATTGTTTAACATTAATTATCCTTGTCTAAAGGTACAGATGACAAAAAGCTAGTAAGGATAACTAATGCAGTGGATGAGAGGATTAGGTTTTATAAAGGCTCAACAGGCTAAGCTAATAAGCTGAATCAAATAATATGAAATTTAATAAGGACAAATATAAATTTTATACTTGGGTTCAAAAAAATTATCCTTATAAGCACAAGCATGGCTAGGTTGCAAAATAGAAGGAAAAAATGGAATTTCTCATTTCCTAACTGTTCCTTCTAAATAAACTTGTTTGGAGGTCAGTTTACTGCTTTAACTATTTTGATCTGTCTTTCTCCAAATCAAAAATTTGGAATAAATATCAAATCGAATCAGAAAGGAGAGAAGGGATGAAGAAAGATGAAAGTAGATATTGCTAGCAGCTTGTAAGCAAGAAGTTTAGTCATAGGTCAATGGAGGCCTGTGATAGATATGCTATGTTGTTATATCAGTAGATGCTCTAATATAATGTGGTGAGAATAAAGGTAAGACTGTGAACTCCGTTGATAATAAGGACAAAGTCAGTTGAAGAAACATGATTTTCTCAGTTTTATTTTGTAGATAAAGAAAAATTTTCACAAAAAAATATTTTGATCTTGAAAGTACACTTAGAAATGCTTTAGTCATATTGGCACACATATACTGTTTCTAGTCCTGAATGATATAAAGAAACATACCAAAACAAAAGTTATAGCTAGAGTCTAAGCTGGGGATAATGTCAACCAAGAGTCATAAAATTCAACAGTAGTCAGATCTTGACAACCAATGGTAAGATTATCCAACTAACACTGATGTTAGTTGCTATATGAAACTTAACTCCAGTATTTGCTATTTTTATACTAAAGCTTTATATTCTATCTGAAAAAAAAGACATTTCATATTTATCTTTTCACTGGGGTATTTGTTCGATAAGTTTTAAAAAACTTATTTAAAGTATCTGGAAAATTCCCTAATTGTATAAACATATTTCCCCCCAACATCTCCAGTCATGTTGTCTCCTCTATGACCATTGTCTCCATTCCTTCCTGATTTGAAGATTAGATGTGACCTTGTAAACACCCTGGGCTTTGATAAACTGGTTTTAGGCCTCAACAGCACTTCCTGGACATTGCCAGCTATGCCACAATGAATGTACTACCTAATCTCCCCTTTATACATTATCTTCCCCTTCTAGAATATAAACTCATTGAGGACAAAGATTATCTTGTTTATTTTTATTTGTGTCTCTAGCACTTAGCACAGTACCTGGCAAATGGCAAACACTTAATAAATTTTTTTCTATCTATCTAAAATGGGAACAAATGTTCACTGAAATGTCTATAGATCTGTCTATGCTACATAACTGAAATAAGAGTTAGCAGAATGGGGTTTTACCACAACAGAAGGAAATATATTTATCATGATGAAAAACATAATAAACAATTGAATATATATATAACAGTTTACTTAAAGTGATAGATGTTAAAATTAGTGGTTTAAAACCTCAAAAGCATTTCCTTGTCTTCAGAAAAAATATTTCAATATCAGATTTTCCCAGGGAATGTTTTTTGTTCAATTTATATGTCAAAGAATTTATCATGATTACATATTGACTAAGGTATTACAATGAAGTCATTTGTAATGAAGACTTGCTTTCCCTATTATCTTACAAAAGTCTTCTATAACTACCTAAATAATGATAGCACAAAGATTTAAGGGGGGGGGAAGCTTGATTTCGGTAATACCTATAGAAAAAGTAAAAATCAATTGTTTTGAAGTCCATGGTGATGATTAAAACTGATAAAGTGTAAACTTTAACCAACTCATTTGAATATTGCCAACATTATCATGCTAAAGGTTATGACTATATAGTACCGATAACATACAAACATTTAAAGTCAATGTGAAGAGGGTGCCCAAAGAGTGTTAGGGCTGCCTGAGACCCCAAAATACCAACATGCCGGGTCCTGTGGAAAGAATTCCACTCAAGTCTTCTCAGCCAAAGAAAAAGTCAAGTTTATTGTAAGTTCAAGTTCGCCACGTGGGGTCTATCACACAGAGTAAGTCTGTGCTAAGCTATTGCAAGGCTATTTCACACCCATGGAGGGAAGATAGGGTCTTATATA
>CM053600.1:92892484-92903667 GCA_028646575.1 Pseudocheirus occidentalis
GGATTGATATTTTGATAGGCTCAAGGGTGGGAAGCAGATGGACAATGGAGGGCCAGGCTAGTAACAGGTTTGGGCTTAGCCACAATGAAATACTTATGGCCTCTGCAAATGCCTCCTGAAAATTCAATCAGACTTCAAGAGATTTCTCAGAGTAAGTACCTCAAAGATTCAAGAAGAGCTCAAAAGGCTGGGGGTGGGGCGGGGTCCCAGAGCTACACCTCATCAAATGGATCATAGACTTAGGGTTTTCTTTTCCCTTTCTGTTTTCAATGACGGAATTGGAAGAGAAAATAAAAGCTTTTAATTATAATATTGGAGCTAGAAGGCATCTGAGAAAGGTGAAACTACCTAATATACAGATGAGGAAAGTGAATCCCAAAGAGGTTAAGTGATTTGCTGAATGTCACACAGGTAAACCGTCTACTTCTTATAGAAAACTTCCATTAGTCATATACACAGTAAATTAATTTTATCACTATATTTATCACTAACTACTTTAAAAGTTTTGGTCCTGGATTACTGATCTAGCATTCAACAACATTTAAGTTCTTTACCAATCCTACTAGTCTACATATCTACTGCAAAGTTACAAAATCATAAATACTGAGGGAAAATTAACAATGAATGGCTTCTTCTAGCATGTGAAACCCCTTTGTTTGTTTCCCATGATCCTTGACAAAATCTTAGTGGTCAAAGATAAGAAGGATGAGGAATGTATCCTTAAATAAAATTGGGCAAATCTAGAATTTAATGCTTTTTTCTTTTAATTTATAATTACAACAGCTTACATGCTTCATCTGAAGTGTACTTTGTAATTTACAAAGCATTTTCACATTCATTATTTGATTTTTACAATGAGTTAATCAAGAGGTGAAAATGGGGATTCTTTTTTTTTAAATAGGTGTAAGCTAAGAAAGTTTAAGTGAATTATCCAAAATCACCTGATGAGTAAGATACAAAGACAATAAAACAACAATCATTGATTAAATATTTACTATGTACAAATCACATTTTGTTAGGTTAGGGATATAAAGACAAAATTTGACTAGAGATGGAAAGAAAAAAATTAAACAGCTTCTGACTTCAAGGAGCTTGAAATTTTATTGGAAAAAAACAACATATACATATACAAGTAGATATAAAAGGAATATTTTTAGGAGATGAAACTGGCAGCTGAAGACATCAGAAAAGTTCTCATGTAGGAGATAGTGCTTGAGTTAAGCAATGAAAGAACCTAGGGATTCTAAGAGGTTGCATGCATCCCAGAGATGGTGGAGAGGCTGTGTGCCAAAGTACAGAGATAAGAGACAGAATGTCATGTGTGAGGGACAACATGGAATTAATGAAATGG
This sequence comes from Pseudocheirus occidentalis, assembly GCA_028646575.1. Taxonomy (NCBI): domain Eukaryota; kingdom Metazoa; phylum Chordata; class Mammalia; order Diprotodontia; family Pseudocheiridae; genus Pseudocheirus; species Pseudocheirus occidentalis. The sequence goes on from CM053600.1 coordinate 92,893,836, forward strand.
AGAAATGAAGGATAAGTTTGGAAGAGATTATAATAGGCTTCAAGTGCCAAACAGAAGTTTGCATTTTATCCTAGCTCAAGCTAATAGAGTGCTGCTGGAATTTCTTGATGAGGGGAATGACATGGTCAGAATCTTTAGGAAAATCACTTTGGCAGCTCTGGAGAGGATGGATTAGAGAGGGAAGAGACTAGAGGTTGGGATACTACTTAGGAGATTACCAAAAAACTCCAGATGAGAGGTGACAAGTACTTAGATGAAGACAGCAGACAGAGAAGGGGATGGGTGTGAGATATGGAGATAGAACTGACAAGACTTGGCAACTGATTGATTGAATGTCAGTTGCTAAACTGGGCTATGAGAAAGAGCAGGGTTAAAGATGATTTCTAGGTTTCCGACTAGGATGGCTGACAGCAGAATGATACTCTCAGTGGGAAAGAGGTGGGTCAGGGGGAGAAGAATAATGAGATTAGTTTTACCAAACCCATTAAAGCTAAGGAACATTTTCTTATATGTTATTATGCAATTGTAATAACTCTCTTGTAAAAGCCAGTACATAAGATGATCACGTTATTCCAAAATAGGGTTACTCACATAGTTATCTGATAAATATCTTCAGATTTCCCTTGGCGTAATCTCAGAATCCAAGCACCAGGGTTTGCTTTTAATTGAAAATATCCCTTGTGAGAAGAAAAGAGGATCACTGAATCAGAGTACTGTGACTAGAATTAAGTGTCCAAGAGAACAATTATTAAGTAGGGATAATGGTATCATACATAGTGTAGCAGTTTAATAAAGAGTTTTTTAAATTGGGTTGGAAGGGACCTTTCAATCTTATCTCGTTTATACCTCTACCTCTAAGCAGGATTGCACCAGAAACAGTAATACATATTTAAGTTATTCTAGAAGAGATTCCAATTTTCCTCAGTAAAATGTTCCAAAACCAAGACCCTCCTTTCCCTTTAATGAATTTATTCCTAATACCATTCAGTTTTGTTTCCTGAAAACTGATCTATAGTGATAAAACAAAGTTTATTTAACCACATGAACATAAAATCTAATAAGATTAAGGGTCAGTTACTACTTACACTTCTAATTCAACTTCTCAATTATTCTTTTGTTTATGCAACACACAATATAGGCATTCCTTCATTTTTATCTTAGCACTTCAGAGTTCAACTGTACTCTATTATAGATCTGGGACATGTTTTTAAGAATGCAGCTCTGTTGATATAATTAATTAATGAAGGGGGATGCCCATCCCTTTTTCTTTGCTGCCTCAAATCTTACCCATCTCATCATGGCCCATTTCAATGGTCACCTCAGCCAGAAAATCTCTCCTAATTTCCCTAATTGTAATAGATTCTTTTTCTTTCTCTTTAGACATTAAATAACTCTTTGTATTTCTCCTGTGGAATTATTGTCTAATGGTATGGTGCTACTTAAGTATTGTACTCCAATGCTTCACTATTGCACAAACATGATCCAGAGTTCTTGAGCATCACCTGATTGATACATATATGCAGACAGAATGTACCAACCTGAAAAACTTTCAGTCCTACAATGCCAGTCAACTGGTTAGCTTCTAGGTAATGATTTTTTTGAACACATCACCCATAAAAGATAGGCTGTGATCTGCACTTGCGGAGGAAGTAGAAATCATGAGTCCATTACAGTTATTTATCATTATAAATGTTTCATTCTCTCTGCTAGACTAGGAGCTCAATAAGGATGAGATGTATATTAATTATTTCTCCTAGGATCTAGCAAATTGTTCTGCACATTTATTTTTGGTAAGAGAGTGGTGATTTCATCTATTTGGGTAATGTTAGCTGTGGAAGCCTTCTTCCAGTTATGCAAATAGGCAATTGATGAACTGGTGCATGGAGTTAAGTGACTTGTCCAAGTTCACACAGTTAATTTGTACAAGAAGAACTTAATCCTAGGTCTCCCTGACTTTACCACGATACCTTTCTATTATATATAAATAAAGTGCTTAACAAATGTTGAATTAGATGATATGGGAAAATAACTACTTTTACACAATACTCACAAGGTTGGCCATCACAATGGTATCAACCATAACAGGATTCTTTTTCATGCCTAGGGTAAACTGAAGTCCCCGAGGAGGTTGTCCAGTAGTTTCATCAAAGCACTGTCCTTCAAGTAGTAGATATTCTAGTTCATATTCTGCTCTGATAGTTCCTTCAATCTATGAAGGTAATATTTCATACTTTATGTAAGGTATTTTCATCTTTCATAATGTGAATTCCATAAGTTAGAAATAGTTTTACCATAACGTAATAAAAGAGAAGAGTATGTATAATCAATTCAATCCTTTTATTTGGAAGCTTCTGATAGATTATGGAACTGTATAGATTTCTAGAATAGTTCTAAAGAGCAACCATTATCACTTTTCCATCCCACAATATTAGCAGGGTACAAAACTATCTGAGTTTATGTAACAAATGGTAAGCCCAAGAAGCTGTGGAACAGAAATATATATTGTATATGTAGCATTTATGAGTCAAATTGAATATGAAGATTTGGGCTGGGAATGCTCTTGAGGAATAAAGGAATACATTCTGGTCCACATCTTGTAATGATCTCTTTTTCCTAAAGATCTCAAATCCAACGGCATTCTCTCTACCTTCATCCTTCTTGACCTGCTGATCATTTTCTTCTCTTGGATACTCTCTTCTCTCCAGTTTCTCAGGACTACTCTCTCCTGGTTCTCTTCCTAACCTTCTGATGGTTCTTTCTTAGTTTCTTTTGTTGACTTCATTCAGGATATACCAACTAATCATGAATATCCCTGGGGCTCTGTCCTGGGCCCTATTTTCTTCTTTCAAAGAATCAAAGATGATTCTTTGATCTACTTTTCCAACGCCAATTCCCCTCCTCACCTCTAGCATCTCTAATTGCCTACTGAACATCTTGAATGGCCCTCATCATCTCACACCTGGACTATTTTAAAATCGTGTGGTTGGTCTCCCTGACTCAAGTCTTTCTCCACTGCAATCCGTCTTCCACAAAGCCATTAAATCAATCTTCCTAAAGTGGAAGCATAATCATGTAGCACTGTCTCACCTTCCTTTTTAAATAAATTCCAGTGGCTGCCTATTACTTCCCTGATCAAACATAATTTTTTGTTTGGTTTTTAAAGCCCTGTATAACCTGGCCCTCTTCTGCCTCAATAGCGTTCTTAAACCTTATTCTTCTTCACATACTCTGCAATACAGTGGCATTGGCCTTGCTGTTCTTTACAGAACATATTCCATTTCTTCACTGCATATTTTCATAAATTGACCCAATACCTGGAATTTTCTCCCTCCTCATCTCTGCCTCATGACTTCCTTCAAGACTCAGATAAAATCATATCTTCTGCAAGAATGCTTTCTAGGTCCCCCTTAAAACTTATGCCTTCTGTCTTCAATCATATTCACTTTATCCTTACAGATTTTGTTTGTAAAGATCAGATTAAACTCTGAGCTCCATGAGATCAGGGGCTGTCTTTCTGCATTTCTTTGTATCCTCATCAACTGATATGGCACATAGTAGGTGCTTAATAAATGCTTACTAATTTGATGAACAAAAGGCAAGGAAGTAGAACTGAAGGATGTACTCTTGCTACAGCATTAAAGAGACAACTTGATTATAAAGATTTGGACTAGGAATACTCTCAAGGAATACATGAATAAATTCTGGTTTAGATTTTTCCTGAAGGGTCCAAATCTATGATTCCAAAGGCTATCCTGAGGATTCTAGTTTGCCTGTAGAAGGGGAAGGAGGGTTCCAAAAGATCTAGAATTGAATTGGATCCCTCAAAACCTATATTTGAATAGATTGAAATCATTCAGAAAAAATAGAACAGAGGAAGTATGAACTGAATTTTGATGATATTTATACATGAGGTTGAGCAATATCAGGAAAACACAGATTAGGCAGATAAGTGTCATAGTGGTTAGAATGCTGGACTTAGAGTCAGGAAGACCTGAGTTCAAATTCAGTCTCAGACATTTACTAAATATGTGACTCAGGACAAGCCACTTAATTGTTCTATGCTTCAATTTTTTGATCTATCTTACAGGGCTGTTGAGAAGATCAAATGAGATAATATTTTTAAAGCACTTTAAAAAATGCTATATAAATGCTAGCTATTTATTATTAGGAACACAAACTTGAATTAGTTGGAAAACATGACCACATTCTCTGAGAGAGAGGCAAAAAGAGGAAAAATGGAGAGGAGCCCCACCTAGGAGTAGTTTTGGCCAGGTACTATACAAGACAGTTCTCCATGGTGCAGGCTTAGAGGAAAATCAGAAAGGAATGATGGTATGGGTATAATGCTGTCTTTGGAGTTAAAGGACTTGAAGAACTGCCCCTGTGACTTGTATGATCACGGACAAGTCATTCAAACTTTATGGGTCTCAGTTTCTTCATCTATAAAATGGGGGGAATGAACTAAATGGACTCAAAATCAAGTCTAAATGGGTGGATGATCCAGGTATATAGGCTGATACTGTAAGTAATCTGGGGAAGCAAGGAATAGTTTACCTGTCAGATTTATGGAGTAGGGAAGACTTTAAGACCAAAGAAGAGTTAGAGAGCATTATAAAATGCAAAATGGATACTTTTGATTACATTAAATTGAAAAGTTTCTGTTCAAACAAAGCCAATGTAACCAAGATTAAGAGGGAAGTGGGAAATTGGGAAAGAATTTTTATAATCAGTGTCTCTGATAAAGGCCTCATTTCTAAATGAGGGAAATTGAATCAAATCTATAAGAATACAAGTCATTCTCCAACTGATAAATGGTCAAAGGATATGAAAAGGCAATTTTCAGAGGCAGAAATTAAAGATATCTGTGAGCATATGAAAAAACGCTCTAAATCACTATTGATTCAAGAAATGCAAATCAAGACAACTTTGAGGTACCACATCTCACCAGTCAGATTGGCTAAGATGACAAAACAGAAAAATGACAAATGCTGGAGAGAATGTGGAAAAATTGGACTACTAATGCATTGTTGATGGAGCTGTGAACCGATTCAACCATTCTGGAGAGCAATCTGGAACTATGCCCAAAGGGCTTCTAAATAATTGCATACCTTTTGACCCAGTAATACTACTTCTGGGGTTGTATCCCAAAGAGATCATAGAAATGGAAGACCCATATGTACAAAAATATTTATTGCAGCTCTCTTTGTGGTGGCAAAAAACTGGAAATTAAGGCGATGCCCACCAATTGGGGAATGGCTAAACAAATTGTGGTAAATGAATGTAATGGAATACTACTGTGCTATAAGAAACGGGAAGGAGATGGACTTAATATTTACCAGGAGACGCTTATACAAACTGATGATAAGTAAGAACAGCAGAACCAAGTGAAATTTGTACACAATCACAGACACATTGAATGTGTGACAACCAACTTTGATAAAGTGGACCCTTCTAAGCAGCACATAATTATAAGACATCTCTAAAAGTCTTAGGATGGAAGGAGATGTCTACATTCAGAGAAAGATCAAGAGAACAGAGCCTAAATGGAGACAGAAGCAAACTACGTGCTCTTGTTCTTTTCCAGGTTTGATTTTGTTTCTTCTTTCCCATTGGTTCAACTCCATTGGTTACAACCCTCCTTAACAACCAGACTAACGTCCAATGTGAAAGTATCTGCCAATCCTATACTTGATTGCAAGCCTCCATGGGGGAAGGGGTAGGGGAGGGAGGGGAGAAAATTTGAAACTCAAGATATTGTGGAACTGAATCTTGTAAACTAAAAGTAAATAAACAAATCAATTTAAAATAAAAATTTTAAAAATCCCATGGGAAAACAAAGTCTCTTTCAACTCAGTTCCTATGATCCTGTGAAGGGGGATAAAGGATGGCTAGCAGGGAATGCGAAAGAAGCATGTCAGATATACAGAACTATGAGCTAGTGATATGACACTGTCAAAATGTGAAGAAAACAGGAAAATACCTATTAAGGCAAGAGTCTAAGTTACAAGGTATTTAAAAAAATTTGAATTAAGAGACACTTCCAATATTACTTGTTCACTGTGGTTCTAAGTACATTCCTTAGTATCTTTAGGACCCTCTGTAGGCCAGAATCATTGAGGCATTTGACTGTAGGCTATGGATCATGTTTAGCAATAATTAAATGTAAAGTTGTTTCCACATTTCCTTAGTTTATGTATCTGAAATACCACTTTTATTATTTATTATTACAGAACCAACATTCCCTTAGAGATTAAGTTACATGAATTCAACTTATTTTTAACTATTCAAGTCAATTATTTATACCTGGGAGAGTATCCACTATATATTTACTCAGGTTCAAATGAGGGAAATACCTTTTCATCTTCTATTAATTCTCCCCATGTCAGTAGATGAATGATGGTCATTGCCCATACTCTTTTTCACATGGTTTTAGCTGAGATAAAAGTCTCTATGTACATGTAATGGGGGGTGGTGGTATATGGTTTTCTTACTTTTCCTTTGATCTTATTGTGGTACAGTAGGAAAAATACTAGATTTAGGACTAGAGAAATTGTTTTCATATTCTGTCTCTGACATTTGTTACTTCTATGGCCCTGGGCAAGTAATTTAATATCTCTAGGCCTCTTCCCTCATTTATAAAAAGAAGATCATGGACTAAAAAACTTCAAAGAACTTTTGATATTGAAACCTACTGCCTGGGGCTTTTTGTCCTTTTGGTCCTTGTGTAGAAGATGAAGAAGGTAATTATTTTTTGTTCTATAGATGCATACAGGTCTTATTAACAGTAACACCTTGTAAGGGGGGAAGGTTAAGCAACTTATTATGAAAATATTCATTAACAGTCATCTATAAAGGTAATTTCAGTAGTAGAGTAATGTGATAATATTCAGTGCTTTGAATTCTACTGGAACACTACCTTCTAAAAGAAACCTTTCTTGATCCCTCCAGTTGCTATTGATCTCCTCTACAAAAATTTATCTTGCATTTATTTTGAATATGGTGTGAGCTGGAATTTGTAACACCCCTGCTCAACTGGTCCCTCCCCTCCCCTCCTGCCCACTTGATGATATAATAAAAGAGGAAGAAAAATGGGCAAGATGGTGCTAACCATTTTAAGTGAAGCATGAAGAAAAGCTTTTGCATTGCTGTCCCTTTATAAACTGAGATTCTTTTTCATGGAATTAATAGAAGCAGCTTGCCATTGGCTGACTGGAGATAGCCATTTGCCCAGAGTCCTATAAAAACAAGCCTACCAGCTTTGGGAGACAACAGAAGCAGAAGAGCTTTGTGGAGTATGAACCCTTGAAGTATAGAAGAGAGTTAACTTTGGAAGAAGAACTGAGACCTATAGAGAGGTTCACTCTTTGCCTTCCTTCTTGCTTCTTTATCAGAAAGTAGGTGGGGTGGGGGAAGGTATTTCTTTCTCTTTCACCCTACCCATCAACCACAGGATCTTGTAGTGTAGCTACATATTCTGTAGGAGACACCTGACCCTATATAGGGCATGTTCAGGAAAGACCAGAGAAAAATACTGGAGGCAGCTCAAAGGAGTATGACAACAGAGAGGAGAGTAAACTGTGTATTCAAGAGAGAATAAACTCTGAGAATCATTAGTCAAACTGTTGAGTGGAGTTGGCCCAAGGAGCCTACACTGGTGATTTGCCAAGGAAAGACACAGAACGTAGGGAAGAGAGTGAGAACACTAGAAAAAGGCAATGAATATAGGAGTCCTTTAATGCTGTAGGTATGAGTTATCTTGGTCACATATTCATAATCAATCAATCAGTGCTTACTAAGTGCCTTCCAGTGCCAGGCAACTTGCTGGGTTTTAGGGATACAAGTACAAAGAATGAAATAATCCTTATGTAAAATGAGCTTGATATTACAACGGAGCAGAAAATAAGTACCTGTAAAATATATGTAGCATATATATAGAAAATTAATCTGTATATGTCGGTACATATACAAATATGTATGTGTCTATATGTACATACATTACACACACATTATTAAATAAAAGGTTGTTTAGGTTGGGGAATAAGAAAAAAGATTCATGTAGAAGATGATGTTGGAGCAACATCTTAAATGAAGAGTGAGACTATATGAAATGCAGGCAATGAGAGAGTGATATTCTAGGCATGGGTTCAGTTAAAGGCCTACAGATGGGAAATGGAATGTGTGTGAAGAATAGAGAGAAGGTCAATTTGAAAGGACTACATATTGAGTTCCGGAAAGTTAGGTTGGGGCCAGGTTATAAAAAGTTACAGAGAAGAGTTTTCATTTTGTTCTGGAGGCAACAGAAAGCCAGTGGAATTGGTGGATTAGGGCAACGACATGATCAGATCTGTGCTTAAGGAAAATTATCTTGGATGGGCTAGAGTCATGTAAGACTGGAAATGGGGAGTCTAACGTGGAGGCTACTGAAGTGATTTGGACAAGAGGTGATAAGGTCCTAAAATGAGATGGCTAAAGGAGTGAAGAGAAGGAGTCATAAATAAAAGATTTTGTGAAGGTAGAAATGGCAAGACTTGGCAACTGATTATATACGTAAGATGAGGAAGAGTGAAGAGTAGAAGATAATGAGATAGGGGTGGCTAGGGGGAGCGGTGAATAGAGCACCTGCCCCTGGAGTCAGGAGGACCAGAGTTCAAATGAAACCTCAGACACTTAACACTTACTAGCTCTGTGACCTTGGGCAAGTCACTTAACCCCAATAGCCCTGCCTTACCCCCTGCAAAAAGAAAAAAAACAGAGAAGATAATGAGATTACAAACTTGAGATAATGGAAGGATTTAATAATAACAGTAGTTAGCATTTACACAGCATTTACTATGAACCAGGCACTGTGCTAAGTGCTTTGCAATTATTATCTCAGTTGATCCTCATAACAACCCTAGGAGGTGGATGCTATTAAGATCACCATTTTGGACAGGCCGCCAGCTCGCACATGGCCACCTCAAATACCCATAAAATATGACTCTAAACAAATTTTAGGACTCCAAAACTCACAAAAATACACCTCCCTCTGAAGGCAGCTCGGCAGGTGGGGCTCATCACGACAGGCTGGGAGCTGAAACCACGGCTTGGACCTGGGGCGCGCAGGATGAGCAGGACAGGCGGCACTGGAGCCTTCAGGAGAGTGGATCAGTGGCAGCTGTGGCAGTTTCCAGATTTATTGAGCCAGAAGAAATAAGGACTAAGTGAAAGGTCAGTAGACCTCAGCTAAATCTGGGGGAGAAAAGTGGTTCTGGCCAAACTGCCTCTAGGGCAAGGAAGCAGCAGAAGTGGCAGCCCTGCCCCTGCCTCCATGTAGCTGCTTCAGAGCTCCTGGTTTGCAGACTGCAGGGGGGCCAAGCAAATGTTCAATGAACCAAAGCTGGTGGGGGCTTCACCAGCCTCCTAATAGCTCTGGCACCTGTGAAAACCCCAGTGATTGGGGACAGAGCTTTCCCCTCTGGAAGCAGAGTTCCACAGAGCTAAAAAGACAAGTAATTCAATGTCAACATGAGCAGGAAAAGGAAGTAAAGTAAGAACAGCAACTGAACGCTAGCATTCTTTTCTGGGGACAAAAAGGATCAAAGCATGGAATGGGAGGAAGACAGCACAGTCAGAACTCCCACACCAAAAGCTTCCAAGAAACATGAAGACAGTCTAGAAGCCATAGATCAGCTTAAGAAGGATTTTGAAAACCAAATAAGGGAAGTGGAAGAAAAATTAGGAAGAAAAATGAGAATGATGCAAGAAAATCATGAAAAGAGAGTCAACAACCTGACTGAAGAAAATAACACCTTAAAAAATAGATAGAGGCCCAAAAAGCCAATGAGGAGAAGAA
>CM053600.1:92904167-92926900 GCA_028646575.1 Pseudocheirus occidentalis
CATTGTACTGAACAAAGATTTGTAATGGAATAAACAGAGTGTTCACTAATACTATGTAATCCGAATCTTAAAAGCTCCTCACAGTAGCATTCTCTCAGGAATCTACTGCTGATTGGCTTTACAGTGCTGAAGAACATTACTTCTGAAATTAATGCTCTTGAAAGTAAAATAGAGAGGTTTTTTTTTTTAAGAGCACTTTTACCTAGAAAAATACATGCTCCTTACAGATCCTAATAACAAGTAAATTTAGGATAAGTGATATAAGTTCTTTATTGTGCCCTCATAAACCAGCTTCATGTTGGAGAGGATCTGATCCAAGAAATTGAGGACAGAAATCAGTTGCTGACTCCCAAGAAAAGCCTGAATTAAAACCAAATAGAATTGGTCATCCCTTGACACTAGGCAAAAACTATCCCCAAACTGTCCAATTCTAAAGAAAATTCTAAGAACTAAGTTTCCAATTGCTTAAGAATTTAATGTTGGTGAACTATCATTGAAAAGGATTCATATCCTATTACACAGTTTCATCTTCTCTGATGTGGTAACCAAGAATGTTGATGTTAGAAAGTCACAAAGAACAAATCTGAAATGTTATCTAGCAACTAACAAATAAATGAAAAACAATGTTCTTCATTCAATATCTTTTGAAGAAGAGGGAAAGGGTAGGAAGAGGAAAGCTATCACATTCTATGACAGCCTTAACTAGGCATTTCTATACATGAGACAAATACCATCAATGTACTAGGGGCTAGTGGCACCAAAAACAAAAAAACAAAAAACAAAAAAAAAACCCTTCCTAAATTTAAAAGGAACAGTTTTGAGGGAGACAGAGACCCTGAGATATCACAAGGGCTGTGCACCCCAATGTGAGACAGAAAGGAAGCAAGTAATTTTAGTGACACTGTCTTTTAACTAATTATCTGAAGTAAATAAGTGCTATGGTCAGCTTTCTTTTCACATGTGGCATATAGGAAGCTTATTTTTTGGGGGGGGGAATGGGAAAAGTATTCTTTTTAACAAATTTATGCTTTAGGGAAGTAGGCTGAAAAAGTCCTGAAGCCACCCTACCTCCCATAAAAAAATCTTACAAATATCATGCTAGAGTCAGAAGGAACCATAAGAATCATCTAACCAACCCCCTTCATTTTACAAAAAAAGGAAACTGAGGCTCTACCTTCCCAACTGAGGATCTTGCCTCTTAATTTGCTGAAAAAACGAGGCCTTTTTTTCCTTTCTCACCATCTAAAAATTATTTGACATCATTCTCTACACTCTCTTCCTTTCCTCTGTCTCTGTTAACAAGGAGGTCCTATTCCTTGACAGGGCTAATCTCCTTTACTTGTGCCACTAGTCTCAGACCCTCCTGGTTTCTCCAGCAGATTAAGAGGTACCTTACTCATCCCTTCTTTCTATAATCCTTAACATCCGCCTATCTACTTGTTCCTTACCCTTACAGTCTTCAATCACACTCAATTCCCCTCATCCTTTAAAACACACACACACACACACACACACACACACACACACACACACACACACACACACACACAAATTAAAGACAGCCTTCCTTAGATCCTACTATCCTCTCATTCTTCTGCTCTCTTGTCAGCCAACCTCCTAGAAAAAGCTGTCCACACCGTGCTACTTCAACTTCCCTCATTCTCACTGGTACTCCTCAACCCTTTGCAATCCAGCATTCAAAAGACAGGTGTGTGGTGACAACGCTTCTACAAAACAAGAGTATTGTACAATGTGAAAGTGTTTGCAGATCCCATACATGATTGTATGCCAACATGGGGAGGGGGGGAAGGGAGAGGAGAAAATCTGAAACTCAAGTGATTCTGTAAATGAATCTTGTAAACTAAAAGTAAATAAACAAGTCAATAAGTTAAAAAACATTTTTTTAATTTAAAAAAAGAGAAGTTAAAAAAAAAAAGGTAGGTGTGTACTACAGTGCATACAGCACCAGGTCTAAAATTGGGAAGATCTGAATTCAAGTCCTTGCTCATACACTTACAAGCTGTGTGACCCTGGGCAAGTCACTTAACCCGTTTGCCTTTATTTCCTCATAGTATCAGGATCAAAATAGCACCTACAACCCAGAGTTGTTGTGAGGATAAATTAGATGATAATTTAAAAGCACTTGGCACACTGACTAACATATAAATGTATGTTAGCTATCATTATTATTATTATTATTATTATTATTATTAGCTCTAACATATATAAAATACTTTAGAATCTTTAAAAGAGCTATATATTATAAATGCTAATTATCATTACTCAAATGAAACTGCTCTATCCAAAATTATTTACCTATGATCTTTTAATACCAAAATCTCACATTTTTTCTTCAGTCCTGACCTTTCTCACTGCTCTGCTGCATTTTATATTTCTGATCACCATCTACAATTTTCAGAACACTACTCTGTCACAGTCGTTTCCTCTTACATGACAGTTCTTTCTCCTTTGCTGACTTGTCATTTGTATTAAGACCCTAGGTATTCCTAGGTATTGTCTTGTGCTCTCTTTTTCATCTCTCCACCGCTCTCTCAATGTTCTCTCAGATCCTGTGGGTTTAATTACCACTTTTCTGCAGATGACCTGCAGATCTATGGATCTAGCCCCTGAGCTTCCACTTGGCATCATCAAATGCCTATTTAGACATTTCAAACTGGATATCTCAAAGCCACTGCAAAATCAGTATGTCCCAAACAGATTAATTATCTTTTCACAAAAAACAACCCCTCTTCCAAAACACCTCTTTTTTGTAGGAGGCACCTTTGGAAGGAGCAATATACAAACTTCTGCACCAATGCAAGTTAGTACCATAAAAGGTACTGATAGCGTCCTTAAGTCTTGGCTCGTTCGGAGGATTCAAGTTTTACTCCTCACTTCCTCATTACCTGAGGGGAGAAAGGGAGCCACAAGGAGCATAGGCAGGGTGCTAATGTACCACTGATACAAAATTATTAACTCAGGCAAGGAAGCCTCACTTAGCTCAATCCATCTATTGTGTCCCCCGTGCTGGTCCTTGCTGAATGTCCTTCTCCTACAATGACCAAAGATAAATTACTAGGGTACTACTGGGCAAAGTCAGGCCTAGCCCAGGACAACTCCACTATCATCTAGATTATCAAATTTATTCTAGACTCCTCATTCTCCCTCACCCTACCTATCCAATACGTTACCAAATATTGCCGCTTCTACAACCAAAACATCTCTCACATTTGGCCCCTTCTCCCTACTCACACGGTTATCACCTTAGTTCAGGCCCTCAACATCTCTTACTTAAAACATAATAAATTTTTAACCATTTATCCATCTTGCCTAACATCTCTCATCATTCTATCTCACCTATTCCAAATATAGCTGCCAGAGTGATTTTCCTTAAGCATAGATCTGACTTTGTCACTCCCCATTCAGAGTTCAATAGCTCAGTGGCTCCCTATTGCCCCTCAGATCAAGTCTAAAGTCCTTTGTTTAGTTTTTAGTACTTCAGAATCAGTCTAAACCTGTCTTTCCATTCTCAATGTAGTACACACTACTTCCCAAACTGGCTTTCTTTCCATTCCTTACACATGGCACTCCGTTTCTCACATTCACGCTTTTGCAATGTTCATAACCATTCCTAGAATCCACTCCCTTCTCATCTCTGTCTCAAAGAATCCCTCTCTCCCATTAAGTACATAAATCACGACTTTCCTGACCCTCCTCTCAACTACTAAAATCCCTCCCCCTCCATAACTACTTGCATGTATGTATTCTGTGCCTATTTATTCTGTACATAGTTCTTAGAGGCAAAGAGGCCTACTGGTTAGGGAAGTGACCTTGGAAGACCTGGGTTCATGTCCCACTTCTGATATATCTTGGCTATGCTACCCTGGGAAAGTCAGCCTCTCAGCCCAAAGAAAACACTCAAAGACTAAAATCATAGAGAAGACATCAGTCTATAGTAGTAGTGATTTCCTCGTCTGGTAATTAATTTTTCTAAAGCAATGAAATCACAGATCCTGTTCCTATCCTCTATCCTATATACTGATAGGAAATAAAGTTAAACATCTCATTACATTGGTAGAGGGAACTCCTGGCAAGGAAATTCCCTCTACCAAGGCAAGTCAACATATTCTCTATAACTCAGAGTCTCAAAAAGTTGTCCATGTTACACAAGATTAAGTGACTTAGCCATTCTAAGTCCCAGACAGACTTTAAACATTTGTTGATTGACCCACAAACTGCTCAAAGTCAGGAAGGAAGGTTTAATTTTTATTGAAATTGAGGCTGATCTAGAGTGTAGTAAAGTACACTCCCAACCTTAGACTCATGGCCTATCAAAACCGTAAAGGATCTGTAGAGAATACCTTGTCCAAACTCATTTTTTTGAAGAGAAAGCAAAAGACTGAAAACTTGGTGTCAGGTCAGGTAGGTTATAGAAAAATTAGCATACCTTGGGAGCACCAGTTATTCTAGGACAGGGATCTCTGATCTCATAGCAGTCAGCTAAACAGAGCCTTCTGGGTACATTCTGATCCCAATGTCACCATCTCCCTTTCCCCCCAACACACACACTCCCATCTTTGCCATTCTGTCTGTGGCTCCCTGTTCCCACAAGACCACAAGGCTCCACCTCTACTTCTTCCTTATTTAAAGGAGTATAAGTTTATTAAATTTTTCCACCCTCCCACACATTTCAGGTGCAAAGCTCTTCTTGCCCCAAACTAGTGATTGCTCCATGATCTCATTTTACACTTCTTAAGAAGCAAAAAAGAAGATAGGCTGTGAGAGTGGGAAAAATCAGTGGATGGTTTCCCTACTCCAATGGTATCTTCACAATGTCAAGGGTAAGGGAGGCCTCCAGAATACTGGATGAACTCTCAACCACAAAACTCTGGGAGAACGTGGACAAGAGTCACAAAGAAGAATGGGCACGGATGGGTTGGGATTCACAGATCCATTTCAGAATTTTAGTAAGTTTGAGGCTGAGAACAATACAAGAGTTCCATCAGCTAAGCAAATGTAGTAACATCATAAATGTGACTCCTTAGAAAACATTTTCAGTAAACCAAAAACAAAGTTAAAAAGCACAAACTGAATTCAGGTTTTTTAAATGAATTATTTAACATTTCTTTAAACAACTCCTAAGTTATGAATTTTAAGAGAAATTATATATTGAAGAGGTTAATCACCAGAGACTTAAACACCATGAATTTTTTTTTTTAATACCACCTCTGGATCTTTTTGGCACATCCAAGGTACAATGAAGAATAATAAAATTAGTAGTACCCATACCAATGAAATCACAGAACCCTTGGAGCAGTGGTTCTCAGCCTGTGGGTTATGTTCAATTTGTAATAATGAAAATACATCCTGCATATCAGATATTTACATTACGATTCATAACAGTAGCAAAATTACAGTTATGAAGTAGAAACAAAAATAATTTTATGGTTGGGGCTCACAACAACATGAGGTACTGTATTAAAGGGTCACTGCATTAGGAAGGTTGAGAATCAGTGCCTTAGAGTATTAAATAAGTTTGATACTAAAGTAGTAAAAATTTATTTGGGGAAAAAAGTAAATGTTTTCTTGGTGCATGTGTCTTCATGTATTTGGTGTAAATGATCAAATGGTAATTTAAGATCTTTTTCAAAAGGTAGAAAAGTAATGAAATTTTGCATTTATCATCAAGAACAATTATTCTACCATCATTTTCAGTAGTTAGTTCAAGATTCAACAAAGTGGACGTTACCTCTGAAAAAATCAAGAATTATATTTTTACCATTTCCTTTCACATTTACCTTTTACAGCCTTATAACATAAGCTCCTTAGCTTTGTAAAGAGTGTTCTTGGGATTTAATTTCTGTCATCTGTTTTAAAAACAACACATAGTACATTCCTTAATTTCCTTATTCTTAACAATTTAATGCTAGAAATAGTAGGGTTGATATTCAATTATGTTTGCTCAAAAAAAAAAAAGAAGCAACAAATCTGAGGAACAATTAAAAAGGAAGGAAAAGAGGGAATAGCTGCCTAGAGATGAAATGTCCAAGATTTAACTGAAAGACAAAATGTTGACCACCATTATGCTAATAAGTATAGGGAAAAATTTTGAGGTAATGTACAATTCTATAAAGTACATTTTTAAAAGTAATTTTAGTACTTTACTTTTGCTATTGGTTATAATCTAAAAGTGCTCAAGATTGAAACCAAAACTAAAGATTTTTTTCCCTAAAGTAATTTAAAAAAAAAAAAGATAAAATATTTCATGTCTCACTGTAATCAGCAGTTTGTATTTCAGTCTGAGCAGAACCAATGTATTCTCTATAGAGATTTAAGAAAACAATATCATGATTATACGTACATTCATTTTTTAACTTATGTTTTTAAAAATTATATAGAAGTTATTTTATATTACATAACAAGTTAACATACATGTATACATAGAGGCTATAATAAAGGCTAATAATACAAATATTTTATAAGTAAGCATCACTAGAGTAGAGTATCTAGCATTTAAAATCAGAATAGAGTCTGATAAGCTCTTTATGAGAGTATATTATAACAAAAAGTCAGGAATCACATGACACGCCTGCTATTCTTCCAAGAGACTGTTGGGTTATGATCTAACAAAAAACTAAAAGTTGGAAATCTCTGGAAAGAATCATAACTTTCTAAACATCAGGATTGTACTCAATTTTATACCTTTACAAATGCTTATTTCTATCTTTAAAAATCAACTACTCATGAGCAGTACTGACCATCCTATATGGCCAGATAATAGGGCTCACCTGACCCAAAATAAGTTCTACCACCAAAAATGCCTGACATCATGCCTAAAATCTTCATTAGTTTTCATTTTTTGACCGCTGTTAAATTGCCAAAATCTATACAATTCACACTTATCAATCTTATTAAAAGTGTACAATTCAAAACAATTAAGCCAAAACAGATATCTCAAAGCAATAGGCTTACCTTCGTCATATACAAATCATGAAAGTACTCGTAGAGAGAAACAAACAAAAAATTCTTCATTTGTCTGTCAGTAAGTCAATAAGCATTTATTAAACGTTTACTACATTCCAGGCACTGTACTAAGTACTACGAATGCAATGAAAGGCAAGACAAGTAAGTCCCTGGCCTCAAAGAGCACACAATCTAATGGAAGAGAGAATATGCAAACAACTAAAATCACCAAATATTAAATGGCTAGACTAGTGATTTAAAGTTATCAGTATGAAAATATAAAACCATCTCATTATTCTCTCCCATAGATCCTTTTAAATGCTGACAGTTTACAACAAATTTGGTTTGAAAACTCATCAAATAGTTTGGTGATTTGAAAAATAACCTTAAATAATCCAAGCTGTATCTAATTTACAGTCAAGTAGACACATGTAAAATATAAACCTTCTTTTGCTCTTTGCAACTATTGTTTTCTTCAAGGGAAGGGTATAGAAGAGAAGGGCATTTTAATTCCTCTTTTAAAAGAATGCTGAAAACAATGATTATTTCCCAAAGTATGACCAAAAATAAACTTTCACATTTTATTTTCTGAGTAGTAGCAACAGGTCAAACTATTTCCAAAGTGTATTCAATCAAAAGCTAGCCAGTAATCAAATTTTAACTCTGATTCATAAATGTTACACACATCAGTGCATACCTAAGTATATTCCAAAGATAGCAATTAGCATGCCTTCAATCACAATCAATATCAGACAATTAAAATGATATTGTTGACACACAGCAAACATATTAAACACAAGATGCAGCACCAACTACTATTTATTACTTCCCCTTACTTTCAAATTTACTATGTAAAATCCTCAGGTATACTTATAACAACCACAAGATTCTACAGTACAGGAGGTAAATAAATTTGAGAGTTGATCCTTTAGGCCAGGAATGGACGAATAATATAAATTAACTACTAAAGTTCTTAAAGAATCTATAAAATAAATCTATTGGGGTTGACATCACATTCCTCTTTGATTTATAAAGTCCTTCATCACTTGGCCCCATTCTACCTTGCATTCTACTTAAACCTTACTCCACTCCATCTAATCTGTGAATTAAGTGACACTGGACCTCTTTGCTGTTCCTCAACACAACATTCCAATTGCTGATTCTTCTAATTCTAAGAATTTTCACTGGCTACACTTCAGGCCTGAAATATTCTCCCTCCTCTAAGACTACTTGGATGTATCCTGCATATACCTTATGTATATATTATTAGTTGTATATCGTCCCCCCAACTAAACTGTGAACTCCTTGAAACTAGGGACTGTTTTTTGCCTTTCTTTTTATTTCCAGAGCTCAGCACAGCGCCTGGCACATAGTAGGTGCTTAACAAATTCTAGTTGACTAGTCCCTGTTCCACTTGAGTAGGATCATGATAAAACTGACATGGATACCTCAAACAGAAAGATTTCTAAATTTACCTAATCCCTTCTCCGTTTCCAACCCACCCACAGACTCCCCTTTCCCCCAGCAAGGGAAAAGGGCTCTTCTTTTTAACTTTTAGCAATGTCGTCTAGTCCTAGAGACTATTATTCAGTTTCCTGCCCTGTAACAAATACAGCTACCCCCTCCATATGATTTTCCACACTGCAGTTTTGATATATCATGGATCAGCATAAGAAATTAGTGTAAATGGGGATTTGGGGGGTTTCTGGAAGTTGCACATTACACAAAAAAAGTTTACAAACTTTAAAATGTGTACATGAAGGATGTTTAGTATTAGAATTATTCCCCTCAAATTAGTTTCATTAAAAAAAAATTTCATATTTATTTTTTTCATATAGTATTTTTACTTACCATTGACCTACATATAGCCTATGACCAAATACTTAACTCAAATGTTGCAACAAAGAAGTGTAACTACCCCATAAAATAAAAAGAAAAAAAATCATACTTCTCTGGTACAAAAGGGAAGGCCAAAAAAATTAACATGTATTTTCCAGATCACAGGGGCTCTGCATTTCTTTTTTTTTGCTTTTTTTTTTTTGGAGGGCAGTTGGGGTTAAGTGACTTGCCCAAGGTCACACGGCTAGTTTTTTGTGTTAAGTGTCTGAGGCCGCATTTGAACTCAGGTACTCCTGACTCCAGGGCCGGTGCTCTATTCACTGCGCCACCTAGCCGCCCCAGGGGCTCTGCATTTCTAACCCCGACAATGTGGAAGGGATCACTGTAGTAACATATATCATCACACATACAGCTTGCATTTAGAATGGAAGTACTATTGTATTATAGCATTATTAAGTTCAATAATAATACTATCAGTCAAGTCTTATCTCATTTCATCCTCACAATCACCCTGGAGGTAAGTGCTATAATTACCCTATTTTACAGATAAGGAAACTGAAACAGAGATTAAGTGACCTGGATAAGAGTCACACAATAGTCTATGTTTCAGGTTAAATTTAAAGTCCAGTCTTCCTGACTGGAAGCTTTGCCTTTTCATCATTACTAATTATCAAAAAAGCTAGGAGAAATCCAAAATTCAGAAAAGGAAGAAGAAAGGTAGTATACAAAGGATGTTTAATACTAGATTGATAAAAATAAGCTGCAGCAGATTTCTGAGCAGAAGATAAAAATGGTAGAGATGGGCAGCATATTATATGCACAACTTGACTAGGATAGAACTGACTCTTCATGACCCCAATTTGAGGTTTTCTTGGCAAATATATTGGAGTGGTTTGCTATTTCCTTTTCCAGTTCATTTTACAAATGAGGATCTGAGTCAAAAAGGGTTAAATGACTTGCCCAAGGCCACTCAGCTAGTATCTGAGGGCATATGAATTCAGAAAAATGAGTCTTCCCAATTCCAAGCCCAGTGCTCTATCCACTGCACCACCTAAATACTATTTCAACTATTTTCAATGAAACCCAGGAACTAGAATAATTCAAATGGACTGAAATATATTTTAAGTACACAATATGGATTTGACACTTTGGTGGTTAAGGATTATTTTTATTTATGCACATATAAATATACATAATATACACATAAAGTTACAGTATCTTCTGTATTCAAACCATTTACTTGAGCTATGGAAACAATAAAATTTACACATAAACTTTGTACCTTTTCTACATACCCAAGGAAAAAGCTTATTACCACAGAAAACTGATAGCCAATAGTTTGTTGGTGTAAACTTTCTGGCCAGATTAACCTAGAAGCTATGAAAATAGACATTAATACTGTTATGATCATTCATATAAGGGTACTAAAAGAATATGACTTTTAATACAGTTTAATTATTGTATTAATTATCTTAAGCTATAAAGGAGGATGATTTAGAAAAGTCTAAATGGGCTCCTCCTATAGGCTTATTCTAAGCTTTATGCATCAGCAAAGCTTATATACTGGAATATAATATACTAGTATTATATATATATATACTGGAATATACTGAATACTGGAACTGAATTGATCACAATATTCTGGGAATTTTAAATACGAAAATGAGTAACGTGTAAAATAGCAGAAACATTGAGAAAAGAAGGTAAACAACCTAATTAGCACAGCTTCTAATCAAGTCTAGCTGTACATTAGTGAATTTAAAACTATGCTAACTCAAAACTAGAAATTTCAGTTTGCCATTTTAATTCAACAAGCTTTTATATAGCACTTTAAGGTTTGCAAAATGCTTTACATATTAACTCATTTGATCTTAACTTCCTTTCAAAATTGGTATCTGTTCAAATAGAAGGAGACTAAGACATGACTAGGAAAAGAATTCTGACATTCTCCCTTATTCCCCTGGAACTGACTCCAAACATCTTTCAAAAGGTATAAATATCCTTCAATTTCAACTGTTTTAGAAGAGACAGAGTGTGCTTTTATTCCTACAAGCACAAAACAGACTATATATAGTGTCACACATAACCAATATCACAACAATCTTCTTTAAATCAAATCTGTCTCTCAGTTCTACTAAAGAAGGTGTCCTTTTAAAAATTGAGCTAATTAACTGAAACCAAATCATCACTGCTGGGGGTTCTTTTAAAGTCTTTTAAGTATCTGGCGGGTAAGTTTGTTTAAATTACACTAGGTGAATACATTCAGTTACATTCAGAAGCCAAATCTCAAACTTAGCCAAACAAATGAGTTTCTGCAGAGCAGCTGAAGTTTTCATTGCCAATCCATGGGGTGGGCTAAACTCGGGGAAAGGGAAAGAAAAGGAGATGAGAGCACAGAACAAAACAGAGACAGAAAGTGAAGCTAGCTATATATTACTATTGAGTTATTAACTGTGTGCCTGCGTCAAATGAGGTCTTCATAGAATACTAGAAAAGGAGAAAACCAAAAGTGATCCTGAGCTTACTGTTTGTAGATGAATCATTAAAGTAGTTCTTTATTCATTCAGTAATTGAACAGCAGACCACTCCTCTATGGTGAACTGGAAATTGCAGAACATGAGAAACATATATAAAAACTAAGCAATCATCCATGACCTGTTGTTTTTTTTTTAATGTTCAATAACTATGAGTTAAGTATAATTACAAACTTTAGAATCTGCGTTTCCTATTTCCCACAGTTCTTTTTATGACAAGAAAATTGGATAACTTAAGATACATTATACCTAAGATACTAAAGGTATTTCTGGTATATACTACAGAAATTATGTCATACAGGGTTGTATAACTACTTAAGAGTCTACTAAAATCTTGTTTTAAGTAAAACTTCTAACCTCTTTCCCCAACTCAATTTGCCAAAGTTGCTATCAAGAGGGAAAAAAGTATGACTAATTTCTTTTGTGACATACAAAATTCTTAATTTTAAAAAATACTGAAGTGGTCAAGACGGTGGGCAATAGAAGATCAAGGAGAAAGCAAGAAGCGTGGATTATCAAATTCAGAGTAAATGAGAGCTGCCTTTCCTACTGAAAAGATTTTGAAATACTCCTTCAGGTTTATAGAACTCTTGCTCATTTTCTATCATACTTTACATATTGCCAAACATAAAACCTTGCTACAGCTAAATTTTCATTAACTGAAAGCACATATGGTCTCTTTTCAAAAAATTACCTGGTAATCAACTTGACTAAAAGATTTTTACCAACTGGTTTTCTCTCAAATTTTACCTCTTCCATGAAGTCTCCCCTGACCATCCCAATCTACGGAAAACAAATCCTTTCTCTGAATTCCTGAGACACATGGCAGATTCACATAATTTTATAGCTGGAAAGGATCAAGATGATATAATCCAATCTATTTTACAAATAAGGAAGCTGAAAGTTCTGAGAAGTTATTTGGTTCATGACAGGTCATCTAGTTTATTAGGGACAGACCTAATCACCAAAATATAGACCTCATGATTCCTACTCAATCATATTCTTCCTGGGACTACTAATCAACATTCCATATGAATGTTTTGATTGCCCAGCTCCTTGATAGTAAAGATAAATCTTAAACTTCTCTAGATAATCTGTAACAAATAGTACAACATACTTCTCTGGGTTTTCATGAAATTACGCTCATAGTTCTCTTATCAAACTGCTTCTTTCCAAGTTTATTTTTTTATTCTGAACTTAAACATAAAAAAGTGATATATCCATATACATATGAGAATATATGAGGAATATATATGAACCATGAATATCTATTTACTTCATATCACTTCCTTTTTGGTAAAAATTTTTTAATAAAATTCATATATTACTCCCAAAATTATCCTGTTTCCATCTGCTTTCTTTTAAACTTTCTTCTATTTTCTTATTAAAAAAAAAAAATCTAGATGGTGCAGTGGCCTGCAGAGGACTGGCCCTGGAGTCAGGAGGACCTGAATTCAAATCCACACTCAGACACTTAACACTTACTAGCCATGTGACCTTGGGCAAGTCACTTAACCCCAAATGCCCTGCCTTCCCCACTCCAAAAAAGAAAAAAGTTTAAAAAATGTTTCAGTAGCTCTCTTTTTTGGGAATCATTATTGCTCCCACCACCATCACCAACCAAATTTCCTCCCCCACACCCATTTTAAAAAAAGAGAAAAGGTTGGTTGGTTTTGGGGGATTTTTTTGCTTTTGGGAGGGGGGAAGGCTGGGCAATTGGAATTAAGTGACTTGCCCAATGTCACAGGGCTAGTGAGTATTAAGTGTCTAAGGCCAGATTTGAACTCCTGACTCCAGGGCTGGTGCTTTATTCAATGCACCACCTAGCCACCCCAAAAAAAAGAGAAAAGGAAAAAAAACACTTCATATCAAGTAAGCAGTTAGTCAAAACTAATATACACAATGGCCATATCCAAGAGATGAGCTCATCACTGGTCCTGTAGAGAGACGGCTGGTCATTACACCAATCAGTTAAGTTTTGCAAAAGCATTTTATTCTTTACAATGGTGCAATCCTTGTACACACTGTTCTGGTTCTGCATGATTCTCTGAAATTCTCTTGTGTCATTTCTTAACAATGGAACAATATTCCATGACATTCAGGTGCCATAATTTGTTCAGTCGTTCCCCAGTTGGCAAGAACATGCTAAACCTCTAGCTCTTTGCATTTTTCTTTTTGTGTGTGTTCTTTTAATACCCTCTTCAGTCAAGACACTCATTTTGCTTTCAACTATCCCTTCTCCAGTATTATCCTTCTGCCAATTGTTTCCCAGTTAACTTTCATGAAACTGAGTGATCAGTCCTCCTCTGTCTTGTTTCAGGTAACAGGGAGATTCAGCAGATTCCATTTCCCCACACATTCCACTATGCTGATACATAATTATCACACATTCTTAAAAATAACAAAGAACAAATTCTTTACCCTTCTACCTTTCTATACAAGAGTATTCCCTTTAATTCTTCTTCCCTTTCCCCTCATAAAAGCCTCAGAGCAGATTTAACTCCGTCAAAACCCTTTGCAGACATTAAAATCTTGAACACTTGCTTCTATACTTCTGTAAAAGGACAGGAACAGGGTAGTGAATAGAACGGGGATGGGGGGAGGCAGGATAGGAAGGAGGAACATATAATCAGTCTCTCGCAATATGGAGATGATCATCACTGTGGAGATGTTTTGTGTAACTACACATGTACAGCCTGTATTGAACTGCTTGCCTTTCCAGTGGAGGTGGGTGATGAGGAAGGAAAGGAAAGAATCTAGAATTTAAAGTTCTATAATCAAATGTTATATATACGTATATAATAATAATAACAATTATTATTAGCTACATGCAACTGGGAATTAAGATATACAGGCACTGGAGAAGGGAGATCCAACTTGCCCTACTGGAAAATCAGAGGGGCAATGGGGGAGGAGATAGGAGAGAGAAGATTGGGAAAGGGATTATACAGCGGGATGGCTGTTTTGGGGTAGTGGGTGGTGGAAAGATGGGGAGAAAATCTGTAACTCAAAATCTCTTGGAAATGAATGATGGAAATTAAGAAAAAGAAAGAAACACTTGCTTCTTTCTTCTCCTTCTGGAATGTTGGCACTATATAGTCTCTTTCCCATTGCTCAAAATAAATTTACCTTTCTAGATTTCTCTAAACTCTCATATTTTCATTTTTAAGTTCCTTCTCAGCTGTGGGCAAAAATTATCATTAAAGGTTTTAAACCTCTATCTTTTGCCTTCTGTAATATTTTGTTACAAGATCTGTCACTGTGGTTCCTTGTTCCTTTATTACAAGATCTGTTTGTGGCTCCTTGTTACATGAACTACCTCTTTCTGGATGTATACAATATTTTTTTCTCTGATGGGCAAGCTCTGGACTTTGGCTAAGACATTAAGACTTTTCCTTTTGAGGTTTTTTGGAGGAGGAGATTGGTTGAGTCTTTATTTTGTGCTATCCTACTAACAGACTTGCATTTCACTTAGGATTTCTTGAAACATAATATCCAGGGTTTGTTTTTTTTCAGAGATTAGAGATTATTATATTATCTCAACATCTTGTTTTCCATGTCATTTTTATATAATTTACATTTAATTTTTAAACAATTACCAAGCAGCCTTTTTCCTTTTCCTTCCACCAAAAATTACAGAAGACATGAATCATATAAATACAACAAACAAAACAAATCTCAAAATCTAAATGGGCTTATTTTTGCACAACCATCCACTGTCTTTCTGACATTAGGCAGGCAGCATTATTCTGGATCAGTCTTCTGAAATTGTGACTGATCATTTATTTGATCAGAGCTCCAAAATCTTTTAAAATTGCTCATTGTTATAATAATAATGTTAAATTATGAACTGTTCTTCTGTTTCTACTCACTTTACTCTGCAGTTTACACAAGCCTTTCCACATCTCTTTGAAACTATCTTTTTCCTCATTTCTTACATGACAATAATATTCCCTTACATTCACATTCCACAATATGTGCAATTACTGCCCAACTAATAAGCACTCCTTTAGCTTCTGGTTTTTGTCACCGCAAAAGCAGCTGCTGCAATTGCAAACTGATTTTCGGAATGGTAGGACCCATTCATAATTCTACCAACGGTGCAACAATATGCCTATTTTTCCACAGCAGCTTCAATGCATGTTATTTTCTTTAGTTTTCTGTCAGTTTTACTAATCCACTATGTATGAGGCAGAACCTCAGATCCTTTCATTTGTGCTTCTCTAATTATTACTGGTGTGGAGCTTTTTTTCCCCATATAAAGAGCCTGGGTCTCCTTAAGAACTGGGTTTTTTTCCTCAAAGTCTTTATTCTATTTGTCCATTTTCTCTTTTGTGAATATTTCTATATTGCATTTCGTTCTTTTGATTTCATTCTAACAGTTATTATCACCTCACGGAATAACATATTCTCGTTTTCACGGAGTTCTCCTTGGATAGAATTAATACCTTCTCTTCTAAGCTATTTATTCTCCCTCCAATTCATTCCCACAGAACTTTTATTTCAGTTTTTATCTCTTGCTTCAGTTCTTCTAGGCATTCATGTAGCCCTTGTCCCAAGTCCATTTTTGCCTTTGGGTTGCAGCATGCAGTTGTTATAAAGTTGCCCTTTCATTCTTTTGGATGTTTTATATATATATATATATATTTTTTTTTAATATTAGGGTCTTTTTTGGTTTGCTCATCTCTCCAGTTTAAGTTCCTGAACTATGGCTTCTTCCTAGAGCTCAACTCTTCTTCCTGCTACACTTTTGGGTGCAACAGTTAGTTGACCCTGCTTGCTTTCACCTCTAGTCACATGTGCTACTACTGTGTTGACCCCCACCTCCCACAGTTAGGGTTCCCCCCATTATCTTTGAGGTTGAATGTGCAGAGTCTTTGGGATCCTTTGAAACAAAATGCTAGCGACCTCAGAGTTGCTAGGCACCTTGATTATCCAGATCTAGTCATACATACTCATACTGCACTGGTCACTGCCTCATGGCACCTGGAAGCTTCCTAGAACTTCCAAGAATACCATCCTGGGCCTTTCTGACCAACCTTTGAGGGTTGGGAAGAGAAGTGGACCTCAACTATTTCTGCTTCAGCACAGCCCCTTCAAGCTATACATAATATCTGGTCGTGCTAATAAGGGGCTGCTGGCCTGGTAGCTGACAGTTCTCTCCCCTTTCTAAGCTGTGGCTGATTTTTTGTGTATTTCTGAAACAGAAGTCACTTACTATAGTTTCTTACTGGACTTTGTAATCACTATTCAGTACAAATTTCTGATTTTTACCAGAGTAGGTACACAGGATTTAATCAGTCTGCTTCTATTCAAGCAGTCATCCTGCCAAGAACTCTTTTAGTATCTTTTTCATATCTAAACAGCTTGTCTCTCTTCCAAACTCCAGTCCAATGTTAGTTATATATCAACCATAGTATAAAAGACATTTTGGAGTGAATGTTCCACAGGCATCTCAACCTCAACAAAGCCAAAATAAAACTTATTATCTTTCCCCAAAAATCTATCACTCTTCTGAACTTCTGTTATTGTCAAGGATGTCACTACCCTTCCCTTCTCCCAGATTAACAACCTCAGAGTTATCTTCTACTCTTCACTCTCCTTCAACCCATGCAGCTAATCAGCTGCCATATCTTGTCAGTTCTACCTCCAACCCTTTCTCTTCAGTCAAACAAATACGACCTCATTATTTTTTCACCTGGACTATTAGAATCATATCCTACTTGGTCTCCCTGCATCAGGTCTCTCTCCCCTCTAATCTTCTTCCTTCCCTCCCCTCCACTTTAGTATGTTTTTATGCCTCTTCTTGTGGCATAATTTACCATTTTCTGCCTCATCCTTTCCTTTTCACCCATTACAATCCCTTTCTTCCCCTAAATAGGGTTTTTTTAAATTTTCAGATTAGTTCACTTATACCCACACCCTCTATCTATGTA
This sequence comes from Pseudocheirus occidentalis, assembly GCA_028646575.1. NCBI lineage: Eukaryota > Metazoa > Chordata > Mammalia > Diprotodontia > Pseudocheiridae > Pseudocheirus > Pseudocheirus occidentalis. Next base: position 92,921,440 of record CM053600.1, read on the forward strand.
CATCCCTTTTAAATGTCACAATACTTTAAAAAATTTCAATATTGCCTGGTATCCACTTCTCATATAGGGATGTAAACAGTTAGCTCTTATTGAGTCCCAAGTTATGTGCATGTGTGTGCATCTGTGTATGTGTATGTGTAAGTGTGTGTTTTCCTTGTTTACCTTTTTACGTCTTTCTTGGGTCTTGTAAGTGGAGATCGGATTTTCCACTAAGCTCTGGCTGTTTCATCAGAAAAGTCTGGAAGTCATTTATTTCATTAAATGACCATCTCCTCGCCTGAAAGATTATGCTCAGTCTTGCCAGGTGGTTGATCCCTGGTTGCAGTCCTAGCTCTTTGTTTTATGAAGTATCGAATTCCAATCCCTCCAGTCTTTTAATGTAGCAGCTGCTAAATCCTGTGTAATCCTGACCATAGTTCCACGATATCTGAATTGTTTCTTTTTGGCTGCTTGCAGTATTTTCCCCTTGACCTTGTAGCTCTGGAATTTGGCTGCTATATTTCTTGGGAGTTTTCAATTTGGGATCTCTTTCAGGAGGAGATTGGTGAATTCTTTCAATAGCTATTTTACCTTCTGATTCTAGAACCTCAGGACAGTTTTCTTTGACAGTCTCTTGGAGGATGCTGTCCAGGCTGTTTTTTTCATCGTGGCTTTCTGGTAGGCTGATAACTCTTAGGTTATCTCTCCTGGATCTGTTTTACAGGTCAGTTGTTTTTCCAGTGAAATATTTTTCACTTTCTTCTAATTTTTCAATCTTTATGTTTTGTTTGACTGACTCTTGCTACATCATAGAGTCCTTAGCTTCAATTTGACTGATTCTAATTATTAGTGAATTATTCTCCTCAATTAGTTTTTTAAGTTCCTTTTCCATATGTTCAGTTTTCATTTTTAGGGAGGTATTTTCTCCTTCCTTGGTGATTCCCAAGCCTGAGGCTTTCTCCACTAATTCAGGATTTTATTCTGGGTGGGGCATTTAACTCCAGACTTTTCTGGGTCAGGGAAGGGTGGGATCAGAGCAACTAGCTTTTATTCCTCCATCTTGACTTCTGGAAATTTGGGTATGCAATTTTTAAACATCCAGGCTGTGGGCTGGTGGCACAAGGAGAAGCTGCTGACCCTGCTGCGGGGCCTACTATTTCTTACCCAACTCTAACAATCCTCTGTTCTATGGTGACATGGATGCAAACCACCCTTGGAGTAAGTGAGTCTGTTGGCTGGCTGGGGCTTCTTCTCAGTCTGCTGTACTCTGCTCTCAGATCTGTGCTGGTGCAGTTCCTATGTGCTCTGTGTTTTCCCTGCCCAGACCTGAGTAGGCACTTTCCTGGGCTCGGAATCCGCCACACTCCATCTCCCAATGGGTTCTGTCACTCAAATCCATTCAAATTCACTTTTTAGCTTTTAGCAACAGAATTCTTGGAGGAGCTTGGAAAAGCTACTGCTTTCTTTCCCTCTCTCTCCCCTCTAATGCAGCATCCACCACACAGCTTAGCTGTCAAATATTCCTAAAATACAAGCCTGACCACGGCACTACCCTGTTCAATAAATTCCACTGATTCCTTATTAGCTCTAAGATGAAATTCAAAGCTCGCCTCAAACACCACCTCATATGGAGGTCTTTCCTGATTTCCCCAGCAGCTGAGGCCTCATTCCCCTCTCCCTCTACCACCAAAAAAGAAAAATTACTTTGTAATCATTTTGTACACACTAAAGACATGTACATGTTTTCAACCCCCAAAGAACATAACCTACATTTCACCAGAAACTAAAAGTACTTAACAAATATTTGGTAATTGAATGATCAATAAGGAATAAAACTGTAAATTGATTTATCTCAAACGGCTCTTCAATTCAATGGAAAAAGAGTATGTTAGCTATCTCTTTTATTCTAAAAGTTGTAACTTCAGTGGTATTTCATCCTTCCACAGTTAAGATCTACTGATGCAACAAAGAAATCAAAAAGGATTTGGTTTTCCACCAATTCTACCTAAATTTATTTTTCCAAATGCCTAGTGGCCTATAAGGGTAATGCTCTCAGAATAAGATAAATAGAACATTGCAATTTGGACAGCTACTTTCACCTCAGTTCTGTGTAAGGGTGTTAATTCAAAAAAAGTTGCATGATATTATCCCAGTCTTCTCTTATACTGAGCTATTTAAATGGTAATAAAGTTGCCTACTATATAAGTCTATTCAATGTCAGTTTATGCTTTATCTCTTGCCCAAAGGTTCAAACTTTCATTTTTTTCCCCCTGAAATATGCTTAAAGGCTAGAGCACAAATTAAACTATATCTAACATCCTTGTTCATCATTAACCCAATGGTGAAATGGTCATTTTATTCAGAGTTTCTATCAATTTCACTTCACCAAAAAGTTCTTACTTGTTGAGTACAATTAGGCCCAAGGTAATGTTTATATTTACATTTTTTTTTACAGACTTGGAGTCCAGACACCTGCATTTGAATATCACCTCATAGACACTAGGTATCTAATTCTGGGTAAATTAAAATCTCAGTTTCAGAACCTATCAAATGGGGACAATACTACCTATACTATTTACTACACAGTATTGCTGCGAAGAAAATACTTGGCAAAGCTTAAAGAGCTATATAATAATAATATTATTATACAATAATTAATGATAAAGATATAATTACAGATACAGACCTATAAGAATAGTGTCAGAGTCCTGAAAGAGCTTAGGGTTAAGAATTCTGAGGACCACCAAAAAAATGTTTTTGGTTGTATTAGGGGCAAGAAAAAACAAAGAAAGAGTTCCTTCTCAAAGTGGGCATCACAGTATTAATATGAGACAAAGCAAAATACTCAACTACTTTTTGTATCCATTTTCTTTGTACAAATGAAGAGTCTTAACAGAAAAAAAGGGTAATTCAACCCAAGATTGCTCAGATTTTGAGATTTATATGTCCTAAACAAATAAATTCTAAATGAATTCTACACCACGGTACTTAAAAGATGCTGCAACTATGATTGCTGAACTGTTATTTATCATCTTCAAGGAACGAGTCATGAATGGAAGAAAAGCTGTGAGACAGAAAGTAGGCAAACATAACAACTTTCCAAAAAAGAGAAGATGGTGTCTATAATATAGAGACCTTGAAAATTTCTGGAAAAACTGCAATAATTAATCAGTAAGCATTTGCTAAATGCTTAGCGTATTCCAAACAATGTGCTATATGTTAGGGGTACAAAGAAAACGTAAAAACCATCCCTGTGCTCCCCATTCTAAATGGGAAGACAAAATGTAATTGAACGCTATTACAACAGGCTAAGCAGGAGGTGATGAGGACCTGAACTAGAGCGTTATCTGCTGCAAGCTGAGAAGACATTCAAGAAACACTGTGGCAAAGAAAACTACCAAGATTTGGCAACTGAGTGGATATGTGGGGTGGGAAGAATGAGGTGAGGACACAAGGATGACAATGACAGTGGCATTCATTATAATAGGGAAGTTTGGGAAAGTGTTGGATGTGGGGAGGTAGAATAATGATGAGTACACTGGGAAATACTGAATGTGAAATACCTGAGGAATATTCATTTCTAAATGTCTGACAGAAAGTGCATGATAGACTGGAGGTCAGGAAAGACCAGGCTGAATATACAGATGCAGGAATGATGTTCACAGAGATAACTGAACCGCTGGGAGCTAAAGAAATCACCAGGCATGAGAGACTATAGAGTGAAAAGAGAGGGCTCAGGACTGAGCCTAAGGGGACACACACTGACAGTAGGCATGATCTGAATGAAGATCCAGCAAAGCAGATCAAGAAGAAACAATAGGATATGAGACAGCAGTATTGTGAAAACTAAGAAAATCCATTTAACAGATAGGTTATAAGGAGTGAGCATGGATTCTTAAATAGTAAGTCATGTCACTTCCTATTTTTAATAGTTATTAGAATGGCAGAACAGTATAGTGCTATAGCCATAGCATATGCAGAATTCAACAAAGCAACTGACAAAAAATGATTACAGTATCTTTACAAATGAGATGGGGCAAAAAAGATATTTCTATTTCAGTATGATTAAGGTGAATTCATAAATGATCAAAAGAGTATATCCAAAGAATACGTATTTTTAAAACAACATCAATGTTGAGACAAATCTCAGGGATCTATCCCTTATCCCTATGATCCTCATTTTTATTAACATCTTATATAAAGACATAAGTGCAATACTCATCAAAAATACAGATGGCATTTGGGGAGGAGCCAAGATGGCAGTGTAAAAATACAAATGACACAAATGTAAGAAGGTACAGAATATTTCTTAGATGAAAAAAATCAAGATCCAAAACTCTCAGCAAGATGTGATGGTAGATGAAAGCAAAGAATATGAAATTTAAATAGGGTAAAGGTTGTTTACTCAGGTTCAAAAATTCAACTGTACAAAGACAGGTCAAGGGTAATACTTGAAAAGTATATGAAGAAGGAGAGGGCGGAGCCAAGATGGCAGCGTAGAAGCAGCAAGGTTCCACAGCTCCCACACAGCCACCCTAAATACCCATAAAATATGACCCTAAACAAATTCTAGGGCTCGCAAACTCACAAAAATACAGAAAACCGAACTCTCGTGGAAGGCAGCTGAGCAGCAGGGGCTCATCACAGCAGGCTGAGAGCCAAGACCAGCCCAGCCCAAAACAGAAACCATGGCCAGGCCCCAGGGTGGTCAGGAGGAGCTGAGGCAAGGTGCATGAGTCTACCCCAGGGAGCAGATCTACAGCACCTGAAGGGATCTTCACATCTAGAAAGCCAGAATTAGAGGCAGTTAGTGAAAGTGAAACTTTGAAGCTAAATGGAGGGAGGAAAAGCAGTTCAGCCAATCTGCACTCAGGGCAAGAAAGCAGTGGGGGAAGGGCAGGAACTGCTGTAACCTGTGGTGGCCCCCACTGGGATGCTTCAGAGCCCCTGGCCTGCAGACCCCACAGAGGGGCTGAGTCCATTGATCAGGTCCAAGTGCTCTTGTGTTGAGCAGCCTGGATTCGGATCGTGGTCTTAGGTGGTGGTCCTGGGGTGCACTTTCAGCAAGCCAAAGCTGGGGGGGCTGCAACACCCCCCTAATAACTCTGGCAGCTGGGAAAATCCCAGCGATTTGGAACAGAGATTCCCCCTGGAAGCAGAGTTCCACAGAGCCAAAAAAAACCAAACAAACAACCAATTAACTGACTGGCCAACATGAGAAAAAGGAAGCAAAATAAGAACAGCAATAAAACTCTAGAATCCTTTTTTGTGGACAAAAAGGATCAAAACATGGAACGGGAGGAAGACAACACTCAGAACTCCCACACCAAATGCTTCCAAGACACTGGAAGAATGCCTAGAAGCTATAGATCTACTGAAAAAGGACTTTGAAAAACAAATAAGAGAAGTGGAGGAAAAATTGAGAAGAGAAATGAGAATAATGCAAGAAATTCATGAAAAGAGAGTCAACAACCTGACTGAA
>CM053600.1:92927400-92960912 GCA_028646575.1 Pseudocheirus occidentalis
TAGAGGACTAAAGAAGCATGACCAGGATAAGACTTTGTTTCTTCATGGCCTAGCTGATCCTTGAGTTCCAGGCAAGAGAAGTGGTGAAGGGTATGAGATGTGAACCCTGTGAACTTCAATGTGTGCTAGGGATTGCCTTGAGGACTGAACAAGGACCTGGGAGCTGTCTACCTCTGAGGACTGGATGAGAACCTGGCAGCTGTCTGCTTCTGAATCCAGGTGACTGTTTGGCAGATTCAGGAGGGAACTGGAACCATGGAAGAGGATCCAGGGAATCAGAGAGACCTCCCAGACTCAAGATGGAGAAAAGGCCTCCCCTTGGACAAACGGAGGTTTTCTGGACACCAAGGGGTGGAGGGTTTCTGTGGTTTTCTAATGACTGTACTAGTGACTAATGATAGTAATTGGGAATCTAGCTTAGTGACTGACTTCTAGATGAGTAACTAATTAAGTTAATGGTTGCCCCATGATTGGAAGTTTGATTATTGTATAGTGACTAAGTCAATGGTTGCCCCCGAGTGGAAGACTGGTGTATTGTACATTGACTGATTGAATGATTAAGTGAGAAGGGTTCTCCCTTAGGGAAACCAGATGATTATTCTTTTGTTCCTCGTTCTAAATACTGTGGCCACTATAGTGAAAACTGTGTGGCCATTCTAATGTTAAGCTGTTATGAACACAATATTGTGACTTTCTGTAATAAGATGTAATATTGAGAATATTATATTGTGAATATTGTACTGAATCTTGATTTGTAATGGAATAAACAGAGTGTTCATTATTACTGTGTAATCTGAATCTTAAAAGCTGTTCACAGTAGCATTCTTTTGGGAATCTGCTTGTTCTTGGCTTTATAGCTAGGTGATGAGGATGATTCTTCAAGGAACTTGTGATCTATCATAGGAGATAGTATATAAATATATGCAGAATGAAAACCAAACAACTATATGATAGCTTTGGGAAGGAGTGCACTTGTCCTAAGAGAAACAGGAATGGCTTTGAACTTGAGCTGAGTCTTGAAGAAAGTAAGGTATTCTATCTGGTGGGCTGGGTGGGTGAGGAGGATGCATTCCAGCTAGGTGGAACTGCTACTTCAAAGGCACCTATCAAGAGATGAGCTAGAACTGGAAAGAACAACAAAGGGCTGTGGGAAGTGTTTGTTTTCCTACTTGGGGAAAAGAGAACCCACACATAGGACTGCTGCTTAGGGACAACAGAAAAGATGGCAGAGTTGCTCCTTTATTTTGCTTGCTTTCTTGGCCACTGGAAACGACCCTTGCAGTAGACCAGTGATTCTCAAACTGTGGGTCTCAACCCCTTTGGGGGCTGCCTAAGATCACTGGAAAACACATATTTCTGATGGTCTTAGGAACCAAGATACCGCTCCTCTATCCCTCTCCAGACGGGTCTGCCCACATGCAGATATGCCCACATATGAGTATTAAAGGGTCATGGCATTAGGAAGGTTGAGAACCACTGCTAGACACAAATGGTTAGTGGGGAATTACAGGAGAGTGACCACTTAGCTGCTGCCCTTGTTTCATTCATCACCTGGCCCAAATGAATACTATCTCTGGATACTGAAAGTACTGGAAGATGTGACTGCTAGACAACTGTCACTGATATCTGAAAGATAATTAAGAACAGGAAAGTCACAGGTTTGAAACAGTTCAAGTGCTATACCAATTAAAAAAAAGGATTAGAGCAGTGAGTCAGAGAAGTATAGGTTAGTGGGCTTGGCCTCAATTTCTTTAATTCTAGAGTAAATTATTAAAGAGATAGTCAACATCTAAAGAAATTGGTGTTTATAATAAGTGAGCATGGCTTCATAAAGAACATCTAAATGGTAGAATAACTTTATTCCTCTTTTTGGCTGAGTGTACATAAGCTCAATATGTTGGCCTTGCGTGTTGTGACAACCAAAAAGCTTATTTGATTTTGGGCTGCAATACTAGAGGTGATAGCATCTTCGAAGTGATAGCCCCTCTGTGCTCTGCCATGGCCAAACCACATTAGAAATACTGTGGTCAGTTTGGTCAGTTTGGAGTGCCACAGTTTGGGAAGTACTTCGGAAAGCTGGAGAAGGTCCAGAGGAGGATAACAATGATGGTTAAGGGTTTTAAGCCATAAGGTAGTAGTTGTTTGTCCTTCTTAAAGAGGATCAGAAAGGTGATGTCATGATTTGCAAGTGAATTGGATTTAAGTGAGGGAGGACAGTGCAAAGTCATTAGCCTCACTTTCTCTCCTGGAGCCATCTTGGTCCAGTGGCCGGATAAGAGATCAGGAGTGGAGATGGCCAGAATGCAGTGGGAGACTTTGGCCTTTTTAAGCTGTCTTTTTCAAGTCTCTGAGTGAGGTAACACCCATTAAGTGATTGAGGCTGGGTAAGAAATGAGGCAAAGAATGGCTTCTTTTACCTAGACAAAAAAAAAATCAATATGGGAGGAGAAGACCCACAGGATTTCTCACTAAAAGAGAAACAACTGCTATTTACACTCACTCTGAGCCATCAGGACCCAAATATAGACCAAATGAAGCTTCAGCTGGGACCTACTGTTCACCTTCTACTTCTCTGCCTACTTATGTAGCTTGTGCAATATGCTTAAATCAAATAAATTCAAATGGGTTCAGATACCCTAAAACAGAAGGTTCTCTACCATTTTGATATTTTTAACTTTCTACCACCACTAAACTAATGACCCAGGGGTGTCAACTCCAAGCTTGTCAACTCCAATCCAAAACCATGAATTTCTCTAACTTCTTTTTTAAAAGTGGGGCAGCTAGAAGGATAGACAGGTTAAAGCACCTAAACTGGAGTTAGGAAAATCAGGTTCAGATCTGTTTGCTAGCTCTGTGATGGTGGGCATGTTTATCTAAGTTTCCTGTTGTTGTGAGGATGAGATATTTGTACAGCAGTTAGCTCAGTGCCAGCACATAGTAGGTACTATAGAAATGTTGGCAATTATGTTATCATCTTGAAGAAAATACAAGCTCAGTTAACTGACTGGTTAATAAACAAAAGGAAGCTATCTGATTTATAGGATATGGATCTGTGATTTCACTTGCAGAGGGCACTTCCCAGGGAGAAACGTCCAATGCAGGTGGGTACCTTCTCTCCAACTTAGTTCTAGAGGTCAAGCCCAAGGTAACATAGCTAATAATTCAATTTAAACAAACATTTATTAAGTGCCTACTATGTGCCTGGAAGAGAGCTAAGCACCATATGTGCTGTATGCTGGGTGCTAAGCAGCATCTGCCAGAAGTGGAGCTTACAACACAAGTATGAGAAATATCAGAGTAGAAACAATCCATAGATATGTGAACTGCAGTTTTATTATTCGGATCAGCTAGATGTAGATATTTACATTTGCTCCCAGTCTCCCTTTCTGGTACCCTCTCCTTTACTTTTGTTCTCGGTTGCCCTGGTTACTAAGGATGCAAGGACCTTTTTTGGGAGCGGGTAGGCGGTCGGATTCTACACAAGTTTTACCCTGTATTTACAGGTAAATACAGGTTGGACTACACTCCTGTCAACCCACTGATTTTTTCCTCGAGGGAATCCATGTGAACCTGCTTCTTTTCCTGGATGCTTTGGTCTGCCCAGGCCAGGTTCCGCCTCAGTGACCGCTTGCATTTATTTTCAGGTCTTTTTGACTTGCATCAGCTCACATTCATGCTCCTCCTTTTCCCTCCCACCAATTTCCATCAAAATCCTGTTACTTCGAAGGAGCGCCTTGCCCTCCCTCTCCCGCCTCCCATCAACTACGCCAATTTCCGCTTACTCTTCAGTTCCGTAGTTGTGTCTCCTCCAACCCCGCCCAGCAGGACCGGGTCAAAAGGAAAATAGGGCAGCTCCCCCCCACCCCGCACACATGCTCATTCTGGATTTATCGTTTCGGTCCCACTTTGCCTCAGTTTCCTTATCTGTGACGCGAGGGCGGAAGTGGAACTGTAGGATCTCACAGGCCCCTTCCAGTTCCAAGTCTGCAGCCCCGGAGCTCGCTCCCGCGGTTCCTCGGCTCGGGCCAGCCCTTGGAATCACTTCTTTCCCTCCGCTACAGGAAAAGTGAGCCTAGGGGTAGGCCAGTTGCCCGAGAGCCAAACGAGTCCGGTGCGAGAGCAGGAGAATCACACGCCGCCCCAAGCGCATGCGCCCCCGGACGCCGCCCCCGCCTCAGACGCTATAGTCGCACAAATTCACGCCCCAGGCTTCTCGGGGGCTCTTTCCTCCTCGCCCCCAGCCCCTCCCTTCATGCTACCTCCCCGTGGAGCCAGCCTAAGGGTTCTCTGACAGCTCTGGGCAGGCGGCTGCCTCTGCGTCTCGTGCTTCCACGTTATCCTATCAGAGAAAGGGCGGGGCTAGTGCATCGACGGCCTATCAGCGCCGACCACGACCCAGGCGAGTCCGCTTAGAGGGCGCCCTGGAAGCACGCGATTGGATGGCGTCGTGGGCCTGGGGCGTAGCGGCGTCCGCGATCCCGCCCCCTACTCCCGTCACCAGCCGTGGCCCGAGCGGCTACAGCGGCCGCGGGAGCTGGTCAGTTCCCCCACTCTCTATTCGTAGTCGTCCTCCTTCCGAGCGCCCTCGGCCATGGTGTCCCTCGGCTCCGTGACTAACCGGCTAGGCTCGGTTTTCCCCTTTCTGCTTGTCCTGGTGGATCTGCAGTACGAAGGTGAGGGAGACCCTCCCGGCCTGGGGCGGCGGCGGCGGCGAACTGGGCCTGGCCCTCGGTCGGCTTTCCCAACCCTCCCCCAAATCCTCCTCCCCTTCATCTTCCCCCCTTCCCCCCCGGGCTCTGGAGGTGCGGGCCGATGGAGCGGGGCTGGCTACGACCGGGATATTTGCTGCTGTCGTTGGGTGTATGGAGTGGGCCGGTCCCGGGATGAGATATGGCTGAGTTGTAGCCGACCTCCTGTCCTACCTCCCTTCCTCCCGCCCCCACGTCTCCCCGCCCCCTGGCCACCTCTTACGGATCCTGGGGCAGGGGCTCCAGGTGTGGCCTGGGACGGTGGGTGGCGACTAGCTAAGACCACTTTGTCTCCCTTGCTGCCTTACTCCTAGTAGCTAAGGAACTTTAACTGCTTCTTCCCGATGACGGAGTGGGAGTCTGAGCCGCCCCCTCCCCATAAGAGAGCAGAACTCTTAGAGACACCATCCTCATGGTAGAGGGGATGGTGAGAGGAGTAGGTGAGGGAGCCTTGAGGAAGCGGGGTTGACCCTCGTTTAATAAGCTTTCTCATGGAACTTAGTGAAGGGGTATGGACTTGCCTAGGTATCAATGTTGATTGGCGGCGGAAGTGTTGCTTTCCAAGTTAAGTTTTAAAAGCAGTTGCTTTGTGGAGGTGGGTGAGAAGGGAACTAAGGGTCTTCTTATGTGAGGTTCGAGTTTTAGGAAGGCTAGGGACCTTAGTTTTTGGTTCTCTTCTAAGTATGATGGTGATGCTTATGGATTTTTTTTTTCTTTCACATTTGGGTTAAGGGATTAACCAAAGTACTTTTGAATGAACCTGAGGTAGTGGTTTGAGTCACTTTAAGTGACTCCTGGGAGACTTAGAAGGAGGGACTTTTTTTAAATGATTGATTAAATAGTTATCAAATAGGTGATGACCACGTAACATACCGTTTATGACCAAGCTACTAGGAAAGGAGGTCTTAAAAAGGCACGAAAGTATTATTCTATATCCTGGAACCACTAGAACTTTGTATATGTCAGTGTGAATGTTTGACATTTTTGTTGTTTGAGTACCAAAACATTGAATAGCAAAGATATTGGAGCTAAAAAAAAGATAATGTAGCTTGAATGTGTACTTTCTGGTGATAGCTTAAATTTATGGAGGAAACAAGCAACAACTTTTAGAAAAAACTCAACACCTCGTTTTTTATAAGGGAGTCCAAAAGACTTTCAAAATTGACTTAAAAGATCAATGTATCTCCTTGAATAGAAAAATAGCGTCTTTACAAAAAATAGTAGGAGCACAGTATTAATACAAATTTCATCTCAATTAGAGTGTTAAAATTTTTTTTTAGAAGAATCTTGACCAGAACACAGTTTAGAGAGAATGGAAAGGTTGTGTCCTAAATGAATCAAGTGTTTGACTAGTTTACCACCAAAAATTTATCAATCAGCAAGGTCAACTAAGTAAAGAAATCTGGAAATTTTAAAGTACCGCATAAATATAAATTGTTAACAGGTTTTTATTTTGTGGCATTGTAAGTGGTAGTATTCTGGTCCACCTCCAACTAACAGTGTAACTATCAAATCGTTTTGATTGAGTTCACTAGAGGAATAAGCTTTCTTTTTCTCAGTTCATACTTGTAGGGAAATCATGAAAACAATGATAAGCTAGGATTTGGGGATCTACCATTAATGTAAAACTGGCTAACTGTATTTTAATTTTTAGAGGCTTTTGAAAAGTCTGGTGGTGGCTTTCAAATTATATAATGTCTTTTAAAAGACCTATTCTTCAAAGTCATTGCAAAGGTTAAACTAGAAGGAGCAGGATTGTTAACAATAAATATCTATTGCTGTCCCCTGTTTTAGACTATCCCGGAAGCTGAGTTAGTTGGTTGCCTCCCTACAGAAATTTATAAATTGGAAAGACCAGGAATACATACTGAGGAGTTTTTTTTTTAATCAAGACTACTTCATTTAGTTTTCTTTTTTTTTTCATGAAGATTATTTATTATATAATGTTCAGTTGTGGACATAGAAAGACTCGGAGGTTGAAAGCAGTTTGGGAGCTCAAGGAACAGAGTGGAAGCATCTCATTTTGGAGAGCAAGAAAAAAGGTGTAGTTCAGAAGTGCTTAAGTGAGGGTCCCATAGTCAGTAAGGGGCAGAGGCAGCTGGCACTGGGCCAGGTCAGCCAGGGAGGGACCAATCAAAGGTTATAAAGTGAGTCTTCTCCTGGCTTTGGATGGGAGCTTCCTGAAGCGCCGCCTTCGACTATGTATTAAGGAGGCAAACATTCGGTGTCAATTCTGGAAGATTATCTGGCTGGAATTCAGTTTCTTGTTTTTAGAATCTTGTAGCATCAGAGTGTGATCTCTACCACTCTGAGCTGGGAAGTGCCTGGTGTGGCCTGTTGGGGGAATCAGGGCATTATCCTGATGCAGTCGCTGAAGGCATGCTTCACCCAGAAAATACACATGGGGCATCTGGTGACTCCTATCGGCTGGTTGACTATAGGCAAAGCCCATCTCTGGCTCTTCCTGATTCTCCCAGCTTCTGGACAGATTAGTGAGTTGCATTTGACTTGCTGAGGAGTGCATCTGGCCTTGGAGGTCTGAGGGAGCTTTGTCTTGATAGAGGAAGATTTCTGACTGCACTTCAATTTCTGACTGGTTGAAGATGAAAATCTCAGGATTCACTATTTCTGAGGAGTGCATCTGGCCTTGGAGGTCTGAGGGAGCTTCTTCTTGATAGAGGAAGATTTCTGACTGGACTTTGATTTCTGACTGGTTGAAGATAAGAATCTCAGGATTCACTGTTTCTAAGCAGTCCAACTGGTCCAGGAGGTCTGAGAGAGTTTCATCATGACACATGACAATTTTTGGCTGGTCATCTAAGATGAGAATCTCAGGGTTCATTATTTTTGGAGGGGTAGTAGGTCCAACAAACTCCATTGTGTTGTCAAGAGTGTGAGGCTTCCAAATGTTCAGACATCTCTGAGAGTCTTCTCCAGCCTTACCTCTCTGATGCTCACTGCAATCTTCAGCAGACCATCTGTCTGTAGGGAATGAATCCGGTTCCCTGAGTTGGTCTTTTATGCCAAAGTTTAGGAGGCGGAGCCTCAGAGTGGAGGTGGGAATACCCAGGCTCTGAGTTCTCACCTTCTTGTTGTTGTTTAATAGTTTCCTGAGTTCTCACCTTCTTGTTGTTGTTTAATAGTTTCCTGAGTTCTCACCTTCTTGTTGTTGTTTAATAGTTTCATTCAAAACTCCATTTGGGATTTTCTTTGCACAGATTCTGGAGTGGTTTTCCATTTCCTCCTCCAGCTCACTTTATAGATGAGGAAACTGAGGCAAACAGGGTTGTGACTAGCCCAGAGTCACACAGCTAGGAAGTACATGTGTAATGGGAATCTGAAGATCCTCTCTGCCCTTAGACCCCCATTTATTTTTCTTTAAAAAATATTTCTAAAAATTTGTCATTTATTTACATTTAACTTTTTTCCTTTTGAAATTTTGAGTTCCAAATTCTCTCCCACACTCTTACCTACCTATTGAGAAGGTAAGCAATATATCAGTTATACTTGTGAAATCATGCAAAACATTTCCATATTAAGCCATTTTTTTTTAAAGCAAGAAAAATAAACTGGGAAATTATATTTCAGTTTGCACTTAGAATTCATCAGTTACTTCCCTGGAGTAGATAACATTTTTTCATCATGAGTCTTTTGGAATTGTCTTGAATCATTGTATTGATCGGAGTAGTCAAGTCTTTCACAGTTGATCATCATTATAATGTTGCTGTTACTGTGCAGAATGATCTCCCAGTTTTCATTTGATTTTGCATCAGTTCATATAGGTCTTGCCATGTTTTTCTGAAACCATCCCCCTTGTCTTTTCCCACAGCACAGAGTATTCCATCACAATCATTTGCTACAACTTGTTCAGCCGTTCCCCAGTTGATGAGCATTCCCTGGATTTACAGTGCTTTGCTACCACAAAAAGAATTGCTATAAATATTTTTGTATATTTGGGTCTTTTTCCCTTTTCTTTGATCCCTTTGGGATACATACCTAGTAGTGGTAGTGCTCAGTCAAAGGGTATTCAGTTTTATGCCTTTTGGGCCTAAATTAGTTCTTCAGAATGATTTGACCAGTTCACTATTCCACCATCATTTCCTCTAGCATTTGTCATTGCTGATATGTGTGACATGGTAACTCGGAGTTGTTTTGATTTGCCTCTCTTTAATCAGTAGTGATTTAGAGCATTTAAAAAAAATTTGATTATAGATAGCTTTGATTTCTTCTGAAAACTCCCGTTGACCCTTTGACCATTTATCAATTGGGAATTGGCTCTTATTTTCGTAAATTTAATTCAGTTCTATACTCAGTATATATTTCAGGTCTTTATCACAAAAACTTGGTGTAAAATATATTCATATAACTTTTTTGTCTGTGGTCCCTTTTTGCAAAATGTAATATTTGTGATTATTCCTTTTAATTTGCTCTATTTTTTCTTTTTTCCTTCTATCCAATTTTTTTCTATTTCTTCTAGAAAATCTATTTTGCTTCCAAACATTGCTTCTCTTAATCTGCCCTCCCTTTTATCACTCCCTCTGCTTTTTCTTGTCCCCTTCTTCTGTTTCTCTATTAAGTTATATTTCTATGCATAACTGAGATTCTGTGTGTGTGTGCGTGCGTGTGTGTGTGTGTGTGTGTGTGTGTGTTTATTTTTTCACCACTTTGAACTGATTCTGGTAAGAGTGAAGTTCAGACATTGTCTACTCCCTCCCCATTTTCCCTTCCACTGTAAAAACTCTTCCTTGGGGGCCTCTTATGTAAAAAAAAATTTCCCATTCTCCCTTTTCCTTCCCCCTTCTCGTATTGTGTCCCTCTTCCTTATCCCTTCATCTTTTTTTGGAGATCATTCCAACATAACTGACTCCTTTCGGTGTGGTGTATGTAAACTCTTTTTAAGTGCTATAATGATAAAGTTCTTAGAAGTTACATGTATCATCTTCCAATATAGGAATGTAAACAGTTTAACTTTGTTAAAAACTTTATGATTGTTATTTTGTGTTTACTTTTTTTTTTTTTCCTCTTCTCTTGAGTCTTATGTTTGAACGCCAGATTTTCTGTTCAGCTCTGGTCTTTTCATCAGGAATCTGCTTGAAAATCCTCTATTTTATTAATGCACCTGCTCATTATTTTTTATAGCACAGTAGTAGTCCATTATATTCATATACCATAGCTTGTTCAACCATTCCCTAATGGAGGGACATCCCCTCAGTTTCTAATTCTTTGTTACCCCAAAAAGAGCTTCTATAAATGTTTTTGCACATATGGATCCTTTTCCTTTTATATAATATCTTTGGGAAATAGACCTAGTAGTGGTATTGCTAGATCAAAGGGTATGCACAGTTTTATAGCCCTTTCGGCATAGTTCTGCTTTGCCCTCCAGAATAGTTTGAATCAGTCCAACAGTGCGTTAGTGTCTCAGTTTTCCCACATTCCCTCTGACATTTGTCATTTTTCTTTTCTGTCATTTTAGCCAGTCTGATTGGTGTGGAGTGGTATCTCAAGAGTTTCAATGTACATTAATCAGTATGGATTTAGAGCATTTTTTCATATTATTATCTGTAACTTTGATTGCTTCACATATTCATATCCTTTGACCATTTATCAGTTGGGGAATGGCTCTTAATTTTATAAATTTGACTCAGATCTCTATATATTTGAGAAATGAGACCTTTTTTAGGGAAATTTGCTGTGAAATTTTTTTCACAGTTATGGTTACTACCTGTGTATTTCCATCCATCCTGTTTTCCCCTCCTGTTTACCCTGGTCTCTCTCACAACTTCCATCCAATCCATCCTCAAAAGTGTTTTGCTTCTGACCACCTGTAACGTCATGCACCAGCAGATTCCCAAAAGAATGCTACTGTGAACAGCTTTTAAGATTCAGATTACACAGTAATAGTGAACACTCTGTTTATTCTATTACAAATCAAGGTTCAGTACAGTATTCCCAATATAATATTCACAACATTACATCTTATCACAGAAAGTCACAATATAGTGTTCATAACAGCTTAACATTAGAATGGGCCACACAGTTTTCACTACAGTGGCCACAGTATTTAGAATGAGCAACAAAAGAATAATCATCTGGTTTCCCTAAGGGAGAACCCTTCTTACTTAATCATTCAATCAGTCAATGTACAATACATCAGTCTTCACTCAGGGGCAACCATTAACTTAATTAGTCACTCATCTAGCAGTCAGTCACTAAGCTAGATTCCCAGTTACTAACTATCATTAATCACTGGTACAGTCATTAGAAAACCACAGAAACCCTCCACCCCTTGGTGTCCACAAAACCTCCTTTTGTCCAAGGGGAGGCCTTTTCTTCATCTTGACTCTGGGTGGTCTCTCTGATTCCCTGGATCCCCTTCTGTGGTCTGAGCTCCATCCTGAATCCACTAAACAGTCACCTGGATTCAGAAGCAGACAGCTGCCAGGTCCTTGTCCAGTCCTCAGGGCAATCCCTGGCACACGCTGAAGTTCATAGGGTTCAGCACATCTCAAATCCTTCACCACTTCTCTTGCCTGGAACTCAAGGATCAGCCAGGCCATGAATAAACAGAGTCTTATCCTGGTCGTGCTTCTTCAGTCTTCTAGCAGTTCAGCTGGCCCTAGCACCCAGAAGGAATATTGGCCTTCTGGATGGCCTTCACCGGATTCTGGTCTCAGGAAAACTACATCTCTTTTCTCAGTCAGCTTCCATTCTCTCTGCTGGGAGAGAATGTCTCTCTCTTTCTCCCTTTCTTGCTCTCTCCATCTCTCGAAAACTCCAACTCACTTCCAGCAGCCGAGCTCCCAGATACTGAGACAATCCTGCTTCCTCCACAGGAAAATTCCAATTCTGTCTCTCTCTCTAGAATTTTTCTTTCTATATAGCACTGGCTTCTCCATACTTAGCCCTAAGTTACTAAGTGCTACTTAGCCCTAAGTTACTTAGTGCTAAGTATCTGGCATATTTGATTGCTATTATATCACCATCTCCCGCAGTCCTTCTTTCCTTCTTTTAGCTCTCCCTGCCTTCTTTTTTCCTCTTCCCCTCCAGCTTTCCTGTAGGGTAAAAGAGATTTACATACTCAACTGAGTGTGTGTGCTAGTCATTCTTTGAGCTAGTTCCCGTGAAAGTAAAGTTCAAGCGCTGCTCCCTGCTGCCCCTCCAGCTCTTTTGTACCTTTTTATTTTATTTAAAAAAATTTTTTTTTGCCTTTTTGGAGGGGGGAAGGCAGGGCAGTTGGGGTTAGATGATTTGTCCAAATTCACACAGCTAGTAAATGTCCGAGCTCAGATTTGAACTCATGTCCTCCTGACTCCAGGGCAGGTTCTCCACCTAGCACCCCTGAGTAGATGATTTTTGGTTGTAAACCTAGCTCCTTTACCCTCCAGAATATCATATAACAAGCCCTTCGATCCTTTAATGTAGAAACTGGTAAATCGTGTTATTCTGATGGTGGCTTCATGATATTTGAATTGTTTCTTTCTGGCTGCTTATAATATTTTCTCCTTCACCCAGGATCTCTTTCAGGAGATGATTGGCAAATTCTTTTAATTTTTATTTTATGTACTGGTTCTACTCACTTTTCCTTGATAATTTCTTGAAAGTTCTTTTCTTCAGTGAATTTTTGTGTATTTTTTTCAGTGAGGCCAATTCTGTTTTTCAAGGTATTCTTCTCTGCTTTGGATACTTTTCTTTTACCCTTTGGCCTGTTTTGTTGTTTTAAGTTTTTTTTTTTTCCTTATCTTTTGTACCTCCTTTACCAAGCAGTGCACTTTTTTTTTCATGATTTTCTTGCATCACTCATTTCTTTTCCCAGTTTTTGCTCTGCCTCTCTTGGATTTTGAAAATCTTTTTTGAGGTCTTCTAGGAATTCTTTTTGGTCTGGAGATCAATTCACATTTTTTCTTTGAAGCTTTGGATGTAGCAGTTTTGACTGTTGTTGTCTTCTGAATTTGTGTTTTAATCTTCCCTGTCACCATAGCAACTCTGTCACCAAGTTCTTTTTTCTTGTTTGCTCATTTTCCCAGCCTATTTCTTGACTTTTAACTAGGTATTAAAATGGGGCTCTGCAGTCAAGGTGTTTTTTTGTGCAGCTGTTTTTACAGCTAGTTCTGAGGTTCTGTAAGTTGTCAATCTTCCAAAGTGGCATGATCTAAGGAGAGGTGTTTTTACTACTCTCTTAGCCTGTGTTCTAATCTTTGTAAGCCCTCTTTTTCTACCCTGGAACTGTGACCAAGGTCCCTACTTCTCCACTAGGGTAGAGAAAACTGTGTTGTGCTAGTGCTCCTCTTTGCCTTGGGACTGTGACCAAGGATTGTAACCTGGATCCACATATGGGCAATGCAACAGAGTCCTGCATTCAGTGCTACCAAAGGAACTCCTACAACGTCTTGAAGATATTTTCTGATTTTTGTCTGCTTCTCTTCTTCCATTTTTAACCATAAATACTACTGGGATGACTATGCTTAGTTGGGACTTTTGCTAAGTTTTTCTTCAATTTGTTTTTACCTTTTACTAACTTCTCTTTTACTTTATGATGTCTTGCTTTCAGAATTGTCACCTTTTTTTCCTGCAAGATTTTACAAACCCATTTGTATCCTGAATGGAAGTTTCTGTTACTTCCATGTCTCTTTTGGCTAGTGAATCAAGTATTTGCCTTTTTTATGTTCTTATTATGGCAGCTGATTTTTATTATGGCATTATGAGATTACTTTGTAGGTGTTGTTGCCCTTTTCTTTGTCCATATTCCTCAGCATCAAAAAACAGATCAAGTTAGAGTTGTATAAAGATAATGACAATATAGTGAAACTGATGGGATATTGGCCATATGGTTACTAGCGGAAAATTTCTTGATATGAATGCTCAATATTAATAAGAAGATAAGAGAGCAAGTCATTGTTTTAAATCTGTACCTAAAGATATTAGGCAGATTTACTTAAATTATTTTCCTTTTCTTTTTCCTTATCCCATTTTAAAAATATCAATAAGTTTAAAAAAATAGATAAACTTAAAGTTGTATAAAAATATTTATAACATATCAGAAACCATGGGATATTGGCCAAGTGGTTATCACAGGCAAATTTATTGATATGATTGCTTATATTAATAAGAAAATAAGAGCGATTTAAATCTATATCTAAAGACATTAGAGAAGAAAAAAATAAAAATCAAAGGAAAGGAGACAATTGGAAATAGACTACATGAATAAAATTTTTAAAATGGAATTTGAAAAATTCGTGAAGAAAACTAAGAGCTTGACTTGAAGGAATTGAATCAAATCATTAGTAAGCTTAAATCAAAAGGGAAGAGAAAAAAATGGCCCAAATAAGAAATGAAATAGAGATATGACAATGATTGAAAATAAGACATCTCTTAGGGAATGTAGAGTATGATTGACCTTTTGCTAATGAAGTCCCTTCTACTTCTGTCTAAATCCTGTGATCTTAAATTGGTGAATTTAGGGGAAAGGGATGAAAATTTATGGAAATATAAAATGACTGAAATTGATTTATTGTTGTCATTGAGTTGTTTTCAGTTGTGTCCAACTCTTTGGTGAAAGATTGTGAAAATTTGGGGTTTTCTTGACAAAGATACAGGAGTGGTTTGCATTTCCTTCTCCAGCTCATTTTACAGATGAGGAAACTGAGAGAAACATGGTTAAGTGACTTGCCCAGAGTCATTTAGCTAATCCATGTCTGAGACTGGATCTGAATACAGTAAGATGAGTCTTCCAACCTAGCTACTTCAAAATTGATTGAGCAGGGATTAATTTAAATTAGAAAAAATAAGACAGATCCTTAATGGTAGAATTTCAGACTTAGGGTCCTCAATTACGTAGCTTAAAATTTGTATGTAATAGGAAAAAGTTGTTAAATGCTAATCATATGTCGAGAATAGTGCTAAGCACTTAGAATGCAAGTAGAAAAATGAAAGTCTTTACTGTCAAGGAGTTTACTTTCTAATTAGGGGAGATGACACATTGGGAACAGGGCAGATGGAAAGACCTAGTGGTCCTCAGGGAAAGCAATGGTTGGGTAAATGGTCCTTAACCAATAACTGTTAGGAAAGGAGTGGTAGATCCTTACTTCAGGCAGATGTAGTTTTGGGGTGTGGGGCAGTCAGGCAAGCTGTAGTTAGAAGTGTGGCCAACATTTGGACTATCTAGATATAGATTCACCTTTTTATTGGCAAACACTGAATTTATTACATGTGTACATAATCAGTAGATCATGTATTTCATTGGTATCCACAGTGTTAAGATATCTAGAGGAAGGCACCCAGAATGTTGGTTGGATCCCTTGAGGATGATTTCCAAGAAAATTTGAACTACAGACAAATAGGATGAAGTCATGGATAGATTATAATGTGTTCCATTAGAAGTAATAATGCATATCACTGAGGCCTCAAATTCATCAGAATTATTAGTATATAGACAGGTTCATCAGTATGTAGTCATCAACTTTGTAAATTATTTGAAGATGGGTATGGAATTTCCCCCCAAAACAACATTTTATAAATGGAGGTTATGTCTCATTATAGGCTATATAGTGAAGACATGAATTGACCTTGGATAAAGAGGGAGATAGGGATAGTATGGGGAATATGAAGGTGAAGAGCAGGGGTGGAGGTGCTTGAGATGGAGATGATGGTGGTGGTTGTGGTGGTGGTGATGATGATGATGATGATGATGATGATGATGATGATGATAGGACTGGGCCTGCTTCTAGAGGGGAATAGTAGAAGATTTCTTCCTTCCCCCTGCTCTGCCCTCCCCTTCTTTTCTCTTTTCTTCTGCATTTCCCTTCTGACAGCCATAGGCAGCCTTCGTGAGAGGCTTACTTTATTGCTTTGATCAAGATTCTACCTTTAGAAAGCCGAGGTTGATTTAATTATCACTAATACTGTAATTAAGTGTTACTTGTTTAAACTTCCTCTTACGTCTTTAGTTTTCTTTTGTAGTCTGGTAACATTTTTCAGAATGAAGTACATTTGAAAAAATTTTGTATTTTATTTTCTTGACTACAAATGGAATTCCTCTTCTTAATTGTAGACTACTTAATCTGGTAGTCTGGAAGCTCATTTGCATTGAGCTTTCTTGTATTTTTCCTATGTGAAATCTTGGCATGTGATTCAGAACATTAACTGTTTTCATATTGGTTTTATGATTTTGTCCCCAAAGCACATATTTTTTGATCTCACCTTTTATAAAATTACAATTAAGGCTAAGATATGTATATTTTTTGTTTTAGGTGCAGAATGTGGAATAAATGGAGATGTTGAAAAACATCTAGAAATGGGCAAGAAGTTATTGGCTGCTGGACAACTAGCAGATGCCTTATCTCAGTTTCATGCTGCAGTAGGTTTGTATCTGAAAACCATCAAGAGTATTATTGGGTCCCTAAAAGGAAGGGACTTCTCAGTTTCCTAATACTGTTGATTATATAAAGTTATAGACTTCACTTTGAAGTTGTGAATAATGGTCTTTAACAACATAGCACCTAGTGTAGTATCTTGGATGTGTTAGGCTCTCTTAAATGTTTGATTAGATTGAAACTATTGTAATTAACAAAATTGGTTAATGAACGAAAAAGCATTATTAAATAGAGTGTGCCAAACAGAATGCTAAATGCTGAGTATATGAACAGAAAAGGCAAATCAGCACCTATTCTCAGGGAGCTCACACTGAATCTCAGGAGAAAACATCTAACGCAATAGTTCTCAACCTTCCTAATGCCCAAACTCTTTAATACTCATGTGGGTGGATCTGCATGTGGGTGGACCCACCTGGAGACTGATAGAGGAGTGGTGTCTAGGTTCCTAAGACCATCATAAATATGTGTTTTCCAATGATCTTAGGTGACCCTGTGATCCCTGTCAAAGGGTTGTCCCACCCCCAAAAGGGTTGCAACCCACAGGTTGAGAACCTCTGATCTAAAGGAAGGCTAAAAAATTCTAAGGGCTTCACAGCTGGGCAGATGTCAAAGCCCTTCCTCTGGAAGGGTAGAGGAGACAGAGCAGAAGTTAAGGCCTACAGGACCTTAATCTGTAGTGAAAGAGTAGAGGGTTTCTACTCAGTGGTGAGAATAATCTTCCTAAAGCATGTCTTAACATGTTTCCTCAGCACAATATCCATTAATTTGATGTCTACTTGCCTGTCATTTAAGGGACAAGTTGAAGAATTTGTATTTTAGATTGAATCCATTAAGCATATATTTAACTACTATGTGCAAGCAACAAACAAAAATGAAATAGCCCCTGCCCTAAAGGAACTTAAATTCTTTTGTTGTTTGGTAACATGTTTTTATCAGATATAAAACACTGAAGTTGGAATTGCCACATCCTCATATCAAATTCTTTAGTTCTATTAGAATTTATTTTTTTCAATGTATCTTTATAAACTTAAAGCCCTTTACAATGTCCACCTGGTCTACCTTTCCAGTCTTATTTCACATTTTTCCCTATTCTTGCTTTCTGTACCACAACAAAATTGAATTACTTGTTATTGAAATTCCCCCAAGTTGGCATTCCCATCTCCTATTTCTCTGTGTGAGGTGTCTTTCATATTTGTGATGGGCTTTCTTCTTATCTTATCCCCTTGAGAGAGAAGAGACTAGCAGAGAGTGGGAGAAAAAAGTGGAGACTTTCCCATATTCCTTTTTCTACTGAGAAATGTTCTGGTATTGATGGAAACTAGGTGGGAAATGCATACCCTCTCTCAAAAAAGCTCTAAGATACCAGTTTTAACTTTGTTGTTTCCAAAGATGACAGAGAGCTGAAAAGTTCTTGTTTTACAGCATGATCTTTTAAGCAGTTTACTTTGGTTTCTTGGTACATTGAGGGTGAATTTTATTCTGAAAAACTGTTTTGGTCCCTAATACATGACTTTAGCTCAGAAATTTCAGTTGAGATGGCCTTAAAAAAAAAAAGTATCAGGTAAACTATTAAGTGAACTGAACGACAGATGTAATAATAATGGATGTTTTTTTTTCTTTTTTACTAAGAATCAGTTCAGGTACAAGTTTACAGCTCTACCACAGTAGAGTGTTGTTTCTTTACAACCCCTAAAATCTGAAAATTAATTTGGGATTATGCAAAAAAATGACTAAAATGTTCATACATTTTGATCCAGAGATTCCAGTATTAGGTATGTACTTCAGGGAGGTCATTGACCAAAAAAAACCCTCCAAAATAGTTATAGCAGCACTTTTTGTGATATCAGAGAAGCAGAAACAAAACAGATGTCAGTTTATTGGGGGCTTGACTAAACAAGCTGTAGGAGATAAATGCAGTGGAATATTACTATATTATAAGAAATGATGAATGTGATAGATATAGAGAAGTGTATCTGAACTGATGAAAGACATAACTGGAATAAGAACCAGGAAAACAGTTTACACAGTGACTGCAATAATATACATGGAAAGAACAATGGCCACAAAACAATTGAAACTAAAAGTTGTAAAATTTTAAAGAGCAAATTTGATCTCAAAAGATGAGATATGGGAAGACACCTCATTCCTGTTCTTTTGTTGGGATGAGGGTCCTAGAGGTGTGGAACATTGCATAGAACATCAGATTTTTTTTTTAATATGTCGGTTGGTTTTGCAGAATTTTTTTTTCTTTAAAAAGAAATCTTTCTTATAAGGAATGGCTGTCTGGGAGGGTAAAAATGGAGGATGTAAGGGAAATACAGGTAATGTGAAAATAAAAGAGATTGATATAGTCTGTTGGAGAAAGTTAGGTAATGCTGCAGATCAGTAATCCTGAGCTTGTAAACCACTCCCAAGATCTTAAGAATTATAATGTCAAATTTTGTCAACTGCTTATAATTAAATAGAGTAATGAAGCAGTATATATTTCAAAGGGTAAAACTGAGTTGTAGTTTTTGAGAACTGGTTATTAGCCATATTGATTCAGGTTGCTGATAGAATATGTTTTGTAGTTCAGCATTTGTGTAGAAACAGCAAAGGGCAGTTTCTTTAAAAAGTTAAGATGAGTAGTAATTATTGACATTTACATAGCTCTTTTAAGCTTAGCAAATTGATTTAGTAATAACTCATTTGTAATGCTTTTTGGGTTTTCAAAAGTACTTTATTCACAACAGCCCTGCGAGGTAGGTAGTATAAGGCTCATAGATTGAGAGCTAGAAGATACATTGCCGAGGCCATTCCAATTCAGCTCTTTGATTTTACAGTCGGAAACCAAAGTGCAGGGAAGCTACGTGACTAACTCTGTTACTACCTCAGTCACTTTATGTGTTAAGAGATGTGCTTGGAACAAGTCCTCTGACTGCAGAGCCAGTACTCTTTCCACTGGGATAGTCCTTGTGTATTTGTCTTGCTCTGAACACATACATTGGGTTCTGAGTTTGAGAAGAGGGTGATTAGAATGTTGAGAAGCTTCAAGCTCATATCATGTGAGTATGAATACACATAGCCTGGAAGAGAAAAGATTTAGGAGGATAGTGATAGGTTTCTTAAGTATTTGAAATTTGTCAAGGGAGAGAGGGATTAGATTTGTTTTGCCATGGCTCCAGAAATAGGAGTAATAAGTGAAAGTTGCAAAGAGGCAGATTTTGTTGTAAGGAAAAATTAGTAATTAGAGGTACCCAACAGTAAAATGGGGTGCTTCAGTAGGTAGTAGTTCTCTTTCCCTAGAGCTCTTTAATCAAAGGGTGACCATTTACTTGTCAAGCATGTTATCTAGGATATTCTTGTTCAGGTCCCTTGTAGAATGGATAGCATCAAAGGTCCCTTGACATTCAGAAGGGATTCAGATACTAGGATTCTGGTTTTTTAATTCCCAAATATATTCCCTGACCTCCTTTTTTTCTGGTGCTTTCTCCCTTGATTAGAAATTGATGTTGAAACTGGTAACATAGTATTTAGCAATTGCAGTTTTGATTGTAGAGTTTAAATTGGTAATTTTGTACTTTCTTTATGTCCTCTCAGCAGTTTCCTTTTGTGAAAATGTACTCTTTGGGTATGGGTACATTTTGGATAGCACTTTTAACCAGAAAAGTTTGTCTTAAAGATTACCACATAAATAATTTTCATGATTTTGTGGGTACAAATATCTAAAATGGTTTGGTTTTTACAATTTTTGTTTTTAGCACATGTGTAGTTCCAGATTAGGCCTCTCAAAATGGGAAATAAATGATTGGAAAACATTTTTGATTTTTGATATGATCTTTAATTATGATTTATGCAAGCAGTAGGTGTCAGCTTTGAAAAAGTTAAGAAGTACCCTTTATCATTCATGAGATACTCAAACATACTATGCTTAAGGTGCATCATTAATATATACGATAATACAGATGTGGAGACTTAGATTTGAATAAGCACTAACCATGGGTGTGTGTGTGTGTGTGTGTGTACACTGAAGCAAGAATAAAGGAATATTTAATACTTTACATTTATTTTACACTTGGAATTGAGACATAGAAAGGTTAAGAGAAACTTGCCAGGTTCTCACAGCTAGGTAGTTGATGGTGGAGCTGTGTTCTTTGATTGTCAGCTCAGAATTCTTAACATTGTACCTTTTGAAGAAGAATGCCTCGATTTTTATTTATTTATTTTTTGTTTGGAGGGCAGTTGGGTTTAAGTGACTTGCCCAAGGTCATATGGCTAGTTTTTGTGTTAAGTGTCTGAAGCTGGATTTGAACTCAGTTCCGCCTGACTCCAGAGCTGGTGCTCTGTTCACTGCATTGCCTAGCTGCCCCAAGAAGAATGCCTTTAAAATGTTTTCATCCGTATTTTTTCACTTAATTCTAGCTCTAGATCCCTGATCCTACATAGAAAAAGGGATAAGTGATAATGGAATTAAAATTATAAGCACTTAAAAATGACTTTCTTTTTGTGTTTGTTTGTCTTTATGACATGAAGTCATTCCAAAACATTACAAAGTTGCTTTTATCAGGGCTTTGCAATATTGTATTAACAGATGATTTCATAACCCATTATCTTGGTAGAATTGAAAATAGCTCAATTTCATCAAATTACCTTATATTTTTATAGACAATCAAACACAGCATTGTGAAGTATATATTAAACAATAACATACAACGAAGACCTTACTAAAATTAAAATTGCTGCTTTCAGTTCTAATGAACATTTTAACAAAACTCTTGGGGGTAAAAAAAAATTTTGCTTAAATGTTTAATAAGAATTCCCCACCCCTTGGGGGAATAGGATGTGCCTGCCAGCAGATAATTTGAGTATACTACTGAGTTAGTAAGAGGAAAATTAAAAAAAATTTGGGATGCTACAGAAAGTGCCTTTATTGACAGTTTAATAACATCCATAATGTACATTGTCCAAACTGTTTTAAGCAGAGTTTTTCCTAATTGGAACACTAATGCATTGTTGGTAGAATTGTGAACTGATCAGACCATTCTGGACTTGGAACTTTCCTGAAAGGGCTATAAAACTGTCTGTACACTTTGACCCAGACTTCTAGGTCAGTATCCCAAAGAGATCATAAAAATAGGAAAAGGACCCACATATACAAAAATATTTATAGCAGCTCTTTTTGTAGTGGCCAAGAACTAGAAATTGAGGGGATGCCTGTCAATTGCAGAATGGTTGGACAAGTTGTCATATATGAATGTAATTATAAGAGATGATACCGAGTGAAGTGAGTAGAACCAGGAGAACATTGTGCACAGTAATAGCAGCATTGTGTGATGATTGATTTTGATAGACTTAGCTCTTCTCAGCAATGCAAGAATCTAAGACAACTCCAAGACTCATGATGGAAAATGCTGTCCACATCCAGAGAAAGTCGGAATGCAGATGAAAGCATACTATTTGCCCTGTTTTTTCGTCTGTTTCTTCTTTCTCATGATTCCTCCTATTGGTTCTAATTCTTTACAACATGACTAATGTGAAAATGTTTAATATGAATGTATATGTAGAACCTATATCAGATTTGCATTGTTGTCTTAGAGAAGGGGAAGAAAGGGGAGGAAATTTAGAACTCAAAATCTTACGGAAGTAAATGTTGAAAACTAAAAATTAATTTAAAAAAATAGACTGTGAGGTAAAAAAAAAGAGAGAGAGAGACTTTCCTTTTCCTTAAACTGGCAACTTTTATTTAGAACCCCTTTTCCTGTTGTCCTTTCTTCCTCCTGATTGGAGCAGGTGGAGGGTGGACATTGGAGACCTCCTTCGTGACCCTCCACTAAAGGGCTTTCTGGCAAGTCATCTCATCTTTTCCCACCTGGCTCCTTTCCTAGATTTTATGATCTCTAGAAATTCATCATTCTGCAAGATAAAATAAACTATGAAATTCTCAGCTTCTCAGATCATTTCCTTTCCCAGCTGCAGAACTTCATACCCCATATTGGGTAACTTTCCTGCTTCCCCAAACTCCTCCCCTTTTCAATTTCTTTCTAGATGTTGTCTTAACCCTTTATTATGAGCTCCTTTAGGCCAGAGACTGTTTTTTATGCCTTTATTGTATCCTCAGCTCTTAGAATAGTGCCTGGCACATAGTAGGCATGTAATAAGTATTTATTTACTGATGCTAGATGGTGTACAAATAGTGGATCATTTAGATATCTGTCTTCCTACCCTCCTTGTCTTGTTTACTTGCATTTTAGTAATTTTAATTTCTGGTCATTTTGTTGCCTTTTTAATTTCTTTTTTGGTAAGGTAAAACGGTATAATGGGTGAGGTCACGAATGAAAGGGCAAACTTTAAATTGCTTAGTTTTAATGCTTTACTCAGGTTTGGTTATTCTGTTATTATAGCATATCATAACAAATATTGCCAGTGACCCCATCTTAAGCAATATTTAATAAATAAAAATTCTACCACAAAAAAGAATTAGGATTATCTCTCTCATAATGGGATTTAACTGAAGTGAAAATTTTAAATTAGCTTGATTGTTCCTACTGAGTGACTCTACCCATTCCTGAGCACCAAACCTTGCTATGGCATCTTCTTCAGTAGATGTGTAAGCCCTT
Organism: Pseudocheirus occidentalis; assembly: GCA_028646575.1. Taxonomy (NCBI): domain Eukaryota; kingdom Metazoa; phylum Chordata; class Mammalia; order Diprotodontia; family Pseudocheiridae; genus Pseudocheirus; species Pseudocheirus occidentalis. The sequence goes on from CM053600.1 coordinate 92,950,114, forward strand.
AAAATTCTAGTTGCTCACTTTTTATTGTAGAATGAATTTATTGTGAAATAAGTTATTTGAATTTATATTGCATTTATTTGTAGATGGTGATCCAGACAACTACATTGCTTATTATCGAAGAGCTACTGTTTACTTAGCCATGGGCAAATCTAAAGCAGCAATTCCCGACCTAAGTAAAGTAGTTGAATTGAAGACTGATTTTACAGCAGTAAGTACATGCCTATATTTGTTAAGAAAATGCAGCCTTTTTAATCTTTTCTTTATTGTTACAAAAATGTTCAAATGTAGCATTAAATGATAGTATTAGGTTGTATGGTCTAAAGCTGTATTATAAGAAGACTGATACATCTCCCCAGATTCATTTGGTTTGAATTTAATTTGAGGAGGTGGTAGAAGAGGGAAGGATATCCCGCATCACAAAATTTTACTCAGAGGAAACTTTCAGAGTAAAGCTTAGAGAGGGTTTATTTCTAGTTTTATCTAGAAATGTGTAATAGGGTCCCCTCTTCCTACATAAACACTTGATGTACAATAATATATGGGTGTCAGTTAGGAGATTGCTTTTTTTGTTCAGCCTGTGTCTATGCTTAGGGCTCCACCACCACCTGATACTCTTATTCCTTCTCCTGAGTTCCAGGCTTTGATGGATGAACTTTTACTTTATCTTGCCTCTTACTTCTTGACCATCTTTGTGTCGCACCATTGTGTGTGTGTGTCCTATTTTCCTTCCTTTCTTCTTTCTTTCCCACTCTGGCTTTGAGAATAGTAATTGAATAAATCACACCATTCCTGGAAAGGATATGTTAATCAATTGCCCTATTATTTCAGTCATGTTGATTGATTTCTAGGTGACAAACTTCTCTTTCTAGGACACTTCTCTTTTGCCTCCATTCCCTTTCTTTGTATTCTCTTCTCTTAGAATATACATTCCTTAAGGGCAGGACTGTCTTCCTTGCTTGTATTTCCATTTCCAGTACTTGTCACATAGTTAGCACTTAATAAGTGCCTTTTTCTGGAGCCCATGAATAAATAGAAAAACATAAAAGTACTCTCATAGCCTTGTAGACTTCCAAAAGTTTAGATACTTTGAGGGTTTGCTGAATAAATTATTCTGTACTATTTGGAGCAACTCAGTAGAAACATTCTGAGGGGATTCCATATTTATGTGTCTTTCCTCTTGCTGTATCTTCAGTCTTTAATTGCAGAGTGATACTTATTCTTCTCACTATTGATAAGGAATCTTCTTTTGAGAGGCTGTCATATGAACAATCAAATTTAGGAACTCACCAGTGTCCTTATTACTACTGATCTTGGGCATGGAAAGTCTCTTCTTAGCAATCCTGGCCTCAGATCTGTGCTCAAACAATGTAACAAAAGCAAAAAAGCACTGAGGACCCTGAGGTCCAAGATCTCTGTCTACCTAGACTAGAGTAGTCTGGAGTGGGGGCATGCCCTTCTTTCTGGACTCTCTTATAGAAAGACAAGGTGTAAGAGCTTACAAGGAAAAAACAATGAGCTGAGTTGTTTTACTTCATTTACTTTGATTAGGATAGAAGGTTGCTCTTCTAAAAAAAAAATTCCCTTCTTCTGAGTCCCAGTTCACCAGTCATGAGGAAGCGTCCCTAATGTCTGAGGCCCAACCAGTAAGATTCTTGTGGCCATCCTGATCAGGGTCTTTTCTGATCAACCCTCTTTATGTAATTTTTTTGCTGGGGGTCTAAGAATCAGTCTGCTCAGTGCTTTAATATTTTAGGATCAGAATTGTGATTGGTAGTGGAAAGAATTGAATCAGTCTAGGAGAAATCTTGAGGGCCTAAGGAATGATAGTTGAGGCTGCTGTACTCTTTTCCATTTCTTGTTTAGCTCTAGCAACATATGGCTAAATGTCTCAGGGAGGTGTGCATAGGCAAAAAGAGGGTGGTGAAAACTGTATAAACCCAAAGCCAAGAAGGGAAAGATTTTAGTTTCTCTTTTAGAATAAACCATGATGTATAAGGAATAGGGAATTATTGTAAAAAAGTGACTGAAGTACCATCATTACAAATGCGTGGTACTGTCACGAATGAAAACACATTAATAAATAATAAAACAATATCCATCGAATGAAGGTTGATAGCTTAACTGTTTTGTCTAAATAAGTAAATAAAAAGCAAGAGGATAATGTCCTGTGAAAATTTAGTTAAAGCAGTTCACTTGGATGATACTTTATGAAAACAGCTACAAACATAAAGCAGAAAAAACATGATTTTGAAGATAAAGAAAATACAGCTTTGCAAAGGCAGAAAACAGAAACCTTAGAAAGTAAATTACAGTGCTAGAAATGTTATTTAAGAGCAGTAGCTTAGATGATATTATAGCTATTAGTTTAATCTTCTGTATTTGAGATTTAAATTTCTTTTTATCTTGGCATAATTACTTAATAAAGTACACTTTCTAGTTTGGGAGAACTGATTTTGAAAGACAGGAGGGCAAGAAGTGTAAATAAATGTGAAGAAAAGACAGGTGGTTGAAGGAAGAGATAAAATAATTTTTGCAAGATATTTGCACAAATAAGGGTGGCTAAGTGGTGCAGTGAATAGAGCACTGGCCCTGGAGTCAGGAGGACCTGAGTTCAAATGGGGCCTCAGACACTTAATGCTCATGAGCCGTGTGACCTTGGGCAAGTCACTTAACCCCAATTGCCCTCCCCTCCCCCCTCCAAAAAGCAAAAAAAAAAATTTGCACAATTAATCTCTGAAAGTGTTGGCAGGTGTGACATTTTTAATTGGAAAAAACATTTAAGGCAGTATTTGGGATCTCTCAACTAAGATAAAAAAAGTTGAAGACGTCAGTAATACCATTTGCCAGAGAGAGACTGCTAATGGAATAACATTAAAACATATAAAACTTATAGTATAGGTATGCTTATTATAAAATCTGGCTATTACTGCAGAAAGATGGGGTAGCTAAATTTTTCTTTTGAGGCTTTAGCTTAAACTTAAGCACATTTTGGATAAAGGTTAGATCATAATCTATAGCAGATGGTTATATATGTAATATATAACATATAATATGGTATATATTATATAATATATAACAGATAGTTATATTTATAACAGTTCAACTGGCTAACAATTTTCTTAGTTTTGTGCTTTAAAAGTATGTTGTTATTTTTAAAATAGTGGACTATTGTAAATTTTAGCAGTAAAATATTTTCAAGTTTTATTAGGCTATTGATAGGCTCTCTTTTTATAACATGAAAATGGGGCAGAGGTGCACACATACTTAGAAGAATGACATTGAAGTATGGAGAATGGTGAGAAAGCAAATAGATGGTGGTAAAGGGAACAGAGTGCAAATCTGAAATAGCCTCTTTGAAAGCCTACCCGTTGCCCTTCTAGAAGTGTTATAGGCCCAGTCTTTACTCTTCTGGCTGATAGTCTCCCAGACACTCGAAGACAGCTTTCATATTTCCCTTTAAGCCTTCTCTTTTCTAGACTACACATTGCCAGTTCCTTCAACTAATTCTACATCAGACAGGACCTTAAGACTCTGGCCTGGTTGTCTTCTATCAGGCAACAAGGGATTCTTTAATTGGAGTCCTTAAACTTGGAAGCTTGGCTGGGAAGCAGAAGAGTGTGTGTGTGTGTGTGTGTGTGTGTGTGTGTGTGTGTGTGTGTGTGCGCGCGCGCGTGCGTGCATGCATACATACATATATGTTTCGATAAATAGAATTAGTTTCCTTTATAATCTTACATATTTTATGCATTTACAAGCATTTTGAGAGCTCCATAATCTTCCCCGTATTGCCAGACATCTTTACTAAAATTCATTATCCAGAACTGATAACAAGGCTCCACATAGGTATAACTCAGGTGAAGCCCAGGAGATTTGTTGCCCCTCTCAATTTGGATGCTGTGCCTTTCTCAGTGCAGCTCCAGATCCCTTTTGTGTTTTTTGACTGCCAGTTTATACAAGCCATTAGAACACACAGATCTTTTTCACATTGACTTGTTTAGCTGTGGTTTCACCATCATGTAATTGCACAGATGATTCTTTGATCTCAAATGTAGGACTTATTTATTCCTAATAGATTTCATCTTAAAAGCATTCCAACCCCCTTTATCTTGGGTCATGGGGTCATGTGCTGTGGTGGTTATTGGTCTCAAACTTTTGTCATCTTCTCATTGGACAAGCATGTTTTCATTCAAGTCATTAATGAAATAGCATGGAGTCTTTTCTTTAGGTATCCATTTTAGTAGTTTTATACAGATTACTTTTAAAAGTGATATAGCACCAGTGCAATATTTATAGCTCCCATGGTCACGATAGAGACTGTGACTATAACTGTCACATGATATTGGAACACAGAATATGTCAAACTCTCCAGATAGAGGATAAAGTTGAAGAATTTATTTAAATGCCAGAAAACCGAATCCCAAAACCAGTTAGCCTAAGTACCAAAGTTATTTAGAACCCATAATAATAATGCTGAGGACCACAGCATCCTTTAGCCTTTCCACAAACCAATATTTGTTCATAAAACTCTATATTTCCTTGCCTCAGCTCCTCTGTCCCCACCTGTCTCCAACTGTCTCCAGCTGTCAGACTTGCTCTGACCAAGCTTCCTGTGCGCTCTAGGGAGCAGAGTTTACTTTTAAAGCAGGGGATGTCTTCAAACTCCCCCCTAGGTCTATTAAGGGGCAGGGAAGATCTTCAAATTACCATTCCCATTACAAGTGATTAGGAAAAAAACACTGAAGAGTTAATAAATAATATAAAACTTTGAAAGAAAGCATATGAATTATAAGTTAAAAATCAATATTTTCAATTTTAGTTTACCTCACTTTGAGCAAAAGCCATTGTAGTCCAGAATTATATATAGTTGTAAGTTATTGAGGCAATAGTCTATGAACTTTTTGGATTATGTGACAAGATTTTGAACACATACCTCTGATTTGTATTTATTTACTTATTTAGAAATTGTATATATGCTATTATACTAATAATTAAGTACATTATAAAATATGGCATTTGACAAAAAAAAAAAATCCCTTTGGTAGCTCTGTGGAGGACAGATTGGAGATGGAAGAGACTTGAGGCAAGGGGACCAATTAGGAGGCTATTTTTGTAGTCCAGGCAAAGGTGGTGATGCATACAAAGATGTTGTACAGGTGGAAACTACATGATTTGGCAGCTCACAGGGTGCATTGGGTAGGGTAAAATGAGGTGTCAGGGGTAATCCTGGGTGACTGTATTGCTTAAATTTTTCAAAGAGAACTTTAACTTTGTGTTTTTGTCAGTCATCTGTCAAAAAAAAATGTTGATTCTGTGGTTGGTTTGGTTTATCAGGCTGAAATAGGATTCTTATTGAGGTATTTCAGAAATGCCTATTTCTGGAACTTTTTAAAAATGCTGAAGCACGTAGCTCTTGCTGTAGAAGTGAAAAGTTGAAGTTCTAAAAATCAGAAAAAATGCAAAAAGCAAAATTCAATCTCTACTAGTTATAGATCTATGATTCTATAGACCCCTTCAGAACCTAGATAAAGGTACATAGGGAAAAAAGAGTCTCAATGTAGATTGTTTCATTATTTAGTTTGGGGAAAATATTAAAACTTCTCCCACCACTAACCATCCCACTCCCTTAAATCCTATAGGATTTAATTAGAATATAGAAATTGAAAATAATTAAGATATTTTACTTTTTCTTCTAGGCACGATTACAGAGGGGTCATTTACTGCTTAAGCAAGGAAAACTTGATGAAGCAGAAGATGATTTTAAAAAAGTGGTAAGGTTTGACTGAAGTTTTTATTTAGTGTAAGCGTATTATATAACTAATTTTGTATCTTATGGCCTGTACTAAAGTTATTTCTATGGTTAAGGGGAAAATTCTAATTTATTTTCTGGATAAATTGATCTTGTATAAAGTATATATAATATAACCTGCATTAAATAATAATTTGGTGATTGATATAAAGTCATATTTTGAATGTTTAGAAAATAATGTGTACTAAATATATTGGTTTAATTTTGTATTTGTAGCTGATTCATGCTTGGTATTCCCTTAGGAAATCTCAGTGTAAAACTGAAATATGAATGCTGTTAGTTCCATGTGATGCTTTTTGTCTGATTTTTTTACAGCTGGATTTTGTAGATGCTCATTTTCATTAAAGATAAATTATAGTGAAAGTTCTTTGGGTTTGTTGTTGGATCTAACTGTGAATGAATACTATATAAAACCTAAAGTATAATACTTAACTGCCGCCAGTTCTTCCCAGGAATCCTTCTGAAGAGACATTCACAGAAAGAGCTAGCCGGTTTTTCATACTGACATTTGATTTGTTTTAGGTGTTGCCTCTCCTAACTTGAGATAGAAGCTGAAAAGGATATATGAATCTCATTTTCCATTTATTGCATGATAAGTATTGGTAATTAAAAGTGCAGATTGCTTATTTTATTTTCCCAATATCAAAGTTTTTATTTTAGCTATCTAAAAAGAGTAGAAAAATATGTGTATTATTTTGTATTATATTAAAAACAGTGGCTTCTGTATCATGATTTGGTATTTATCTTACTTCTTGAAGCCTGTAACTGGGTCTTAAGTGCTTAAAAAAATGCAAAGATGAATAATTTATTATAATATCTTTTGTAAGAATGGGCTCAATAAACATGTTCCATAAGTAGTGTCAAGTATATATTTTCATATTAATGGTTAAAAGAACTTCTTAAAACATGAATTTATTTATACATGTAACTGAATGGTTTATTTTTTATCTTTAAACAGCAGTGACTTTCAAATTTAAAAAATTCTGATGTGAAATTCAGTCACTGATATGGGATTTTTCCTGGGATGAACATTTTGGTGGCCCAGATGTATATTGGGCAATTTTTGTTAGTTCTCTTTTGACAACTGGTCTTGTAGCACTCATGCTCTTGCCATTGCTTTCTGGAGCAGTCTTGCTAGTTATCAGCAGAAATTATTTTAACAAGGAAATGTGTACATGCCTGCATTTATAGGTGTATTTTCTCTAAAGTTTATTTTTTTCCATGAATACAGAATATTAATTGAAGCTTATTGTAGGGGTAAAGGGAGAGTATGTGCATTTTCATAGGAATAATGTTGTAAGTGGGATGGTAAGTAGACTGATAGGTGAGGTAGTGCTGTTTGGATTATCCTTGACTATTTGATTTACATCTTCAGTTGTTGGGGAAGGGAGGGCAATTGGGGTTGAGTGACTTGCCCAAGGTCACATGGCTAGTAAGTGTTAATGGCTGAGGGTGACTTTGAACTCAGGTCCTCCTGACTCCAGGAGTGGTGTTCTATTCACTGTCACCTAGCCGCCCCATGTATCTTTTGTTCTTCAAGAGGATCAGTGACATCGGGATTAGTCAGACAGATGGTAGTTTTCATGGCATTGTGATGGGATTTGATTTAGAATATATTAATGACATTTCATATTGTCATGGAGACAGTATAATGATGTAACATGCCCATGATAATTATTTTTCTGTGCATCCCTTTTAAAATCAGCAAAATATTTAACTAGCACTTACCTTTTAGTTCCTTCACAGCCCAGATCACTAAATGGTAAAACAGACAGGAGACTACTTAAAATCTTAAACTCTATAAACCATTTTTAAAAGGTTCTGTGTTAACAGAACATTTTGTTAATTTGTGTTTGTGTCTGTACAAAAGGTAAGAAATCAGTTCAAGTAGTTTTTAAGTATCTAGGGGACAAAAACACAAGTATAGAAGTCAAGTGATTTTAAAATGGTTGTCATGATAGCTGTTTCCATGGAAAATGCTGTTTGTAGGAAATACTTGGGTTAACCTGAATACTTAGGTTGCCTGTGATCAGTATTTTATGAAAATTGGGGCCAAAATTCAGTACGTAACTGCTTATTAGACAGCATCCATATACATTTATCCTTTGCTGCTTGAAAAGTAAAAGGTGAAAGGTCAATTTTTTGCTTAATTGTAGTATGACAAAATGAGAAAACATAGTACATGAAGTCAGGAACTCTGTTCTGGCCCAGGGCTCACCTCCTAAGTAGCTATTTGATGACTTTGGTGAAGTCACAACTTCTCTAGAACTCATTTTCTTCATTTTTTGAGATGTGAGGGTTGAACTAGATAGCTTTCTTTTCTTCTAACTGAAAGATTCTGTGATTCCATGAAAGAGATTATGAAGTCTTATTAGAATGCAAAAATGTTTATTTTAGGTCCATATTCTTCATCTTTACAGAATGAATGTTCTTTTATCAATTGGTGAGTTAGCCAAGTGAATCTAAAGCAGCAGTTCTCAACCCATTGGTCGTGACCCCTTTGGGGGTTGAACAGCCCTTTCACAGGGCCTAAGACCATTGGAAAACACATATTTCCTGTATCCATTTCCAGGCAGGTCTGCCCACATACAACTATTAAAGGGTTGCAGCATCAGGAACGTTGAGAACCACTGATCTAAAGGGTTTATAACAATGGTTCTGCCATATGTTTATCAGTTTCCCAAAATATTTCTTACTCTAGCTACATTTCAATTGACCATCATATTCTATCATCAGACAAATATGTGGAGGTATAGTTTATGTAATACAGTTCCAAATTTTCACCATTATTTTCAAGTCACTAGTAGTTCACCTAATAAAACAATATAAATCTGCTGTTGATTATTTCCCGACTTTTTGTGTTGTTGAATATTGGTGACCTTTTGCATAACCAACTGTAGGAATCTAGTCAACTGTTGTTGTAGGCTGAAGCTCTGATTTCCCAAAACCAAATAGCAATCTTCTGAGTCATCTTTTAAAAGTACTGTTGTTCACCAAGGCGCAGAAGATGATGAGGTAGCCTTTTGAAGATCTCATATTTTGAGAGTCACTAGAATGTTTTGTTTTTTTTAAAGAGTTCCTCCAGCTTTTTGAATAAGCAGGTTATTAAAGAACCTTAGATGGGATATTATTTTGGGGGGACAGGAGGGTCATTAGGCAGTTTTGTTTTAAAGTAATACAGATGATAATTCTGTAAAAATCCCAAACAACATGTTGACATTTCTGTAGTAGCTCAGTTTGTTGTTTAACAACGGTTGATTCTTGGTTTTAATCTTAAGTGCCACAGACTCCCAACTTAAGCTCAGTTTTACGTGTTTTGTTTTGAATTTCATTTCTCTTTGTATGAAAAACTTGGTTGGACATATTTAATAAAGTCCTTGGGCAATTAAAATTTTTTCTTTATTTTCAATTTTTTTGAGCCAACTTTGTTACTCAAATGGACTCATTATAGGTGTGATATATTAGAAGGATGATACTAGAGGCAGTTATAAGTTAACAGTATTTTTCCATTTAAAAAATAACAATTTTCAAATGTCATCCCTTTCCATTGGCCATTGTAAGAGACCTGTTAGGAGAAAAAAAAAAATCAGACTTATGTCAGACCACTAGATGTCAGCAGAGACTTAAGCATTTTGTTGATCTGACTTTGTTTCTAATGCAGAAAATGTATATACCAGGAGAGGGGGACCTGTGGCCTTGAGACCGCAGGTTACCTGCTCCTGCTATATAGGATCATAGGATTATAGATTTTTGAGGCATAAGAGTTCTCAGAGGACATGTAGTCCAATTCTCCAGAGGAAATGAGGCATAGAGAGGTTAAGTGACTTGTTCAAGATTGTAGAACTAAGCAGAAAGGCTAAAATTTGAACCCAGGCTGGGTTCTACCCCAAATCCAACATTTTTAATATTTTACCATGCTGCCTTTCATGAACTTAAAATAGTCTGAAAAACAGGACTCAATATTTCTTAAGTTGCCAGAAAGGGGTTCAGATTACTTTGATGTATTTGTCATTTGGGGACCCATTCTGACAAGGTCCATTGAAAAGCAAAAATTTGTGTAGAGTGGGATGAAATATTACCTACATTCGTCTCAGCATTACTTTTGATGTTGTGTTCTAAGATTATATTTTATTTTCTATTTTATTAGCTTATCAGGTTCTTTATCCTTATCAGGTTCTTTTATATACTTTTTTCATTTAAATAAATTTTTGAATTTGTTTTCTTGTTTACATCATTCATTTTCATGAGATTTTTGAATTACACATTTTCTCCCCGTCTTTCCCCTACCCCAACCCCAAAACAGCAATCCCACTATAAAGCCCCTCCCCTGATCTGCTCTCTAACTTTCTGGTAAGGCAGGGAGGGTCTCCCTACCCCAGCCCCTGTATATCTTAATTCCTAGTTGCAGGTATTGCAGAACTTTACATTCTAGATTCTTTCCATTCCTCCCTTGTCACCCATCTCCACTGGAAGGACAATCAATTCAATACAGGCTGTGGATGTGTGGTTATACAGGACATCTTCATAGTGGACATATTGTGACAGTGATCATATGTCTCTCCTTCCTATCCCTCCCCCTCCCCCCGTTCTGTTCTCTACCCTGTCCCTGTCCCTTTACTGAAGTGTGTGCTTCCAGCATCCCTCCCCCAGACCCTGACCTCCCCTCCGTCATCTCCCCTGTCATCCCCATGCCTGCTACTCTCCTGTGTGGCATGATTCCCAGTTTAGAGTTTATGCCGTTTCTTCCCTAAGTCAAATTCAATGAGAGTAATTGAAAATAAAGTAACAGTTATCCCTTGCCTCTTCTATATGGGATGATTAACCCCATTTTGTTTCTCCCTGTCTCCTTTCATTCTAGTGCTCTCCCACCTCAGAATTTTGCCTTTTAAAGGTTACATACATACATTTGTATTCCCTTCACGTATCCTCATATTAAGAAAAGTTTCATAAGTTACTATTATCGTTTTTCCATATTGGCATGTAAATAATTCAA
>CM053600.1:92961412-92987428 GCA_028646575.1 Pseudocheirus occidentalis
CTGGAGAAGGCTGTTAAAATGGAGGGAAAGAGCAGGAAAGTGAAATGGAATGAGTCAACCTTATTCTCATTGGATTTGGCTAAAGGAGGGAATAACATACACACTCAACTGGGTATCTTATGATATAGGAAATTAGGAGGGAAGGGATAAGACAGGGGCTGATAGAAGAAAGAGCAGATCGGGAGAGAGGTTAGTTGGAAGCAAACACTTTTGAAAAAGGGACAGGGTCAAAGGTGAAAATAGGATAAATGGTAGTTGGGATGAGATGTAGAGAAATATAGTTAAATTTTCACATGACTACTATGCAAATGTTTTGCATAACTACACATGTATAACCTATATTGAATTGCTTGTCTTCCCAATGGGTGTTGTGAGGAGAGAAGGGAGAGAATCTGGAACTCAACATTTTAAAAACAAATGTTAAAAAATGTTTTAAAATACATTTAGGAAATCAGATATGTAGGCAATATGGTATAGAAATCCATCTTGGCTTTCAAGAAAGTATGGGGGAGGGGAGTATAAGAAAGGGGAGATGGGGAGAAAGATTATTCAATATGCTTGCCAGATTGAGGTGAAGAGTAGGAGAGAGATATGGAGAAAATTTGTAATGCACTATTTATGGAAATAAATGTTGAAACCTAAAAATAAATAAATAAAATCAAAATGGAAAAAAATATATAGGGGGTGGATCACAAAAATGATTCTTAGGTTTTGAAGTATTTTCCATTGTTAGCCCATACATGCAGGACAATATAGGTGCTCTTGAGACCTGTGGGAATAGTTATTAAGTTGATTGCCTCAAGTCTTCATGGTGGTTTACCCTTGTGATTCTTCAGTTGTATACAGAACCTGACTTAGCATGATAGAAATAGGAGTGCAGTGGACTCTGTTTCAGTTCACTTGGCAGTTAGTAGCTCAGGAATTTGTTAATTGTTAGCATTTTAGGAGTTCTTGATTTATCATTTTTTTTGTAGCATGGCAAACGTTGCTATGACTTCCAAGTCAGAATGTCTCAGGAAATATGGGAGCTCTAATCAAGTTAGATGGCATAATTATTACACATATCTTATCAATTAATGATCAAATTGTAAATCTTCTGAAATTTCCTCCTTTCAGCCAATGTCTGTGATGGCGTTTCAGATCACGTTGTACATCCATCTGAAACAATATTTTGATTTTATATAAAACAGGAATAAATCAGTGAAATACAAGTTGAATATCAACATAGGTGGCAATGTACATAAGGAGGAGAAACATCAGGCAAGAGAGGGCAGAGGAAAGAATGCTGCCAATGTTTACAGGCACAACCAGGAAAATAATTCAAATAATAGTGAGATAGAGACCTTGACTCCTATTCCATAAATCTTCCACTAATATATTTAGAACACTAAGGTCTTCTTCTATAAGGTAGGACTTGTTCACCAAGATACAACATTCATTGCCAACAAAGACAAAGGTCCCACCTTGATGGGCAGTTAGGATGTCCAGTACCTGGTGATTTTGCAGTATGATGAGGATAAGTGAATTAAGTTGTATTTGGAGGCTGGTGATAAGCCTCCCAGTACTCTCCAGGCCCATGACTAACTTTTCAGAGAGGATCCCTAAAGACAGGTCCAGTGTGGAAAATTGGTTGTGGTACCAGTCAGCAACCCAATTGTTGACAACACAGCCTCAGTCGCAGGAAAGTGAACCTCCACTGTCAGTGGAGGGACAACCTTAAAGGGAGAGAAACTTCAGCAACATGATTGTCTATGAATAGGGATTATATGGGCATGGTGTGTACAAAGGTGCAGGGACCTTCCCAGAAGGGAGGTAGACTTTGCCATAGAGTAGAGCTACATAAGTATAATACTGTGGAAGGGGGCAATTCAACTGCAAGTATGTGAATATTAGAGCATGAATTCCAGGCAAAGAGAGTGAAACTCCAGGAAGAGAGTGTCTACAGGCAGGGGAACAAGAGGCATTCCCAGACTATCCCAGAAATTGAATCGTTTCCTTTACAGTTGCCTTTATTGCTAACAAAGGCCTGATCCCTGGTTTGTTAGGTCAGGCTCCCTCATTCCACTTGCTACAGGCAGTATTTGTAATGCTATAAGATGCACCAGTCCCGTTCATGGAAATCTATAATTATAGAAGCTGGCCAGAAGAATCAGTGGGGCATTCAGGGAAGCAACCCTTGAGAAGTTCAGGATGAAGGTACAACTACATTGCATGGGATTTAATGATCCAAGGTGGGTGATTATATTTCAGTTTGTACCCAGGATACAGAGAAGAGCCTGAATTTCTAGAGAGACTCCTTAGTGTAAAGAATCCCATAGGTAAGGGTCTAATATTTGTAGGGGCCTTACATTCTGTAGTTAAATTCTATATTTCTTGGTCAGGGTGTTCCCAGTCTTCACAGGCAGATGCACTTGCAAGTATTTTGCTGTTTGGGACTATGGTAGTGTCCGGAGACTAGGGATAGAGGAGAAAGAAGGGGACTAGTTGCTCCCTTTACTAAAGAAGCTACACTTTGGTGGAGCAGACCAGGACTTATTGGATTTCCAACCCAAGGAGGAGCAGGGGTTTTAGAGCTCACTAACTTGGTCAGTAAAATAGAACCATCGAGGTCATGATTCTGCTTTCTAATGGGCCAACAATGACTATAGCTTGTAGAGTCTGCGACCTTGAATAATAGGTCCTTCAGTTAGTTAAATTGATAGAGAAGGGTTGTATTGGGATTCTGACTGGGCCATTCAGAGGGGGTGAGACATAATAAGCTGTTGATCACAATAATGGGATTAGAACTAGAATTAAACAGCACAAGTTACGTGGATTTGGGATAAGAACAGCATAAAAATGAAAGGAAGCAATCTACAGAAATATGAAGCTAGAAACTACTACTTTCAGGAATATGAAGACTGATACTAAGAGGACAGTAGCAAGAAAGAAAAGGCTTAATTCTCAGAGGAAGTAACTGCAAACCTCAGTCCATATTAAGTTTCCATTGGATAAGTCATTTCACCTACTCAGCTTCATGTCCTTGATCTGGAAAATTAGTGGGTTGGGCTTTGTAACCTCTACAACCCCCTTCCAATCTAAGTCTATGAAATATGAATCTGGGAAGGGAATGGGGTGAGTGAAATGTGGATTGGATATCAAAAGGAAATCACAGAGGAAAAATCTCTTCACCTAGAGCAGTAGTTCATGATAAGAGGGATTTGGTAAGCAGAATATTTGGAAAGAGGATGAAGGGACACATTAGCTTTAGGGAAACGAGATCTGAATATCAAACATTTATTGAAAACTTAATTTAGTAATATTTTGGGAAATATCCTTTAAGATATTGGTGAAGAAGGATTAATGGAGACAGGTATGGTAGCTTGGTTCCATAAAGACTGATATCCTTAGGAGAACAAGGAGTGTTGTTGCTTATATTTATGTAGCTTCCAATTGGAGGATATGGAAAGGAGCTTGCTTGTACAATTATTGTTTCTAGTAATTTCATTTCAGCTAGTTCACCCTCCTATTGTAGCCTTGCTGTCTAATTCATGGCACTGGAAGAAATCTAGTGCAAAGACCTGTGTCAATGACATTTAAATGACTTTTGCAACACAGGATATCAAGATACCTCAAGGAATCCAGGTTTCTGTATGAGAAAGAAACAAAAAGATGGAAGACAAAACATCAGTATAATTATAACATTATACATGGTGTTTCCAGGGAAGGTGGTTCCAAAGGTTTTGGCTAATTAATATTTGGTTGGTGCTTTTTGGACAGTAGTTTTTGACAACTCTCAAACTCAGTCCAACCAAAACTTAGGGATGGGAGAATTCTGCACATGAACAATGCCTTAGATAAGGAACTTTGTATGACATTTCAAAAGGGAAATTCTTCTCTGAGGTCCTTATAAGACCAGTTGCCCTCAGTTCATGCAGCACAGGCAGCATCAATACCATTGCTGCTACCAAGTGGCTGCTGCTTCTCAGTGAACTTGTTGGGCATGAGCTCAGTTCATACCACAGATTAGGGTCACATTAAAGTCAACTTATACACACAGCCTCTGTCTAGCTATGCTCTTTCTAATTGTCCTAGTACAGCCCTAAAGTGACAGGTATGCTCTTCCCTTTTTTAGAAAAAAAAAGTTCCTTTTTCTTTTCAGTTTCCTTTTTTATGCTCTCTTCTGTTAAGTATTTGAAGACAGGGTTTCATATTCAGCTCTTTTTTTTTCATCAGGAAAGTTTGAAAGAACCCTATTTTATTGAATGTCTTATTTCTCCAGGAAGATAATGCTCCATTTTACTGGGTAATTGATTTTTGGTTGTAATCCAAGGTTTCTTGCCTTCCAGAATAACATATTTCAAGCCCTCTGATCTTATAATGTAGAAGCTGTTCAGATCTATGTAATCTGTAGTATGGCTCTTTGATATTTGAATTGTTTATCACCACTTGAAGAATTCTCTCCTTGACCTGACAGTTATGGAATTTGGCTACAATATCCCTTGGAGTTTTACGTTTGGAATTTTGAGGACGAGATCAGTGGACTCTTTAAATTACTATTTTACACTCTGGTTCTAGGATATCAGTACAATTTCCTTATAATTTCTTGAGAGATGCTGTCCCAGATCTTTTTCTGGTTGTGAGTTTCAGGTAGAACAATAATTTTAAAATTATCTCTCCTGGGTCTAATTTTAGCTGTTTTGCCAAGAAGGCATTTTAAATTTTCTTCTACTTTTCCATTCTTTTCGTTTTATTTGACTGATTCTTGATGTCTCATTGTCATTAACTTCTACTTGCCCTAGTCTACTTTTTAAAAATTTATTTACTTTTAGTTTACAGCATTCAGTTTCACAATCCCTTGAGAACCAAATTTTCTACTCCTCCTTCCCCCCATGGTGGCATGCAATTCGACATAGGTTCTACAAATACCTTGATTTTAAACATTAGTCAAGTTGTAAAAAAGAGTTAGAGCCAATGAAGTGAACAGTGAAAAAGAAAGAATGTAACAAGGCAAAACACAAAAGAGAGAGCTAGCAGTTTGCTTCAATCTGCACTCAGATTCTGTAGTCCTTTTCTCTGGATAGGGGAACCCTTTCTATCACGACTCTTTTTGGAGTTTTCTAACCGTGAGTTGCTGAGAGGAGTCTATCTCTCAAAGTTAGTCATCACAGATATGATGTGTCTGTAATTATGTACAAAATTCTCCTACTTCTTCTCCCCTCAGTGTCAGTTTACATAAGTTTCCCCAGGTTATTATGAAGTTCATCTGCTTCTCATTTCTCATATCACAATACTATTCCATTTCATTATGTACCACAACTTGTTTAGCTATTCCACAATTGTTGGACATCCCCCTGATTTCCAGTTATTTGCCTGTAACCTGCACTTGCAGCAGCATCTAAAATGTGGGAGCTTGTATAACACATCCACGGGCCAGGCAGAGATTGCGTTCATAGGTTTATGCGTTCATAGGTTTATTGCATGCCAAGCAAATCTCAAACAAGCATCTGAAGGTTCAAGTTTATATACTATAACTGAAACACTTACATCATACTTTCTCATGGGAAAATTCAGGTTGTTTGCTACATGAGGTGCCTAGCTTGCAACCTTTAGGAGGCCATTCCCTTGGGACACTTCCCAGCCTCCTTATCTCATGCATCACTACTTTATCCATTTCACTCAAGCCCCCAGGGTTTCAGGGAAGGTCAGAATTTTCCAAGCCTCCCTCTTGGGGGAATGGAGGAGTGTAAAGGCTGGTGCTGGTGAGTCAACATCCTGAGATATGGGTCCTCTGTGGGTGGAAATAGGCCCAAGGAGGTCTTTGGCCTGGATTCATTCCCATGGCAGACTCCTCAGAACTAATTCTTAACATTACTCCCTACATTTGCTACTACAAAAAGAGGTGCTATAAATATTTTTGTTCATACAGGTCCTCCTCACACTTGTATGATCTCTTTGGGATACAGCTCTAGAAGTGGACCGAAGGTAGAAAACAGAAAGAAGTATACTTTTCAGTTGTGACTCTGATGAAATTTTTAGTATAAAAAATTTCAAACATTTTGTATGAATAAAGTCAATGCAAATAGAATAAAGAGGAAAAGAGGGGAGTAGGAAAATATTTACAATATGTATCTCTGATAACCCAGTATCCAAGTCATATGTGAGACTGAGAGCAAAGATGATAAAAAAAAATTACCCAATAATTAGGTAGCTAAGGAGAAAATGAAGTATTCTCTTTTAAGAATATATATCTTTTATTTGTGGACAGTTTAATTTCCAAATAAATCTTACTTTTCCATTGTCCAGTAGACCATCTTTTTTACTTTACTTTTTTACTTGTTATTTTCTTTTTCCCCAGTTACACATCAAAACAACTTTTAAGGTTTCATTTTCACATCTGGAGTTTTACATATGTAGTCTTGAAAAACATTTATAATTGTTGTATTGTAAAAGAATACAGACAAGAGAAGAAACCTTAAGAAAAATAAAGTAAAAAAAGTATGCTTTAATCTGTATTCAGACACCATCAGTTACTTTTCTGGGAATGGGTGACATTTTTTATCATAAGTCCTTCAGAGTTGTCTCAGGTCATTGTATTTCTGAGGAAAGCTAAGTCATTCACAGCTGATCATCTCACAAACACCATACATTTCTCTTTGCCTTTGCCCATGCAACCTTTCCAGCTTTTTTTGAGAACATCCTGATCATAATTTCTTACAGTACAAATAGCATTCCATCATAATGGGCAACCTGTTAATTTCCAATTTTCCTCCCAGAAAAAGAGCTGCTAGAAGTATTTTCATACATATAAGTCCTTTTTTGATTTTTATCTTTTTGGTTACATAGACCTATTGGTGGTATTGCTAGTTCAAAAGGTATGCAAGGTTTCATTGCCATTGGGGCATAGCTCCAAAGTGTCTACAGAATGGTTGAATCAGTTCACAACTCTGCGGATGGTGCATTAATGTCTCATTTTTTTCCACATCACCTCCAGCATGTCATTTACTTTTTCTGTCCTATTAGTCAATCTAATAGATATGAGATAGTACCTCAGAATTATTTTAATTTGCGTTTCCCCAATTAACTGTGAGTTAGAATACATTTTCATATGGCTATAGATGGCTTTGATTATTTCATCTGAAAACTATCTTTTGCTTGTCAATTGCAAAATGGCTCTTATTTTCATAAATTTTACTCAGTTCTCTATATGTTATAGAAATGAAGCCTTTATTAGATAAACATACTTTAAAATAATTTCATATTTAATATTGTTACCTGTCTTCCCCTCCATCCTATTCTCTGCACTGTTTATCCCACTCTCTGTCCCCTCTCACCCTGTCTTTCCTCAAATGTCTTCTGACTACCACCTCCCCCATCTGACTTCCTATTGTAAACCCCACCTTGTCTTATCTCCTCCGCCTGCTACCACCCTGCAGGTAAGACAGATTTCTATACACAAGTGTTTGTGCATATTACTCCCTCTTTGAGTCGATTCTGATGAGAGTAAGGTTCACACACTCCGCCTTACTTCCCCTGTCCACTGAAATAGCTTTTTCTTACCTCTTTTATGTGAGACAATGTATCTGTTTCTACCTTTCCCCTTGTCTTTCCCCCAGAACATTCCTCTCACACTTCTGTGTGGGGTGCAAAGACCCTACCCCAAATTGACTACTTAGAGATTTCTCTAGGTGAAAACAGAAAGGTTTCTTTATTAGAATCTTGCAAGAAGTGGGCAGTCCACACCACTGGAACACCAGAGGGAGTTACAGAAGCAGAAGCTGGGTTAAATACACAAAAACCACAAAGCCCCTCCCCAAAGTCCTCCCCCAAACCGGGCCTTCCTTCCCATTGGTGGGAAGGAGGTGTCCTTACAACCCTTTTACTCCATACAAAATTATTTATCAGAAGTTGGCTTATCACATATTACATAAACTTTTCGGGTTTCCAAAGGAACTAACAATTTTACAGGAAGACCTGTCAAACATATTACTTGTTGCAAAAGTAGGCTATTCATAGCTCACTTGTTGCTTTTCTTGTTCACCAAAGACCCATACCTGGCAGGCACATTACAGAAAAATCAAATTTGGGCCTGCCAGGGCTAAAGCCCAGAGCAAGTATAGTGACTGCCTTCTTTACTTTATGGGAACATCTTCATTTGTTCCTAGAGCAGCCTCTATCCAATTTCCTAATAATGTGTGTGTGTGTGGTGACAGCATAGTCACCACAGCAGGTAGTCTATTTGAGAAAACACATTCTGTTCCACACACCTCCTCATTTTATTTTTAAGATATCATCCCTTCATATTCAGCTTATACCTGTACCCTTTGTATACACACACACACATATACCTACATATACTCCTTATTGCTCTAACAATGAGAAAAGTCTTATGAGTTACAAGCATTATCTTCCCATGTAGGCATATAAATAGTTTAACCTTAATAAATCTGTTATGGTTTCCCTTTCCTGTTTAGCTTTTATACTTCTCTTGAATCTAGAATTCGAAAGTCATTTTTTTTTCTATTCAGCTCTAGTCTTTTCATTAATACTGCTTGAAACTCCTCTGTTTCATTAAATACTCAGCTTTCTCCCTGCAGTTTTGCTGGGTATGTGATTCCTTGGCTCCTTTGTCCTCCAGAGTATTGTATTCTAAGCCCTCTGATCCTTTAATGCAGAAGCTGTTAAATCTTGGATTATCCTGACTGTGCTCCATCTATTTAAATTGTTTCTTTCTGGCTACTTGTGCAGTTGTCTCCTTGACCTCAGAAATCTGGATATGATTACAATATTCCTGGCAGTTTTCATTTTGAGATCTCTTTTTTCTTCTATTAACTGATTGTTTTTAATTTTCAACATTTACTTCCATAAGATTTTGAGTTCTAATTTTTCTCCCCCTCTCTCCCCTCCATCTGCCCCAAGATGGCAAGCATTATGATTACCCCTTCCCTTATTTGCCTTCCCTTCTATCCCACACTCCCACTTCTTTTATCTCCTTCCCCTCTATTTTCTTCTAGGGCAAGATAGATTTCTATACTCCATTGCCTGTATGTTTTAGTTCCCAGTTGCATTTAAAATTATTTTTAACATTTCCTTTTAAAACTTTGAGTTCCACATTCTCTTCCTCCCACCTTCCCTCCCCACCAATTCTCATTGAGAAGGAAAGCAATTCAGTAGAGGTTATACCTGTACACTCATGTAAAACACTTTTATAATAGTCATGTGCAAGACTAACTATGTTTTCCTCCATCATATCCTGCCCCCCCATTTATTCTATTCTCTCCTTTGATCTTGTCCCTCCTCAAAGTGTTTGCTTCTAATTAATGATGAAAATGATAAAGGATAAATAATCTCGCATTTGCCATCCCTTCTGTTATTTATCCTCATTATTCCCTTAACCCATGCTTTCCTGTATGGTAAGGAAGATTTTCATACCCAATTGAGTATGTATATTATTCCCTTCTGAAGCCAAATCTGATGTGAATAAGGTTCACTCATTCCCTCTCACCGCCCCTAGATGCTCCTCCATTGTAAAATATTTTTCTTGCCTCTTTTATGTGAGATAATTATAATGGCAATAGAAATTTAAAGATCTTCCTTTCCCTTTAATAAGCCTAAGGGAATTTAAAGACATTCCCTGATTTGAAGATTTTTCTCTGTTCCCAATAGGCTGAATGTATTCACATGGAGCCTGTGATGGGAGGAACTTGTTGAAGGGTGGAGTAGAGCCCACAGGAAGCTGAGATTCTGAGAAGTTAGAGCAGGAGGGAGGAGAGGACACACCCAGAAAGACAGCTACATTTGTGAGTGCTGGCTTCTGGGAGGTTAAAGGATAGTGTGGCTCTCTGTGGAGTTGTGGTGTATTAACTTCTTTGCTCATGTCACGGATACGGATATTAGTTTTTGGTGTTGGGATTTGTTTGTCTTGTGTCTGAATAAATGTTTTGCTTCTGTCTTCTCTAAGGAGACTCTATTATATTTTATGCTTGAGAACTATGCAGGCATATTGCATTGGTGCTACATTTGGTCGTGAGGATGGGATCATGAAATATCAGACCTCTGTTTGGAAACAGAAGGGATTTATAAGAAGAAATGGATTTCCTAGGATGGGATCATTTATCTCATTCCTTCTAGCAAGAAAGTGGACTAAAGTACAGGACTCTCTGAAAACTGGGAACAGAAAGGAGAACACGGATATTTGGAAATTTGTTTGTGAAGAATACCAATTAAACCAGGGAGAGAACAGGAAGTGGTGTGTAGAAGAGGCTGGGTTTTACTAACAGGTTCCCATATTATATGTAAAAGCAGACACAGGCTGCTGGAAGAGAAAACTCAGAGGGAGAAGAAATTAACTGCTGGAAGAGAAAACTCAGAGGGAGAAGAAATTAACTGTTTTGAATGAGAAATTTCCTGTGTCACAGCATTCAGGCTCTCCTTTAAAAAGAGCAAGCTGGAGGGTGTCAGGTGGTAGAAGTGTGTTTGGCTCAGAAAAGGAAGTAGAAAATTAACAGGAGGAATGTTCATACAGTTTTCATACAGGATGAACCTAGTTGCCATTTCAACAACTGCCAGGAGAGGGTGTAGGTGGGAAATGATACAATGTTAAAGGAAGGGACTTCTAAGAGGAAAGAGGTTTGCCCCATACTGACAAGAAAGCAAGAGAATCAGAGAAAACAAAGTTCAGGGAGATAATGGAGGATTTCACTCAGCAGGAGGTTACTCATATATTAAGCAGATTCTCCCAAAGGATGAAAGAATTGTTACTGTCTTGGATGCTGAGAGTCAGTGAGGAAGGGATGGAGGAGTGTGGATAGATAGCATGGATTGCTTGACATTTATAGGTATGAGTCAGAAGCCTTTTATGGAGCAAGCTTTTAGAGATCACCGTATTCAGGGAGGTAACAATATGACCAGTATGTTAGCTTAAGATGCTGATGGTTGCAATAAAATCCATCCTTTTAATTCTATGTGTCCTAGTGGAAACAGACCCTGGTAATAACTTAGGGACTATATGAGAATGCTAAAAGAGGAGGTAATGAAAATTGCTATCATGTTTGGAGATACAAATGCATATCATGATATCCCCTTAGCAGTTCCTCACAGAAATATCATAGTGAAGCTGGCTCCTCATGTTTATAGTCTTCTGACTCTACTAATTCATGAAACAGGGAACCTTCTTTCAGAGGTGCTGGATAAGATTTCACAGCTAAGTGATTTAAGATAATGGAGAAAAGACACATTTCCTTGAGACTGAAGAATAAATAGCCAGTGGATTCAAAGTCAGGATAGATTGACAAGAATCTACTGCTCCACTGAGAGCAGGGGTTGATTTTGGAAGAATTGATGGCATTCCAACTAATGAACTTTATAAAATGTATCAAGAAAAGGCGCTTAATATTAGATGTAATAGAGAAGTAAGGACTGTCACTACAGATCTTCCTGACCCATTTTATCCAAATTTATCACGCCTTCACGGAGACTCAGATCAGAGAAAATAACTGGAAGACGTGGAAGAAGTCAATATGCTGAACTTATGGCAGCACATCAAGCCATTAAAACAGAACAAGTAGGACAGTGTCATATATTCACTGATTCACGTTTGGTAGCTAATGCGTTAGCTACATGAATACCCATGTGGAAAAATCAAATTTGGCAAATGCATGATAAACAAGTCTGGGACAAAGAATTATGGGAAGATATTCCACAGCAGAATGTGAATACAATGCACATGCTGATCAGCTAGCAAAAATTGCTACTCAATATATTGTCCTTACTCTGACACCAACTGATGAACCGCTCCGAGTAAAATGGATTTATGGACTTCAGAAGTACAGCTGACCCCATAGTTGTCTCTTTATTACTTTATGTCTGTTAAACTTGTTTGTGAGATTTGTTTCCTGCTGGCCTAGTACCCCCCACCTGCAAATGCCAGAATGCATAAGTCAAACATCACTCCCTCTATATGACTGTGATGTGTCACCCCTGGACCTGGCATCAACTGAGTTCCAGAAGCCAGCTAGAGAACAGATCTCTCAAAAGGGACCCCCTGTATCTGGTGTTGATGAAGTTAAAGAATTGACCTCTTGAATGGAAACTTTTGGGCTAAGGGCAGCTCTTTATCCAATTTCACCTGGAAATAGCCATAGGAAAAGAGAACTTCCCTCCTTACCCCAAGATTTTAAGCCCCATTTATTCAAAGGGAGAATGATATGTGCTTGTATCTTTGTTAAGAAAACCCCCAATGGGATCATTAAGAGTCAAAGACAACTCAAAGGACTGAATGACAACAGCATTGGGAAGACAGGAACATGTTTCCAGTTTCAAGTCAACCTGTGAATAGGTTTACATATTTTTCAAAATAATTTGGAATGAAGTAAGACTCGATAATAACTTCTTTATGTCCTTTTTCTCAATTTCATTACTTTGCATATAGGTCAAGGGGATCAAAGTCAGAAAAAAAAGAATTCTATGTGTAAGAAACTACTTATAACTGTTTTTTAATTGTAGAAAACAGAACTTCAAATGACAGAAGTGCCCATCTACTAGACGATGGCTGAACAAATTTTCATTTCATCCTATAAATGTAATGAATTATTAATTCAACTATCAAAAATTAAGAATATGATCAATTCAGAGAAAGAGAAAAAAATGCCATGAACTACTGTATAGTACAACAAGCTGAACTAGGAGAATAATATGCACAATGACTCTAGTAATGTAAATACTAAACCCCACTATGATTAACTGTAATGATCAGTCTTAGTCCTGGATAATAAATGTTAAATCACTTTTCCTTCAATAGAGAAACTGATACATAATCACTTGCACCCTGGCTCTGCTACCTAATTTCTGATCATGGACAAGTCAGTGTACCTCCTTGATTTCACTTTTTTTTTAATTTTTTTTTTTTTAGGGCAATCGGGGTTAAGTGACTTGCCCAAGGTCACACGGCTAGTTTTTGTGCGTATGTGTGTTAAGTGTCTGAGGCCAGATTTGAACTCAGGTACTCCTGACTCCAGGGCCAGTGCTCTATTCACTGCGCCACCTAGCCGCCCCAATTTCACATTCTTTATTTGAAAAATGAGGAGGTTGAACTATGTGGTTTTTAAGATGCCTTCCCAATCTAAGTCTATGAACTAGTTCCTATTAGCCTATGAATCTGGGAAGAGAAAGAGATGAATGTAATGAGAATGGGATACAAAAAGAAAAAAAAATAGAGGGCAAACTCTTTACTTAGAGCAATAGTTCATGATAAGAGTCATTTGGAGAGGAGAATGATTGGAAGGATGGAGGGACTGAACAGGTATAATAGCATTGTGCCTTAAAAGGCTCTTATCCTCAGGTAACTGAAAAGAACAAATGCTTATGTTTGTGTTCCTTTTAATAGGAAGATATGGGGATTTCCTATATAATTATTGTATCTAGTGATTGCATTTCTGTTTTTGTTTTTCCTCTGCCATTATATATTGACCTCAATAGGCAATTTCCTGCCCTGGAAGAAAGCTAATGAAAGGACTTGAGTCAATGACATTTAAATGACTTGTGCAACACAAGTTATCAAAATACTCTCAAGAGTCCAGGTTTCTGTAAGGAAGGGAAACCAGTAATGGAAGACTACCTATTATTGTAAACACAATATTATATGCGGGGTTTCTAGGCAAGGTGGCTTCAAAGGCTGTGGGTAATTTAGATTTCATCCTAAGTTTTTGGGCAAGAACTTTAGCCCGCTGTCGATATTAATCCAACCAAAATTTAGATGGATCTGAAGGGAGTGATCTGAACATGAACAATGCCTTCAGATAAGGGACTGAGTGTCATGTTTCAAAGGGGATTTTGTTCTCTGAGATCCTTATAAGTACAGTTGTTCTCAGTCCATACGGCATAGGTAACGTCAATACCATGTCTGCTATGAAGTGGCTTCTGCTCCTTTTCTCAGTAGCCCTGTTGGGTTTGAGCTCAGCTCAGATTACTGATGAGGGTAAGCAGGGAACACAGGCAACTCAAACTACTGATGAGGGTAAGTGAACAACACAGGGAGTCTATGATCAGGTTAGGAGATTCTTTGGGGTGGGGATGGTATCAAGGTCTAATTGAGAGGTTCTTAAACTTCCTAATGCTGCAAACCTTTAATACAGTTCCTCATACTGTGGTGACCCCCAACCATAAAATTGTTTTTGGTGCTATTTCATAACTGTAATGTTGCTACTGTTATGAATCTATCTGATATGCATGATGTGTTTTCATTATTACAAATTGAACATAACCCACAGGTTGAGAACTGCTGGTCTAATTCAAGTGAAGTCACTTGAAATTAGTCATTCTGAGTATTTCAGATATTTTTGCCTTCCTAGAGTTAGATAAATAGAAGGTGGGATTTTTATTTTGCATGTTCTGATGACTTCTCAAATCTCTTTCAAGCTTTGGGTTTGAAATCAAACCAAACCTATTCTTAAAGCTGTATTTATTTTTTTCTTCAGTCATCTATACTTTCTGTTCCTCATGCACAAAGTTCCAGCTTTCCACATTTTTCCAGCCATTCACGATATCTGCAGCCCATTTGTCACTCATCTCGACCTCTTAGAATACATGTCTTCTGTTAAAGTTCTATTTGTCAACTCCTAGAGGAAATCTATTTTGATTTCCTGCCTTACTCCGTATTTGGATACTGCCTTCACCTAAGCAATTATTTTTTTTACATATTCTGCATTTTATTTTCTATTTGCATTTTGTTATCTCAAATAGACTTCAAATTCCTTTACAGGGACTGTCTCTTCTTTTTTTGTACACCCAGAACCTAACGAAGTCACTGGCACACAAAATAATATCTTAATTAATTGAATAGAATTATCTGCACAAAATGTTGATAAGAAAAGTAAAAATTTTGTATCTATAACAAAACATTTCTGTTACTGGGACAAAAAACCATCAGTGCATATAGAAATGTATAGATGACTGATTTTTTTTAATTTTTTCTTTCAGGTTTTTACATTGTAGAGACATTTGTTTCAATTCTTTCATTTACTACATAAACTCATTCTAGTCAATATGTTCATTCAATTCTTCCAAGGAACAGATGATCCCTCTGAGACTGCTCAAACAGAGACTAAATTCTCCCATAAAAATTGTGAATTGTTCCTCAGCCATCAAGCCCTTTATTCTGCATGAAGCAGAAGTTGTGTCCTCATTATATCAATAATTTATCAATCAACCATTTATTTATCATTAATTTATCAATTTAGTTATCAATCGATCAGCATCTATTTCTGGGGAAGCAAAACAAAACTGGTGAAACAAAACTAGAGTGAAGCAGTTTCTGTCTTCATGGAACTGGCATTATAACCAAACATTACATGACAGTGATGTTTTGGTTTATTTTTTCCTTTGGAAGGGATCCTCACACTCAAAACTCATTTAAACTTTTAAAATATGCCAAGATTGGGTATCTTGCCCAACAAAACTAAGGTGTTGGAATGAACACTTACTATGTATTTTTTTTATTAAAAAAGCATTGGTAACATACAGAGTCAGCTTAAGTGGGGAAACAATAATGTCCAACATATGGGATCTCAGAACTCTTAAGTCATACTAGTGTTGTACGTGTCTCACATATAGCTATAATCAAGGGATTGTATGACTGTTTAGTAGGGAATAAATCTGCAATTCTTTCTCCCACTGAAGATCTATTTGCACCTTCTCAAGAAGTTTGTGCCTTAGAGGGTTTCTTGGAGTACTGAGAGCAGTAAGCATTTTGCCCATGTTCATATGGTCAATAGATGTCAGAAGCAGAATTTGAAGCCAGGAGTTTTGGACTCTGAGGCTACCTTTTGATCCTCTATGCCATTCTGCTTCTCAGTGAGATTATTATCACCATTTTCCAGATGAAGAAACTCAGTGTCAGAGAGGTTAAATGTCTTTCCCCCAGCGTAGTTAGCTAGTAGTTTGAAATTTATTACGTGAACACCAGTTGCTCAAGTCAGTCTCGTTCTTTAGGGAAAGGCAACATGCTAAGGTAAACGAAAAGTATTCAGACTCAAAACATCCACATTAAAATTCTACCTTTCCTAGTATCACCTTTGGTAACTCACAGTGCCTGGCACATGGTTTACAGCTTAATAAAGCTTGTTGCTTCACAATATTCCTTGAATTCCTCCATTTTCCCCCTTAGAAAATGACAGTGTTGGATTAGATAATCTTTAGAACATCCAACAGTTGGAAATTCTATGAACTTTAATCTTATGTGAAAAACACATATTCTGATAGACTAAATATCTTTTTAACATGATAATATTTAGCTCTCTTGAAATCCTGTCAAAGTGAAAAGGGCATTATTTCCTTCCCTCTGGAACTCGAACTATAGGACCCAAGAAGACAGTATCCAAGTTTAAGATCATATTGACCCAGGGTGTGGAAAAAGATAATAACAATTTGTGAACTAAAGTAAAGATGCAGAAAAGTTTTTCCTTACTTGTTATTTCATATTTTCCCCCCTATAGAGCACCCAGAACAAGATCCCGAAGAGAATACAGGTAAGTCCGCTGGTTAGAAAACATTCTAGTATGCAGCCAGACTTCACTTTGACATTTCCATTGAAACTGTCTCTATACGCATCACAAAGAAGGACCTTCCGAGGGGTTTCATATCATAAACTGTGTAGTGCTGTGCTTGAAGATCTCTGCTCTTTTAATGATTTTTTTGTTTCATCAGAGGAACAGCTCTTTGTCACGGGGTGAGGCAATTTATGATAAATTCTACTCCAGATTTTGGGAAAATCCCAAACAACTGTTTGTCCTGTCCCCATATAATTCTAGGAACCTTACTTTGTTCACTTTCACCCTTTTAAATAGCTAGAATATATGAGATCAATAATAATTCAATTCATGACCATAAAAAAATCTTTAGGAGTCAGGTTGCCAATATTTATATCCAATCTTTCCCTCTATTTCCTTTATTCCCTCGTTCCCACACTTCATTCTTCCCTACCATACTCTATACGACTACTTTTGTTTTAGAACACCATCTAATTGTCCCATGTGCTAAGAATTTCATGGGACAAAATCTTCTTTAGTGGCCACACTGAAGTGTTATACTTTGTACCAGTCAGTCAGAGTAATTAACATTATAGGCAATGAATAAATTTTGAATGATGGACAGAGTTCAAAAAAATGCAAAAAAAAATCCGAATGTAAATTCATGCACAATCTCATGAAGCTTGATTTCAATTTTGTACTTATATATTAAGAAGAAAATAGGAACTTTGCAAGAAATATGTAGGAGGTATCCATACATATTGAACATGTAGGCAACCACAAATGAAGGGATGCACATGTAAGAAACACATATCACCAAAACACAATTAAGGAGATAAATCATGCTCTTGATATACTATGTTGCCAATGTCTTCTACTGCTGTTGTTATATGAATATAAGTTTGGCCTATTCCCTTGGCAATCACTTATATGATCTTCTATCACATAATCTCCTCCTGGCTTACTTTGAGCCTGGGATAAGCCTGGATCTCTTAAACAAACTTGCATCACCCTCACTCCATAGTACTAAGAAGGTAGTAAGGGCTTCATCCTTTGGACAGTTACACTATGGCACAAAGTATTCTATCTATGACCACTAAACATCTGACCTCTTCCTTCATCTGACTTTTCTCTACCTGTGCTCTCTCCTCTCAGAGAATGAACAAAAGTCAGGAGAATCCGTAGACGTACCAGCGCCATATGACTTTGAGTCTGATGATCAAAACTCTGGTGAGAAACAAGGCAATAAGCCCTCTGACAGGTATCAAGGGAGTTACCATAAACGTGGACCTCCAGGTCCCCCTGGAGATGATGTATCAGGAGATTCATACCCAGGTATGCCACCAGCTCATCCCCAAGGAGGTCATCCAGGTGACTGGCAAGGAGGTTATCCAGGTGGCCCACAAAGAGGTCGTCCAGGTGGCAGACAAGGAGGTTTTCCAGATGACTGGCAAGGAGGTTATCCAGGTGGCCCACAAGGAAGTCATCCAGGTGGCAGACAAGGAGGTTTTCCAGGTGGCCAGCAAACGGGTCCTCAGGGTGGCTGGAAAGGGGCCCCTCCAGGTGGCCCACAAGGAGGTCATCCAGGTAACTGGCAAGGAGGTTATCCAGGTGGCCCACAAGTAGGTCATCCAGGTAACTGGCAAGGAGGTTATCCAGGTGGCCCACAAGGAGGTCATCCAAGTGACTGGCAAAGAGGTTATCCAGGTGGCCCACAAGGAGGTCATCCAGGTAACTGGCAAGGAGGTTTTTCAGGTGGCCCACAAGGAGGTCATCCAGGTGACTGGCAAGGAGGTTTTCCAGGTGGCCAGCAAACGGGTCCTCAGGATGGCTGGAAAGGGGGGCCTCCAGGTGACTGGCAAGGAGGCCGTCGAGGTGGCCGTCGAGGAGGCCGTCGAGGTGGCCGTCGAGGAGGCCGTCAAGTTGGCCATCAAGGAGGCTGTCGAGAAGACCAGTAAGGAAGTGTTTCAGTGCTTCCACCCCCAAGGTATTTCTTTTTTTCTCAGTTAACCATTGCTGATGTTTGAATGTGTTATGGTTGTCAACTCACTTCATATTATCTCCCCCCAAATTTTTACAGTCTTTTTCCTGTTTTATTAGTTTGACTCTTCTTCTCCCAACTATTTGTTTACCTCTGCTTCTCCCTGAACTATTCTCCCTGAAAGAAAAAAGGGATGTAGTTGAGAAAGAGAGAGATAAAAAAGAAAGACAGACAGAGACAGAGAGAGAGAGAGAGATATCAAATTTCACTTATTCATTTCTCCCTCTCTTTATATTACTCATCTCTATCCTTGTCCAGAGTCACTATCAAAATTTTGTTTTGTCTTCTTTTTAAAATTTCAGTAATGTGTGACTTTGTTGTTGCCATTGCATTTAGCCAAGAGACTACATCAAGCACAGTTCAGCTCCTATGAGCATCTTCCTTTCTTGTTTCAGTGTACAAAATGGAAGATGTGCATTCAGGATTTGCCTTTCAAGTCCTCATGTGAACCATGATATTACAACAGTATAGACCTTATCCTTCCCTTTCTTTACAATACAAATAAATACATGAGCAATTAAACATTGACTTCTGATTTTCTTTATGGTGTTTTTTGTGTCTCTCATTTCAACAACTGGGTTCTAGATATAGGGAAAGAAGTAAAGTCCTGAGTTACTTGGTGCTTGGCTGATTCCAGATTATTCTGTGGATGCACAGACCTGACTTGAACTTTGTTCCATAGTTCTGAGTCCCCAAAGTATGTTTTGCTTAATGTTGAATGGGGACCATGCATATAACAAATATTTTTGAGCCTTTGTAAAGTTCATAGTACTTGAAAGATATAAGGAAGCAGAATGTTAAAAGGTTCTCAAACTTAAAAGTTCCATAATCTTTAAACATTTCCTTGGAAGAGAGTGTGTTTCCTTTCTTTTCTATTTTACTGAAAAGAGTTAAAAATCTAAGAGCACATCTTATGACTTCCCCCAAACCACTCTTAGTCAATAAGCATTTAGTGAATGCCTCCTGTGTGCCAACACATAGACATAAGGAAAGGCAGAGACAAAGAATGAAACCAAAAGAAAACAGCAACAACAGAAACCAATCAATTTCTGTTCTCAAGTAATTTGTTGTGTAAGAGTAGAGACAACATTCAAACCACCACATACAAAGAATAATGTATCTACAGCGTCAATGAAAGTTAGTCTCAAAAAGAAGCTACTAAAGTTAAAGAGAACTTGGAAAGGCTTCTTGGAGAAAGTGAGGATTGAGCTGAGACCTTAAGGAAGCCAGGAGATGGAGATGGTGAGGGAGGGAGATCCAGTAATAGGGACTGGCTATTAAAAATGCTCAGAGATGAAACATGGATTGTCATGTATAAATACAAACATTATTGAATCATATATTGCAATGAGGGAATTGAGATTTTAAAAAAAACTCAAAATTAAAAAGGTAAAAATTGGTCAAGTTATAAAAGTCTTTAAAAATCAAAGAAAGTATTTAATATTTCATCCTGGCACTAATAGGGAACCACTGGAATTTATGGAATAAATGGTGACACTTTCACATCTGTGCTTTAGGTAAAATCAATTGTCCAGGTCAGTGAAGGTTGAAATAGAGTGGAGAGATACTGTCCCTTTAGACAGGAGTAAGCCTAAAGCAGATACATCCTTACTTCTCCCCTGGCACCTTTAAATCACTGTCAAAGAAAACATGTTCCCAAAACAAAGCATCCACATCTCAGAAACCTTCCAAAGACCCAGCCCTTCCTTTTCAAAGAATCCCTAAAATTCAATATTTCCCCAGTACTATCTCAGTTCTAAAATCCCTTCATTTTTCCTACCAACATATTAAAGCCTCCTGCACCCCCATCCCTGCCCCATCCCTAGTCATATGAGGTCTTCTTCTCCATTTTAAGTATATTAGGGATAGTTATGGTATCAGAAAGAGCACTGGATTTAGAGCTGAGTGACTAGAGTCTGTGTCACTGCATGACATTGGGCACGTCATTCACCTAGTGCCACCCATTTTCTTATCTGCAGAATGCAGTAATAATTTTTTTTCCTGCTTACTTCACAAACTTATTGTGAAGGTTCAATGAAATAATGCACAAAGTACTTTTTAAACCATGAAGTGCTCTAAAATGTATTGCACTCACTCTCCATGATGTGTTCCTAATACTTTCAAAATATTTGCCTGAGTAGATTGGGGAATATTCATAATACTGCTTTCAAGCTCTCAGCAACAGAATAATGGAATTGTCATCAGAGCACCGTGATTGGATTTAGGAAAACCTGACTTTGAACCCTGCTTCAGATATTATCTAACCTAGGCAAGTGATTTAACCTCTTCCATCCTCAGTCTGCTCAGTGGTAAAATGGAGATAATAATAACCCACAGGGTTGTTGTAGGGATCAAGTGAATTAATATCTGCAAAATACTTTGAAAATCATAAAGCACTACACGTGTTAATATTTTGTAGTGTGGTAGTAGTAGAAGTAGTAGTAGTGATAGTAGTAGTAGTAGTAGTAAAAAGGTGAGGGGAGTGGGTGGTCTGAGGGATGGCTTATAAGCCCTCCTGGGTTCTTTGTGTGGAAAATAATTTCAAAAAGGACTCAAGCTGTCTTGTGGCAAAGTTATAAAGTTTATTGATATGCTGGCTTAGTAGCTGTCAAGAGATATAGGAGGATCTGCAAAGAGCAGGGATCTAGGGTAAAGTTATAAAGTTTTACACTCTGCAGCCGGCAGGAAAAGGTTAAGGGAACCTGCAAAGAGTTTGGACTTGGGGGGAAGTTCTTATAACCCTACAACTGTCAGTCAAAGACTAATTATGCTAACTAGGTGGGCAAAAGTGGAGTTAGGGAGTGGTTTAGGAGTGGTCAGTGCTTAAAGGGACAGTACACTTTTTTAATCAACTGTGAATGGGGATTTCCCATAATTCACTGGCAAATTCCTGAGGTAGGGGCTAGAGGGATGTGTGGTTTTTTGCTTGACACATCACTAGGCCACTCATGGTCAAGTATGAATGACATTTGTTCAATACGGCTGTTGGGAGGATAGTTTTGATTGTTTCCAAGTCTGGGAACTAGACTGATTAGGGATTCAGGAGGTACCATATTGAGATGGAGTTATCCTTTCCAATAATGTTCAAGGCTTTTGGGTGCAGCTGGCCACTTAGACCAAAGGGGCTGTGCATTTCTCTAAGGGTTTGTTTATAGAAACTTTCCTAGGTCATTCTCTCTAGGCAGACTTTCTAGCTATGGAAAAACTTTCAGGTTGGGGGAAGGGGAGAAGCAGGGTTTAATGCTCTATGGCAGGCAGAAAGTGTGACTTTTACAACTTAATTACACAGGCTTGTTACAAACAGATGTTACATAGATATAGGTACCCGAACATTAGGGAGATTTTTACAAATTGGAGTTACAGACAAAAGCATCCCATACCACATCATTCCCCGTCAAACAAATGGGACCCAAATTCATTTGGGGACAAGGGACAAAGGTCTCAGCTTCCCTAGCTGCTTCATGCTGAGAAAAGACGTAGAGCTGTCCCTGCCTCACAGAGGTCTATCAGTCAAGGGGCTGGGGGGCTGTTGCCAATGTCTGGAACTTGGTGGACACCAGATCTAAAAGGTGGTTTGGTAGTGGCTCTGGCCAGTGGTTGGTATTCAGCCTGAGCAATCATCTGCAAGTAGAGGGCGCTGAGCCTAGAAGACACAAATCTGGCAAAGAGATTAAACACGCAAGAGTGAAAAAAAATAGGAGAAAAATGACCAAAAGTAGAGTGAGCATGGGTTAGTATATTCCATTACTCAGACTGTTTCTGTCCTTTCTATTTCTACATGCTACATAGACTAGATACCTCACAAGCTATCAGTGTTCACTGACATAACTGTAGACCTTAAACAAAAGAGTTTTCTGACTTTAACTTCACAGCTGAATAATAGGCATACATCACAAAGCTGATTACATTCACTTTGGAAGACAGAAATACTTTAGAAATTGAATCTTTTACATATGCACTCAGTTACAATTGTTAAATTCTTCTTAGTTCATGGCATGGCTACAAATTCATATTGAAACAGCAAGATGTGTTTTGCTTTACTATTCATTACATCAATGTAGCAATAATTCAATTGAAAACTTTGTAGACCTTCAGAAATTATCACACAAGACCTTACAAAACATCTTTTCTAACAGTAAAAGTGATAAAGGTAGCACAATGAGAATACTGAGCTATAAGCTAAAGCTATAGCAGTTCCTGTGCAGGCCTGGTCTAGATGTGATGTCCTCTTTGGGGCCCCTGGTTCAGATGTCTACTTCACGAGCAAGGTGTTTCGTCAGTCCTGACAGGGCTTACAGAAGCATGATTTAATACCAAAGGTGCATAGAAATGGTTCAGTTTCCTAGCCATGCAAGGCTAGATTTACATAGAGTCACAAAGAGTTTGGTTTTCTAGCCACACAGAGCTAGGCACAAACATTACAATAAAGTTTCACAAACAGTTACAACATTACATCAAAAATCCAAACTTTTGATCTTATTACCAAACATGCTCAAGGTTTGAGTTTCCATGATAGAGAAATTTTTGAAAGCCATTCTTATGCACACTTATAGTTCTTTGAAGAATCAATTTGATCCTGTTGCTTTCCTCAACCTTTTAAAATCCAGTTACAAATCTATCTTCTATTTGAAAATACTTCCACATCCATTCTCGTTATACTTAAACTGTTTAAAACTTGATACCAACACTCTGGAGACAGGAGGGGCTTGGATAAACCTTCATTTGTCCCCATACCTTCTTATCTTTCATATTTCCAAGCAAACTTTGTCTATCTTCCCAAATTCCTTCAAGACCATTATCCAGTTTATTCAAACTCCCATTATATTTGTTAACCACAAAACAATATTTTTACTGACTTTAATTTTACTTTACTTTTACTGACTACTTGCTCTGACCATAGAAATTTGTCATAAAAGGAAAAAAACAGGGACATATGATATTCCAAACATGACAGGATAAAGCATCCTTGTTTCTCTTTAAATTCAGGTAAAGTCACAGGTGTCCAACCATGCAGTATTGGTACCACCTCACAGCTAGACTCAGGAATAGGTGGGAAACATCCCTTTTCAAAGGAATTTCATGGGTAAGCTGGCCAGAGGGATCCCATCCCAGACAGAGACTGAGATTGTCCCTTTGGCTTTGACTGGGTGAAGACCATATAGAATCACATTTCCTCTGAGTAGCTTGTGACTTTCCTCTCAGACACTGGTTTATGCAGGCAACTATATCAAAATTCAAACTCCAAACAAAATTTAGGTCTGGTCCCAAATGCCTCTTACCTCAGACAACAAATTCTCACTAATCACAGCTTAGAGCTAGTTTTTTCTCTTCTCTTGAAGCTGCACAAGCAGTAAATTTTTACCAGGTTTCACAAATGCAAGGAATTTGATTTACTATCGTTCCTTTCCCTCGCAGAATGACTTTGCATAATAAAGTAGTTTCCCAGGGCTTTGGCAGTTTTACAACACAATAATTAACTTGAGAAGGACTTTAGGGAGGGGCTGTTGGGGATGCCCCTGCTTTTATAACTCTCATACATGCAGGAGGACTGTTCAAAATAACGTTTTTTCTCTTTATCCGTCCCCTCTTTTTACATACAGTACCAATTAACAACTTTAGGTTTTAGCAACTTAGTTCACAATCTTACAAGTACATAACTTCAAAACATAATACTTCAAGACATTGCAAAAGAACAAGGTTTCTCTTACAACACGGATATACAAGGTTCAAACTTTGAACTAAAACCCAATTAATTACCAATTTGATGACTTTAAAATTCCACATCAACTTACACAAATCCAATACATCAAGTTACATAGAATTCTCTTGTCCAATTCATGACGTACAAAAATCATGCTTACAAGTACAGAGGCTTTTCTCCTCTCCACACATTTCAGAGCTTGTGAAAGGTGAGGTCTGGTCTGTGTGCCTAGAGTTGTTACTTTTGGGGTTGCCCAGGGGCCCAGGGTTGTAAGGGAACTCCACATAGTTGTCATGTCTCCCCCCCACTTTTTTTTATTCCCAGGTTGGGGGGTAACTAAATCCTCGGGAAAATATACCCAGTTCCTTGAGCATTCCAAAAATTCTAGCCAGAAGCTTTTAGAATGCAAAGGGAGATGTCTACCGATTCTGCTAGAGAAAGATCAGGTTCAGAGACCTAGAAACTGGGGAGGGGGAGTCACAGACCTTCAAAGAGTCCAGGACTCCTCTAGAAAAGTTAGAGAGAAAGTAGACCAATCAGAAACTTAGGAGCTAGGAAGTTCCACCCTGGGATTCTGGGAGTTATAGTTCCTCCACAGTGTCCTAGAGACAAAGTGGAATCAAGAAGTGCTAAGGCTGCTATGAAGTATAGTTTTGGGAGCAGCTGAGAGCAGACCTTCAGGAAGGGAAGGCTTAGAAAACCAATCAGCTAGCTTGCTGAAAAGGGGAGGAATTATCTGCCAGAGCTTCCGGACAGCTCCTGAGGGGCTTGGGGTTGAGGGATTTTCTTGAGGTCCTAAAGACCAAACTATTTGCCAGCTGTCCCAAAGGCATCCTTAAGAATGAGTCCCTAGGTATAGAGGGACACTGAGCCATCCTACCTTCCTACCCTCACGCACAATATCCCTGGCAAAGGTGTCCCAGAGCTGGAGCAAACCATGGCAAGTATCCCGGCATGCATCCACGCTCCGTGGCAGTATGCTGTTGTCTGCTTTGGACAAAGACAGAGACTCTCTGGTCTGCAAGAGACCTGATCATCCCTCTGAACCTTGCTGGGCTGTGTGGAGAGGAGAAACCTGTGACTACAGAGGGAGAGTAGGAGAAGTGGGGGCTTACCTTGATGCCAGGGCAGCTTGAGACCTCAGACTGTAATCTGGGTCTCCAAATGAAGAGGTGTGAGGAGTGGGTGGTCTGAGGGATGGCTTATAATCCCTTGTGGGTTCTTTGTCTGGAAAATAATTTCAAATGGGACTCAGGCTGTCTTATGGCAAAGTAATAAAGTTTATTGATATGCCAGCTTAGTATGTGTCAAGAGAAATAGGGGGATCTGCAAAGTGCAGGGATCTAGGGTAGAGTTATAAGGTTTTATGCTCTGCAGTGGGTAGTAAAAGGTTAAGGGAACCTGCAAAGAGTTTGGGCTTGGGGGGCAGTTCTTTTTTTTTATTTTAATATTTTTATTTGTTTTTTTGTTTACATCATTCATTTTCATTACATTTTTGAATTACAAATATTCTCCCTGTCTTGCCCCTGCTCCAACCCTAAAATAGCAATCCCACTGTAAAGCCCCTTCCCTGCTCTGCTCTCTTACTTTCTGGTAGGGCAGGGAGGATCTCCCTATCCCAGCCCCTGTATATCTTAATTCCTAGTTGCAGGTATTGCAGAACTTTAAATTCTAGATTCTTTTGATTCCTCTCTTGTTACCCACCCCCACTGGAAGGACAATCAATACAATACAGGCTGTGGATGTGTAATTATACAGGACATCTTCATAGT
>CM053600.1:92987928-93012195 GCA_028646575.1 Pseudocheirus occidentalis
AATTTTAAAACTGGTATATTAGCTATTTGTAATAACTCTGGCAATTCTAAAGAAGTTAAGGGTGCTTTTAAAATGGTGTGAGGCCTCTACATTTATTAATATGGCTATGCAAACCATTTCTTCAAAAATAGTCACTGAAATAATCTTTAGTCCAAATTTTCATCAAGTTCAAATTACAGTATCATGAAACTGAAATGATTACAACAGCTCACTTATCTAATAAAATTCAGTTTACTGAATGGTGAAAGAACCAAACAGTGCCTTGCTTTCTTTTCATTTCTCCATAGCCCCTGAAGTGTTGTTAGATTAACACTAGGAGATGCATAAATCCTTGCTGAATTAATTCCCTGGCATGAGATAGACTCTCCCCAAAATTGTGTCCAGGTCCATGTCTGGGGTTGAAAACAAGTCCTTATGTTTCTTTGTGCTATTCATGTCTGTCAGCTCTGATGGTCTGGTGGCTTTCCCATTTTGGATAATTTTCAGTCATATAACTCTTAACATCCCTTATGCCATTTATTCTTTGCAATTCATACCTAATTTTCCCTGGTGGCATTCATGTCTGTTCAGTCATTCCCCAATTGGTAAATGTTTACTCTCACAATTCATGGCTGCTTCTAGGACCATTTTGTGTGTGCTTATCTGTACGTTTTTACAAATTAAGTTAGGCATAATGTTCCCATTTTAATTTTCATCTTTTTTTAAAAGCAAGACAGGATATGAAAATAAGAGCAGGTGACTTTTCTTCATACACAAGACTTTCTTCAAGACAAACCTGTATGGGAATATACATTTAATTTTTCCTATTTACTGTAATGTTAAGGGAATTTGAATTTCTTCCCTGCCCCTTAATAGGCCTATGTGACCACATGGAGCCCATGGTGGGAGGAGCTTGCCAAATGGAAAGAGCAGGAAGGTGTGGAGCAAGAAATGTGGGTGCAACAGATCTGAGTGGGGGTGAGGCAGAGCTGAGAGAAGAGAGAGAGCAGGCAGGGGAACTAGCATGAGTGAGAGAGGGAGGATTTTTGCCTGGGGGAACTTGTTTTGTGGGGAGGCCTAAAGGAGGGAAGGCTTGGGATGGTGGTGCTCCCTGCATTGTTGATGTGTATGGACTTTGTCTTGAAAAGAATGTTTGGGATACTGGTACTCCCAGCATCAGCAATGTGTATACACTTCTTTGTTACTATGACAGATTTGGCTTACTGATGTTTAATAAATGTCTCAGTTTCATCTTCAAGGAAGAGTCTGTTATATCTTGTGATTCAAACCCAGGAATACACCTGCATATTCACAGCAGATGCTGTGTGTATCACGTTAGCAAAATATTTACAGATAAAGAAACTGAAACTTAGAGAGGTTAAATGACTTGCTTATGGCAACAGCTAGTAAGTTATGAGATACAGCAAAAATCCAGGTCTTCAGAAGAAGTTGTATCCCTTGTAAATAATTCAGGCATGGCAGGTATGAATGGCACGGAGGATGTTAAAAGTTATATGACTGAAAAAAGAGGCAGCCTGGTCACATTGGCTAAAAAAAAAAAACCAAAAAGAACTGACCAATGGAGGAGATTATTGTAGCACACACAATGTCAGGAGATCTATAAACCACAATCCATCATTAAGAGTCAGGATATGTGACCCTTGCCTATACCCTCCCATTAATCTTCCATAAGACTTTTTCCAACTTGTTAGGGGTCTTCCTCTAGGTCAGGACTGCAAAACATAAGGCCAGAGGGCTGCTTGCCGCCACCAAAGGATTCTGGCTGGTTGTCATGTGACTCACTGCAGTCTGAACGCTGGCTGTCAAGGGTCACGTGACAGTCACCCGAAATTTTTTGGTGGCCACAAGCAGTCCTCAGGCCATATGTTGTGCAGACCTTCTCTAGATCATAAGTGTGAAACTCTTGGGCAGGCCCCCAAATTATGGGCCAGAACCAGATTAAAATGCAATTAGGAAATGTTTAACAAATAAATAAAAAATATAATACAATATAGATGTTAATTTATGCCAACGTGCATAGTCTGCAGGGATCTGTTTCTATTTGAGTTTGATATCACTACTCCAAGTTCTCCTTCCATTCCACTCTGAAGTTCAGAATACTTGTATAGTTGGTTCAAGTTCACAACTAAACTTCCCTACAATACTAGGAAATTTCCAAGGATACGGTTTCCTCTTACTAATTAGCATAATTCAAGTGCCCAGACCAAATCACCCCTCCCTGACAATCCTCCTATTGGAAAGTAAGTTTCCAGAAGACAAATACTGTGCTTGGCACAAAGCATTTGGTAACTTTATTTTTTCATTCATGAATTCATTCCCTTCCAGGTACTTCCCGTCACTACTTTCCATTAATCTCTAGGATTCCCATAATCCCAGGTATGTGGTTCAACACACCTCTGACCTTCAATCCCAGGAGAAATTATTTCCTTTAGTTTTTTATTTTGGTCTCTGACTTGTTGGATTCCTGTCATAATCTTCCTTTTAGCTTTTTTCACAGGAAATCCTAGACTGTTTTTCCCCCGTCCTATTCTTTATTTCAGCTTAGATAGTACCTCCTTCCCTCATTCTAACTCCTTCCCTAAACAAGCAATGCAAGCCTTCATCATTCAACCCCTTAGGGCCAAGCATTCAGCCTAGATATCAGTTCCACCTTTACAACATATCTACTCAGGGGTTCATAATACATATTTGTATATCAATAGAAATATCCATCTCGACCAGAAAAGCCTGGGAGTGCTTATATTTTACATTTTTTTATATTTTTTTATATTTTTTATATCTTAGCACAGAACCCTCAAGCCTTGAGTTCACAATCCCTATTTGAATTGTGGGGAATTTTTTCACATTTGCCAACAGCCTTTTTCTCAAAATATTTATTCTAATAAACAGAACAATATGGTATTTTATACAGTGGCAACATTGGACAGGGTCAGGAGACCTAGTTGTGGCCTTGAACAAATCTCTCCCATTCTCCAGAGCTCAAAAGTTTCCTTAGGAGCTGTAGACCATCTCTAATATGTCTTTTCCTTTATAAAAATTTCCTTGATTTTCTATTTAGCATCAAAATATCTGGGGAATTTTTAGCCAACAAAATCTTACTGCATCATCTCTCCAAACTCAAAAAAAATAGGGTTCATAAAAATAAACATGCAATTATTTAGGATTTCATCTTTCTAGTACTTTTCCAAGTAGTAAGTAGCTACATTGCTTAGAATGCCTAAGATTTAGAAGACTGTCAGCATAACAAAGCAGGGGACCAGAATTACTCAACATGTTAATTCTCTGGCTATGAGTAGGCACTGTTGCTTATAGATTTTCCTATTACTCAATTTTAGGAATTTGTACACAGCCACTACCCCAACTGTTAAATCTCTTATCTATGAATGCCTGTATCAGAGCAACAGTATACCATTGGTCACATAAGTTCCCCTACTAGCCACTCTATTTCTTAAATCCCCTTCACCCTACTTCCCTTCCCTGGCTTTCTGAACTTGTAGCTGCCCCATAACAGGTTAGAACTAGATTCAAAGTTATCTAAATACTGGATCGAGATCAGCAAATGAGCTTATAAGAATGCCTGCCATCAAGGAAGAACAGGCCAAGACAAAGGTGAATGAGGGAAGCATGAAGGCTAGAGAACCAGGACAGAAGAGTCATGAAAGTCAAGGTTTCCATGGGTTTAGAAGATAATGAAAAGCAAGGAAATGAGGCACTGAGAAAAGAAGACATTTTTCAAGGAGTTCAGGAAAGAGAAAAAGGATATAAGATAAACTCTAATAGAGGTATCAGTCACACTCCCAAGTGCCCCCAGAGATGAACAAGATTAAAATGTTAATGGAGAAATATTTCACAAAATAAAAATACAATAAAACATAGATAATGATACTTGTGGTTTTCTAAGTCAACAGGCACCATCACGGATCTTTATGTACACTGCATTAGCCTGTTTTTACTTGAATTTGACATCACTGCTCTCTGTTCCTGAATCTCTTGCCAGCTTTTCCTACTGCCAATTAATTACACCTTGCCAAACTTGAATTTTGGATTACTTTTCTTATCTGCATCCTTCACTCCTATACATGTGCTGCTGGAACTGTACTTGGGAAAGTCACAAAAATATGGTGATTGGGCTCTCTACTAATTTCAGCTGGGCCCTCACCGCCACAAAGCAATCTGTCTCCTCCCTACTCAATTCTCTGTCCCACTCCCCACTCAAAGTGGCTGTTCCAAATAGTCTTGTCCCTCACTGCACCCTTTCTCCCCACTCTCTACGTGGGGGACCTTGTCTAATACATATCACCGGAAAAAAAACCCAGGCCATCCCACAAGAAACTCTCTTCTTTCCTCATCTCAAATCACTTAGTCTTCTATCTCTTCCTTTCATTCAAGTCTCTGGTGAAGAGATAACTTTCTATTCTTGCCAAGGCCAACCCCTGATCTCATCCCCTTCCAGTATTTTCCAGAAGACTGTCCCACTATTATTCCCCTCCCCCAATCTACATTCTCTCCCTGTCTATAAACTGATCCCCTCATCTTTTAAAAGAATATTGCTTTTTGTCACATAAATGACCTCAATTGTTCCAGATTCCAAGTTCAAAGTCCTTTCCATTAACAATATTGGGTTACCTAATTATGTCATTATGTACCAAGAAGGTTTGAAATCTGCTTTTCATCAGAAATACAAAAAATCTCATCTCAGGCCTTTGTACACTCAAAGGCCTCATTAGCACCTCCAGTCAATTTTCCACTAGAGCTAAGTGAGGAGGGAAAGAGAGAGAGTAAAGTTGAAAAAAATAAGCAAGTGTTTCAAGAAAGTCTTCTTTTCTCCGGCTATTCCTAACAGCAATGCCATCTCTCCAAACGGCCACGGGCTTGTTTCAGGAACAACAGTGAGCTCTGAGATTGTGTTAAGGAGAGAGATCCTGGTTTGATGCAAGACGTAGTGATTATGGCTGAGATAAGAGAAGGAAAGGAAAGGAGGAAAGAAAGAGGGAAGGAAAAAAGTCACCCTTCCCCCATCCCTGAAATTGGTCCTTAACCTTCAAGGGCCAGGACCAGAGCAAGGAGAATTCCATCTTTCTTCCTGAAAGAAGGAAGAGGAAGGGGAAATACTGGCTTCCACTGGAAATATCTGGGGAGATGTGTGCCTATGGTCGTGCATGATGTTTAAACTCTATGACAATTATATGATGGATTAAATAATGGAGTGATATCTCAAACACAGTTTCTGTGGAAAGATGTTCAAAAGAAAGAAGGAAGGAAGGACGGAAGGAAGGACGGAAGGAAGGAAGGACCAGTATATAAATACCCAACTTTTCTTGGGGCTACCTGCAATATGAATCAACAGCTTTCTCTTCACCATTGGCAATGATATCTGAGAAGGTTTAAGAAGGTTATCAGTCAACAATTATCAATTTACCACCTACCATAATCTAGGCACTGGGAGATACTAAACCAAAAATTAAACAGTTCCTTCACTCAAGGAGCTTGAATCTCATCAGGGGAGACAAAAAATTCACCTTTAAGCAAACAAAAAAAAATATGTGGTAATGGGGAGGGGCCAGGTGGAGGTGAGATGCTACTAACAACATAGTCTATCAAGACACGTGTGTAGAATAAGAGAAAAACAGACTAATAACAAGTTCATTCATGTACAAGTCTTCATCAGAGAACACGCCAATAAAAACTAGATCCTATAGTCCCTATTTCTTGACACTATAGTATGAGAAAAAGAAATGAAAAAACATAAACAAATGAGATATTTTCCTGGTCTTTTAATGATGTCCTTTGTGTCACTGGGAGTGATGTGGGAAATTCCTGTATAACCAGTTCATTTTGTAAAGGTTTAGTCCAATTATGATTACTCATTTGCCAGTGGTTAGCTCAAATAACTGCTGGATAGAGGGTACAAAATAGTTTTGTTTGTTTTTTCAGAAATCCTCATTGTGCTTGTTATTTGAAGAGTTTTTCTTAAGGCAATAAATGAGGGGAGGGGAGGGACCCCCCCACTCTGGGAAATAGGAGAATGCATTTTAAACACTCCCTAATTGTTTTGACATTTCCTTTACCTGATTCTGGGGCCTCAACAGATTTACAAAAGCTCCCCATTCAAAGACAATGACAAAAAAAAACTACCAATAAAGAACACCATACACTCAACTTTTGCTAGGTTCCTCAAAGCCCAGAAAAAGTCTGTTTATTCAAGTAACCAAGACTACTGATTGCTGGAGGAACAGGAGGGAAAGAGCTCACCAACAGAGCTTTCATTGCTCTTCCTTCATCTTGGTCCACAGTAGAGAAGTGAGTCCTTGGTCTTGAATGGCCTTTCTGTCCTCAACCAAATTCTCATTTCCTCTTCAATGATCAAATTCCACTCCCACCTCCTCTCCACTTCAATAGAAAGGAAGAGGAGAGAACATTAGATACCGAAGACAGTAAGAGAAAGGCTTTACCCATTCCTAGAAAGACTGGAGAGTAATTCAGGCCTCCTTCTGCCATTGTTGCTCCACCTCTCACCCAACAAATGGCGGTTCAAACTAGCACCGAAAGACTGACTGGTCACTCTCACAGTCCTAGGCTGCATCAAGTATCTCCTGGCATGTTCACGCTGACATATTTCAGTGCTCATATCTTTTTCAAACATGTCACAATCATCAAACTGTAGGATTGGCCTAAGTCATATATGTGTGTGCATATATATGTGTATAAGTTAATATCATGTATGTAGATTTAATTCAATTAAATGCAGAGAATAGAAAAGAATGATGAAGCTGGGTAGCTCAGTGGATAGACACTGGGTCTGGAGTCTGAAAGATCTAAGTTCACATCCAACCTCAGATATTAACTAGCTGTATGGCCCTGGTCAAGTCACATAACCTCTATCTGCCTCAGTTTTCTCAACTGTAAAATGGAGGTGATAATAGCACCTAGCTCCCAGAGTTGTTGTTGAGAAATAAAAGAGATCACATTTTTAAAAATGTTTAGGAAAATGCCACATGGTAGCTGTTATATAACCACTCTGACATACTAGGAAATGAAGAAATTCATTCATTCATTTATTTTTAGCTTTCAACATTCAGTTTTAGACATTAAGTTCCAATTTTTTTCTCCCTTCTTCCCTTCCCTATTCCCTCCCCAAGAAGGCAAGCAATCTGATATAAGCTATACACGTACAATCATATTAAACACATTTCCACATTAGTCATGCTATGAAAGAAGAATCAGAACAAAAGGAAATACCACAAGAAAAGGGGAAAAAAGTGTGCTTCAATCTGCCTTCAGACTCCATAGTCCTTTCTCTGGAGGCGGACAGTGTTTTCCATCATGAGTCTTTTGGAACTGTCTTAGATTACTGTATTGCTGAGAAGAACAAAGTCTATCAAAGTTTATCATCACACAATGCTGAAGACATTTATTTTTAATTAAGAAAATAGCTGCCTTGGGCAGGTCAATAACAGACATCTGTAGTATAGGAAAAGAACACTGTAATTCTAGGCAAGTCTCATTTTTCAGATTTGAATCTTTGGTCCTTTAATAAAATTCCCTTCTAACCAATTCTAATTCATTCTCTGAAATAAAGACACTCTTCCCCTTCTCCCAGGTAAAACCATCCCTTCCATATGAGGCCTTTCCCAACCTCCCTTAACACTAATGCCTTCCCTTTGCTAAGTAATTCTTTTATATTCTATAAAAGTAGTGCATAGTTACTTGTGCATTGTCTACCCTACTAGAATGTGAGCTCCTTAAGAGCAGGGTCTAGGTATGGTTTGGGGGGGTTGATTTGGGTTTTTTGCTTGTTTGTTTTTAATTTTGCCTTTCTTTGTATTCTTAGCACTTCGTACAATGCCCAGCACATAGTAGGAGGTTAATAGATACAGGGTACAGTAAGCAAACTATGTGATAGCCTACAATGCCCTTCTTTAGCCTAAGAATCTATTTGCATTTCTGCCAAGTCAAATGTTGCACTTGTGCTAGTTGTATCCTGAGGAG
Source organism: Pseudocheirus occidentalis (assembly GCA_028646575.1). NCBI lineage: Eukaryota > Metazoa > Chordata > Mammalia > Diprotodontia > Pseudocheiridae > Pseudocheirus > Pseudocheirus occidentalis. The sequence goes on from CM053600.1 coordinate 92,995,918, forward strand.
AACATTGTCAGCAACAAGAGGCATATGTACAAAAATGTTTGTAGCATCGTTATTTGTGATAAGACAAAAAAAACACTGGAAATGTGTCCAAAGAACAAAGATTATCTGGACAAACCATGATGCGGGAATACAGGATTACTGTGACAAAAAGAAAGACAAATACAAAGAATCCGGAGCTATGGCAATGCTAGAAGATAAGGAGACAGAGTAAAGAAGGGAGAGCCAAAAAAAAAAAAACCAAAGCCCTATAAACACAATAAATTACAACAATGTAAATAAATAAAGTCAACATGGAGACTAAAAAAAATCTGGTCAAATAACAAGGTCAATATTAGTGACCAAATGTCAAAATTAAAAGGTCACATACCTACCTCTCACCTCCTTTCTGTTAACTATTTTTAAGCAGTGTACCTTGTGACTGACTCCTTTGGTGTTTGGTGAGAAACCACTAAGTGCTTTTGTTTGTTAAGCTTGTTGTTTAGCCCTTTTTTCTGTTGTGTCTGACTCTTCATGACCCCACCTGAAGGTTTTCTTGGCAAAGATACTGGAATGGTTTGCCAGTTCCTTCTCCAGCTAGTTTTATATATGAGGAAACTGAGGCAAAGATTGTCAAGTGACTTCCCCAGGGTCACACAGATAGTAATTGTCTGAAGCCACATTTGAATTCAGGAAGATAAGTCTTCCAGGGCCAGGACTTTATCCACTTTTAACACCCAACTGCACAATTACCTTGCATTTAACAATTCTGCAATGACTTATAATTATTCTATTTATGTTTATTCAGCATGTACTTATATATGTACTTAATGTAAGCCCATTAGAATGTAATGCTCCCTGTAGAGAACAGAAGTAGAAACTGTTTTATGGTTTTTATTTATATTCTCACTTTAAAAAAATTAAATGTGCCAACCAGAATTTTAATCACTAAAGATGTCCTTTTATTTTTAAAATTATCTTTCTTATAAATGTAATAACATTCTCAAAAACATTAACAAGTAGAATACAGAACAACAAAATCTGGAAACAATAGTATGTGAATTTCAATAAAATAACAGCTACATTTCATGTTCTCTGTATTCAGTTTTCCAACCCTAACCCTATTTTACATATTTCTTTGCATTCTTCATAATTATCATTTTTCAGAAATATAACAGTATTTCATTATATTGATGTGCTACAATTCTTTCAAGTATTCCCCAACCACAAAGGAGATAAGATAAGAAAGTAGCCTGTTAGGATGGGAAACTTTAGATCTTCAGTCCTGACCTCCTTAGAACTCCAGACATGGGGGACAGCTAGGTGACACAGTGAAGATAGCACCAACCCTGGAGGCAGGAGAGCCTGAGTTCAAGTCCAACCTTAGACATAACACAAAAAAACTAGTCGTGTGACCTTGGGCAAGTCACTTAACCCCAACTGCCCTACCTTCCCCCCTTCCAAAAAGCAAAACATTTAAAAAAAACTCCAGACTTGGATCTCCTGCCTTCTAAATATGAAGGTTTTACTACCCTCTTCCCTAATCCAACACAAATCTAGTCAATGAGTAGAAACTTTCCTCTGAGGCCAGGCTCCTCCTCCTCCAGCCCCAGCTTTGCTTACCTACCTAGGGCAAGGCCACTCATCCTGTCTCCCCAGGATTCTAAAGTCCTTTCTTCCCACCTCCTCCCAACTCTCCTCACACACCCAATCAGGTGCAAGGCGGCTTGTACTTTGTACCTCTCTCCAGCATCTCTCCAACTGCTTCTTCCTAGATATTTCCAAACTCATCACTCTTCTACCTGAACAGTCTTCCTCGCCTCTGTCCTAACCCATTTCCTAACAGAGAACAATCTTCTACCTTTTGGAAGCACTTAATCACTTGGAGAAAAGCTAAAAGGTGCAGGGATAAAGTTCTGGGTCTGGAGTCAGGAAGATCTGATTTCAAATCGAGTCTTAGATACTTACCAGCTGTGTGAACATCCTGGTCAACTTACTTAACCTCTGCGTGCCTCAGTTGTCTCAACTGGACACTGAACAACTTAGTTTCCATCAACATCATGATGACAATAATAGCACCTACTTCACAGGGTTACTTTAAGGATCAAATGAGATGTCTGTAAAGCACTTAGTCCAGTGCCTGGAACTTAGTAGGCGCTATATAAATGCTTATTCCCTTCCAATTAACATGTATCTTGTTACTTTAGTTATCTAGGTGCCTGTCCCTAGACTAGACTAAGTTTAAGGAGATAAGAAAACCAGCATAATAGCCTATACTTCTTATCTCCCAAAACCCAGAAGCAGCCCTCAGGTCCTATCCGACACAGCTGCTGAACTGAATTTGGAGTGAACACAATACACCATCTACTCCCAATCCATAAAATATATACCCTCACTATCTCTATGACCCTGGGCAAACCCCTTAACTTTTCTGTGCCTCAGTCTGACCATCTCGAAAATAGGGATAATAATTCTGGTATCATTTAAGTACAGTTATGTAGGTAAAGTGATTTCCTAATGTTAAAGAGCTATATTCTCAATTATTATTGCATATAAAAGATTTTGTAACTATAAAGAGATATGGACATAAAGATAAACTCTCATAAATCTAGTCTTTCTTTGGTCTATTTAGGCCTCTTTTAAAAGGACAATTACCAAGAAAACAAGTGGTTCTTTCTCTTTTTGTGCTTGTGAGGCTGCTCTGAGGTACTCCTTCCTGCTGCACCCTATCCTTCCTGGAATGAATTTTTAGAAAATACAACTCCTCATTACTGGAAGTGGATCCCCTTTCAGTATCTCCAAGTATATAGGGCAGCTTGGTGGAAATTCCCTTGAAAAAACCTCAATTTGCTGCAAGGGTTGTGTGGTACAGCCAGGCAATGAGACATTCAGTATTAGCAGGGGAAAAAAAGCTCCAGCATTTCTTTAGAAGTGTTTTAGGCCCCGAAAAGAAGAAAAACTGGAAGAAGAGAGATAGAAAAAGATTTGGAACAAAGAATGCAAAATCATAGTATCCAAGTATTGGATAAATGGAGAAGGAAACGGCAAACCACTAGAATATCTTTGCCAAGAAAACCCCAAATGGAGTAATGAAGAGTCAGCCCTGACTGAACAATAACAATCAATACATACTTAATAAGCACCTAAATGCATGCTGGGCATTGTGCTAGATCAGATAACACAAAGACCAAATTTTTAAAAAATGACAAAGATCAGTGCCTGCCCTCAGGGAAAACCCTCGGTAGGTTTTGAGGTATTTCTGCACTATCACTTGACTGGATTTTTTTTTCACTTACGTATACTTTAAACAAGTAATAAATTAAATTTAAAAATAGAGAGTATAATGTAAAGTCTTTGAAAATGGGGATGGTTTTATTTTTCCTTTTTGCCATTTTTTATCTATCTAGTCTGACTAGCACAGGGCCTTGCATAATAGGTACTTAATATTTGATGAACAAATTAAATATGATAAAATCAAACACTGTTTCCAAATAATGACAAGACTGGAAAAAAGCCAGCAGATTTAGAGATAAGGAGGTAATTAGTGAATTTGGAAAGAGTAATGTCAGCAAGATGGTTCAGGAGCTAGACTACAAGGGGCGGGGGAAGAGGGAGAGCAGCACAGGGGAAAAATTGAGACAGGAAGAAGAAGGCTTTTAACATTTGCCCAGAAAATAACAGAAATGTCTCTTTTTAAAACTATTTACACTGGATTCACAAATTACCAGGGTAGAATGTTTTCCAAAAAGCACAACCCTATTTTGGTTAACCTTACATTCAGAAATGAAAGGGAACATTTTGAACACTGTTATTGCTCTGGTCAAAAGATCCAAAAACAGGATCATCCTGACTGATGTTATTAGGGGGCAGCTGGATCCCAGCTGTGCTGACAAAGAGACATCAAGTAATCTAATTTTGAGTACAGACCAGTAATGCAAAGAGTTCAAACAAAGTGCTAATAACAAAGAACAGAAGTCTTGCACTCACTAGGCTATCCCAACAAGGCTTTTTAATATTTATGGAAATCAGGAACAGGCCCAAACAGTTTCTATATGAAATGAACTTCTGGAAGACTTTCATAGGGAAAAGGTAACATAATAGTGCCTCCCTGTATTAATTTGGCACTTTATACTTTCCAGAGTGCTTTCACAGTGTAGTGACAATCGTCGCTTTTTTCCATTAATTTGTCTTAATTGTATGTGTTACAAAGGACCATTCTTCATTACGCTGTGGTCTCGACATTAAGTCACACTGCATTTCCATCAATGGAATTAATCAATAAAGTGCCATTATGTGCCAGGTTTTGTGCTAAGGTTTGGGGATGCATCCCTGACCTCAAGGAAATAACATTCCATCAAGGAGAGATAGTACAACATTAAGAGCAAAAGACTATTTAAATTCTGTGATATCCCAGGTTTAAATTCTATGATAAACACCAAATCACATTTGATTCTTTGGTCTTTCAATAAAATTCCCTTTTAACCAATTCTAGAGATAGCTAAATGGCACAGTAGATAGAATGCAGGGCCTGGAGGCAGGAAAATGAATCTTCCTGAGTTCAAATCCAGCCTCACATATTTCCTACTCACTTAATCCTGTTTCCCTCAGCTTCCTTATCTGTAAAATGAGCTGGAGAAGGAAATGGCAAAACCAGTTCAGTATCTTCTCCAAGAAAACTCCAAAAAGGGGGTCACGGAGAGTTGGACACAACTAAAAATGAGTTAACAACAAAACCAATTCTAATTCACTCTCTGAAATAAAATCCTCTTCCTCAGTGGTGGGGAACCTGCAGCCTTGAGGCCACATGTGGCCTTATAGATCCTTAAGTGTGGCCTTTTGACTGAATCCAAATTTTCGAGAACAAATTCTTTTGTGAAGGACATTTATTAAGGATTTGCACTGTAAAATTAGGATTCCAGGAGTACAGCCAACCAGATTAAAAATAATTGGGAAACACTTAAAATAAATAACAATATAATAGAATATAGGGTTAATATCTGGTTATATAAGTGAATATGTGGCCTTCAGGAATCCCTATGTAACAATGGATGGGCCCCTGTTTCTATCAGATTTTGACACCGTTGGCTCAGTTCATTTGACAGCTCAAAACAGGTAGATATTTCAAATGCAATCCCTGTTAAAGGGGGAAAATAACTAATACTAACATTGTGCTATATTGCACTTAGGCTCAAATCTGTAAGAAACAACTTTGTTTTAATATTAATCTATCTATATCTAAGTTATTTCTAGTTTAGAAAGCTGTCCCAACTCGCATCACCCTCCATGTCCTTCAATGTGATTTTCTACCCCAAGACGATTTCAAATAACATTGATAGGAATCTTGAACAAGGAATAGATCTTAAAATACGGCCTGGATTAATGCTCCAGAATGGGCCACTCCCATCATGTCTTAATCTTTCTCAATAGAAAAGCGTGCCTATTATTTACTACTTATTGCAGAGAAGAATGGGAAAGGCATACTAAAGGAATCAATAACCAAATTAGGGTGGAAAACCTGATGAATTCTTAGCTAAAAGACCTGTTAGCACCCTTATTTGTTTCCCTAAGAAAAGTACTTTTTTTCTTCAACATATCACCCATCATTTACCAGGAGTCTGGATAGTTTTAGGGAAAATAAAAAGAAGGGGATTGGCGCCTTTTAAATTTTTTTTTAATTATGCCTCCATATCCACATTTACAGAGAAAGTGGTATGAATGGGGGTGGGCTCAGAGTGATTAAGCAACTTGTCTGGTGCAATATCTGAAAGCAAATCTCCCCCGACTCCAAATCCAATTGCTTTCTCCATCACACCACAGAGTTTCTTCTATAAACAAAGCTATTTCTGAATCCAGCAGACTGTATTTTGGGAATTGACATTATCAACATTAGTCTACCTTAAAGGTAGCAGTCTAGCATTTTGATTCTTCTGCTAGCTTTCTGCATTTTGAAAGCTCTTCATTTTATCTAGCTTGGAGACTGAGAGTATTTGGTCAGTCAGTATCTAACCAATTGTTCTTAGGTAATTATGGGTCACTCTATACATATAAATATTTATAGCCAGACTCAGCTAAACCGTGTGTGCGTGTATGTGTGTGTGTGTGTGTCTAAAGTTTTCTCCTTTATTACCTTCATAAATAAAATCCAAAGCAGATAGAAGCTTTGCTACGTGTTACTAACCTCTCATGCACTGGACATACTCAGAGCTGCTTTTCTGATCAGGATTAAGAATCTATGATGTCACTGCCCAACCTTTTATACTCATTTGCTCATTTTTTTCTCCTCAGAACCCTTTATGATTAGGTCAGGGATTTGTTACAGCTTGTGGCCCTAGAAGGGAACAAAATCAAACGGCCCAGAATAGGATCAAACTCACAACCTCACTGGCACTTAGCTTTGAGAACCTATGATTCCAAGAATTGCAGATTCTTAAGACAGTAAGGGACCACTGAATCCAGCAGCCCTCTCATGGTACAGAAGAGGGCATTAAAACTCAGGGAGACTGGCTAAAAAACTCTTTAAAGACTTCCTAAATTGAGCAGTCTGGTCAAAGTACAAAAAATAAACAAGGGACTGAGCTAGGATAGGGAAGGAATACAGGCCTCCCTCAGCTTTTGGAGGGGATTCCTATAAGCACAACTACAGTCCTTCATCAGGCTGATTATCAAAACAAAAAAAGTCAGAAGCTGGCTTAAGACCTAGCCTGGGACAGGAGAAGGAGTAGACAAGAGCTGCCTTTATTGATTCAAGCAAGGATACCTATCACTGATTTATTTAAATCAGCTTTTGCTAGAGGGAAAAACAAACATAACTATCATAACTTTGAACGTGAATGGAATGAGGTAATTCCTACTCATAAAGTGGAAGAGAGTGGCAAAATGGAATAGGAAAGCAAAATGCAATTTTTTTTGTACACAAAAAAATGCTCTCAAAGCATAAAAGTATATATAGTCTAAAATGTGACCTTGGATCAGAATTTATTATGCCTCAGCTGAATCTAAAAAACAGGAAGGGCAACTGACAAAAATAAACACCTAAATGAGAGACAAACAAGGAAACTATATCATGCAAGAGTTACCACAGATAAAGAAATATTATCAATATTAAATATATATATATGTACCACATTTAAAGGAAACAGCTTAGTGTAGTGACTAGAGAGTTGAATTTAGTCAGAAAGATCTGGGTTCAAATTTCCCCACAGACATTTAAAAACCCTGAGTTTGGAAGACTATGCTCCAATTTAGACAAAGTTATTTTAAAAAGTATAACATGAGGCAAATCACATCCTCTCTGGCTTCAGTGTCTTCTATAAAATGAGAAGACATAACTAGTTGACTGACCTCTGAGGTCCTTTCCAGCTCTAAATCTTTGAAGATAGAAGACTACAAAGAAAAACATAATTATTTGGGTGTACAAAAAAAGCATCTTTCACATTTAAACCAACCTGACACAAAAATAAATTTTAAAAAGGTTTAAGGATATGAAAAGAATGTCAGAAAAATTAGAATTATAAAAAAGCTTTGGAGATTACCAAATGAGATCATTAATACATTGGCCTCTTTATAAAAAACTGATTATATACTAAGATACACACTGGGCTTGGACACCGTCTTAAGCAATATGGACAATGGACACAGACCTAAAAAAGGTCTATTTGTCTATCCTATTTGTGGAGGCCAGGGACTATTTTGGTTTATGTCTTTGTATCCTTAGAGTCCAAGACAATGACTGAGCACTAAAGGCACTCAACATGTGCCTTTGGAATTTAAATGAATTAGTAAGATCAAAGAACAAAACATACAAACAATAAATGAAATTATAACAATAAGACAATATATAAACATTTGTAAGATCCACAAGCTGGCCTAATAAAAGAATTCATCAAATTACAGGCCAAGAGCTAAAAGAAATCTCAAGCACCCCTTCATCTTACAGATGAAGGAACTGAGGCCCAGAAAGCTGATGTGCTTTCATTAAGAACAACAAGGAGTAAAAACATCATCAGAAGCAGGATTTTTGAACTATGCTTCTGGCTCCAAAGCCATGCCCTTTCAAAGACACCATAACCACCTTCTAATTAAAGTCCACTGAATTAAGCATACAACTAAAAAACCCTAGTAGGAAAAATCCACAAATTCCTAACCACTAAATAAACATAAAGAGAAATTCTTAAGATCATGCAAAATTGGAGGGAAAAAAACATCTGTTATAATAAAATCGAGGTTTGTTGTTAATGCCAATAAAATAAATAATTAGCTAATTTTATCCTCAAAAAAAGGGCAACAGCCAAGTTATGAAAACCAAAACTTTAAAGGGGAAATTCACAAAAAAAATCAGAAAAAACTTTACACATTAAAATGAACAAAAATTATCAGTATGGAGTTGATAGTCAAAATAAGCAAGGTGATAATAGCACCAAGTGGCCTTTGATTATTTTAAGTTACCTGACTCACATAAACTATATCCTTAGGTATGAAAAGAACTAGCATATTGTAATCCAGGAGCTATTGCCAGAAAGATTACAGAGCAGAGGTATCAAATTTTCACCAAGAAAGGTCAAAACCATATTAAAATGTAATGGAGAAATGTTTAACAAAATGAATAAAAATACATTAGAACTTGGATAATGTAAATTTGACGTTTTCTAAGCCAATATGCTGTCAGCAGGGATACATTTCTATTTAAGTTTAAAACCACAAAATAAATAAAAATACAATGCCACACAGATAATATTAATTTGTGGTTTTCTAAATCAATATGCTACCTTCAGAAGGATCCATTTCTCTTGGGAGTTCAATATCACTTTAGGCAGGAAAGTTAAGACAGGATGAAAAAAATGCAAATTTTGTCCCGATTTTCAAAAAACAGGAAGAAAACAGAGCTTTACATGTCAATGAACTTGATTTTGGTTCCTAATGAAACTTTAGAGCAGATGACTTTTTTAAATGGTTAGTGAATATCAAGAAAGGAAAGTAAGGGATGATTACAAAGAACTAGGGCAGCTCATCAAGAACAGATCATGGCCAGAATGACCTCCTTTACTTTATGCACAAGTTTACTAAACTAGTTATAATTTGTAGTTAATGTATATATAATTCATATATTTATTTATAATTCATAATTTAACTAGATTTTTAGCATGCAGACACCTGGCTTGGATGGTAAGACAATCATGGATTCTTGAGATCCAAGAATAAGTTGTTAATGGCTCAGTGTCAACTTGGCAGGGTCTCTAATGTAGCATTACAAAGATCTAAGCTTGGTTATGTGCTACTTAATATTTTTATCAGTAACTTTAATAAAAACATAGATGGGATGTGATTAAATTTACAAGTGACTTTAGGGGTGGGGCTATGAGCCTTATACAATGAATGATGCAGTAAGGATGTAAAACCATCTTGACAAGCTTGAGCAAAGGGTTCCCGAATTTTTTGATGTTGGGACCCCTTTACCCTTTTAAAAATTACTGAGGACCCCAAATAACATTTGTTGATGTGGGTAAGATAAGTAACTTCTTAGTATTACTGTGAAAATATTTTTGACCTTGCTGACACTCCCCACCCCCACTGCTACTGTCCCCTAGGTCTAAGAAACTCCAAGGAAATCCCCAGCTCACATTCTCAGAACTGCTAGTTTTGAGCAGAGATGTAAAACACAGTTCACTGAAGTTAAACAAATATAATGTTAATAAGTGATTTTCTATGGTAAGAGCCAGGTGGCCTCATTCTTTCTGATTTTGACATCACTGGGCTAGAGCAATTGACTATAAATCTATGATGAAATTCAAGGATAAATGTGAAAGCATACTGCTGGTTTCAAAAAAGTCAGCTTCACAAGTACAGGATGGGATTAGTAAAGTTATCAATTTGAGAAAAATTTGAGAATTTCTAGCAGACTATAAGCTCATTGAGATAGTGGTATAATGTGGTGATTTAAAAAGCTAATATGACCTTGGGTTGAACACTGAGACAGGCTTAGTTTCTGGGGTGTGACCACATTGGAAGTGCTATGTTCAGTTCTGTGTACCACAGTTTAGGAAGGATGCTGAACAGCGCAACAAAGATGGTGAAGAGAGGAGGGGACTGCTATCATGTGGAAAAGTAATGGAACTCTCTGAAAGAGCAAGAACAAATGCTTGGAAGTTGCAATGAGGAAAATTTTGATTAGATGTTGGGAGAAGCTTCCTAACAATTACAACTGTCCAAAATTGGAATGGGATGCCTCCAAGGTCTTAAAGCAAAAGCTGAATAATCAATCATTTGTCAGGCATGCTGTACTATTAAAAGAACAATTTCTTTCAGGTATGTATGGGTTGCTGGAGTTCCTTTCTGTAATTCTGTACTGCTGTGCCCATAATACAGCAACCTGAATAGATTAATATTTTAAAAATATGAAATATCCAAGACTAACAAAATAAATAAGGTTTCAAAAAACTTAGGAGAAATTTTTTTTATTAAATAACTGATAAAAAGTAGGCCCTTAAAGAGCTGTAGAAACTTGGCAAAAATAAATATTAAGAACATGTGGTTAATGGGTATAAGAAAACACTTGTGGAAGAAGAAATGCAAACCATTATGACCATTAGAAAAATTTTTTTCAAAATCACTAGCTCTCAGAATAAAACACACTTGAAGCAAGACCACCTCATACTCATCAAGCTAGCACAGATGCCAATGGATAAGGAAACTTATTGCTGAAAAGGCTTTATTAAGAAAGTTTGAACAACGAACGAATTTAGTTGTTCTGAAAACAATTAGAATTATTCAATTCAATAGAAATTGATGTGCCTACTACTTTATATTACACATTACCACTGTACCAACCACTATGTATACAAAAGATAGAAACAAAATTGTTCCTTCCCTCAAAAAGCTTACATTCTACTGGGGAAAAACAACAGATGATAGATGATTGATAGATAGATAGATAGATAGATAGATAGATAGATAGATAGATAGATAGATAGATGGATGCATGGATGGATGCATGGATGGATGCATGGATGGATGGATGGATGGATGGATGATAGTTTCAGAGTAGGGGGAGCAATAACTACTGAGGAAATAAGAAAGGTCTCTATGGTGAAGGAAATGGCACTTCGAGGGAGTTAGGACTCAAAAGGAGAGGAAGTGGGGAGGGAAAGCTTTCCAGATGGGAAATGGAACACCAAGTATGGGGAAGAGCAAGCAGGAAAACTTGGCAAGAATGTAGACCACATGACACACAACCACGCTAACTGGACACCCTACAAATTTACCTTATGAAAAACTGGGCGTTCACAATGATGAGACAATCCTTTCATCATCCCTATGGATTTTCTACCTCCCCAAAGAAGCAACTCCTAACCTTCTCTCCTCTCTTCAAGCTCATGACACAACTCTCCTGGTTTTCCTCCTTCCCATATGATGTTCTCAATCTCCTTTGCTGGTTCACCATCTGGATCACATACCTAACTGTAGATGTTCCCAATGGCTCTATCCTGGAACTCGTTTATATCCTCGTTTACTGATCTGATCAGCTCCCAAAGGCTTAATTATCATCTTTATGCAGATTGACTCTATATTGATATTATGTCTCCCCAGAGCTTTAGTCTTATATATCAGCTGCTTATTGGACATTTCACACAGGCTATATTCCAAAGAAACCTGAAACTCAACATGTCCAAGACAGAATTTATTTTCTTTCATCCAAACCTAGCCTTCTTCCAAACTTCCCTATTTCTCTTAAAGGTATGATCATTTTTCCAGCCTCCAAGGTTTCCAACCTGAAGAATTATCCCAGACTCCTTAAATATTTTTATCCATTTTATTCAATGAACAGTCTACTATAATCTTGTCATTTCTATCTTCATAGCATCTCTTGCAACCAATACCTTCTTTCTACTCACAAAGACAACTCAGTAGTTCAGACCCTCATTAGCTCTCCCTTTAACTACTACCCTGGCCTCCTAAGTTGCTTTGGATGCCTCAGGTCTCTCCCTGTTCCAATCTACTCTCCACCAGCAGTCCATGCAATTTACTGTAAGCACAGTTCTGACCCTGTCCCTCAAACTGCAGCGGCTTCTGATTGCCTCTAAGGTCAAGTATATCCTCCTGTGTTTTATCTTTTAAATCCTGAACCTGTCTTTCCAGACTTCCCGTCCCTAATTGTTAGCCTTGCTCATTGCACTCCACGTTCCACAGCCATGCCTGAATGTACCTCCTCCTCAACTCCAAATAGATAAGGGCTCCTTCCTTCAAGACAACCCAACCGCCTCTACAGGAAGGTGACAAGGGCTAATACTTGCTTAGCATCTCCTATGTGCCAGGACCCGTGCCAAGCGTTTTCCAAATATTGTCTTGTTTGAGCCTCGCGACAACCCTGGAAGGCGGGTGCTATTATTATGCCCATTTTCCAATTGAGGAAACTGAGGCAAAGAGCAGTTAAGTGACTTGGCCAGGGTCACATTGCTAATAGGTGTCTGGGACCACATTAGAACTCAGGTCTTCTTGATTCCTTCGGCATTTTATCCACTATATATCCTTCCACATTCTATGCCACATAGATGATCCCCACAAGCTGCTAGTATTCTTACCCAGTCTGTGCCATATAGACATACTGATAAATGTATCACACATTATATGTGTGAAAAAATATATATGTACATATGTACATACACACACACACACATAGGATAGGATATATCCCATCTCTTCCAAGAGACTGTAATTCGACTATAAAGATTATTTCATTTTTTTGTATTTGAATCCCTATTACCTAGAACGGTACCTGGAATACAGTAAGGAATTAGTTTTTGTTGACTGACTGGTTGACTAGAACAATACTAAGATTCACTAAACTGTCCATTCCCTTTTGACCCAAAAATGTCACAATTAGGACTAGCAACTACTATGTGCTAAACACCACAATAAGCACTGGAAATACCAACAGAAAAAACTGAGACCTACTCTGAAGGAGCTCATACTCTAACTGGGAAGAAAATATGTAAAAGCGAGTTCAGCTGCAGCTGGATGGAAAGATGAAGACGTCCTAAGGGTGCAGGACAAGGGGCGGACAGCGAGGCCTCTGGATCCTTAGCTTACGTCAGGAGGTGCAGAGGGGCTTGCAGAGCACAGAGGCAAGGCCTAGAGAAAACCTCACTCCTTCGGGGACAGGGCACATGGTAAGGCTTGATGGTTCCTTATCTCACCAAAAGGAATGGTGTTTGTTAGTGACTCCCATCTTATCAAACCTCTGTGAGTAGTCAAGTAATCCTGATTGGCTCCAGGCAGTTGTGGAAAGAGGACCAAGCAAGAGATAAAAGCATGTGGACCACTGGGTGAAGGAGTATATAGAACAGTGGTTCTCAACCTTCCTAAGGCCGCGACCCTTTAGTACTTGTATGTGGGTGTATCTGCATGTGGCCGGACCCACCTGGAGATGGATAAAGGAGCCGTATCTTGGTTCCTAAGACCATCAGAAACGTGTTTTCCGTGAGCCCTGTGACCCCCGTGAAAAGTCATTTGACCCCCAAAGGGGTTGTAATCCACAGGTTGAGAACCACTGATGGAGAGTATCAGGCCTGGAGTCCAGAAGATCTGAGTTCAAATCTGAATTCAGACCCTTTCTAGTGGCATGACCCTGGACAAGTCACTTAACCTCTGTCTGCCTCAGTTTCTTCATCTGTGGAAGTGATAATAATACCACCTACCTCCCAGGATTACTGTGAGGATCAAATGAGGTAATAACATTTGTAAAGTACTTACCACGGTGCCTGATGCTTAGCTGGTCTATAAATGATAGTTATTATTATTAATCATTATTAGTATTAATTACTCCTAGGGGCGGCAGGTCTCCTCGCCCTCTCAGGATAGGGCATGTGGCAGCCCAGAGGTGAAGGAGACAGACACCCCAGTTTTGTAAGGGAGTCCGTGAGAACAAGAACCATATGTACACGTATTTATCTCATGAAATACTCGCAACAGGCAGGAGGACCCTGTGCTAGGTGTAGGAGCTATAAAAATGTATGAGGCAGAGGACCTGTCTTCTCATGACTTACATGTTTTTATCCCCGTGGCTCATTTATGACTCGATGTTTCCAGAACATATGATAAGCTTCCATATATCAAACACAAGTCAGTTCACTTTTAAGAATAATGATGCTAGAAGATGCTGGGAAGTTAGGTGAGTATTTCCCATGCCAATTCATAAGAATTACTTAAATTTTTTAATAACTTTTAAAAAAGTTTATTTTATAAATAAATACATTTTTATTAATATGGTCAGCAGAACTGACTTTATGATTAAGGGTCAGTGTAAAATCCTTTTGATAGCTTACTCTGCCTTTATACTGTAAACATTCATAGATGCGAGAAAAAGTTGAAGTTTTATTGGCTGGTACCCAAATTCTTGTCTATGATAAAGGCAATAAAGAATTTCTTACACTGCAGATGAAAAAAAGAACCATGTACACAAAAATACTATTTATGATTAAAAAGTTTAAAATGAGATACTAGTATAATACAATGAAGACAGGCACTCTGAATTTTGCAAAATGCTTTCCATATATTGTCTTTTGAACCTCCCAAAATAAGGTACCCATAGTATCAACTCCATTTACATACAAGGAAATGGAGGTTTAAAGAATGTAAGTGACTTGTTCAGTTTTGTCATTCATAAAAGGGAGATAACAATTGTAAACAATCCGTAATAATAAATGGAGAAAAAAAATTCTGCACTAACTGGGACTGCAGAGGACAAGTAGGCAGAGAAATCCTACAAAGACCCTCAAAATGAAGTCAACATATACTTTGATCCTTGGGGGTTGCAGTGAAGAGATGGCATGAGCGCATATGGTTCAGGGAGCAAGTAAGAAATAAGAGAGACTTTACAAAGGCTTATGGTCTACCCGGAAACCTCACACTCTGTAACTTTTTAGGAGAAAAAATAAGGGAGGTACTTGCCATAGCAAATACCAAAAAGTATCATGAAAGTGACAATGATGACACAGCATTTTAACAGGCAGTAAAGCAAAGCGTTACTAATGTGCAAGCCATTCACAAGTCCGTTGTATGCTCAAGGAACTAATTTGTTAGCAGAAAGATCAAAAAGAAGATAAAACTTCACAGAATAAAAATGAAAAAAAAGACACGGTATACAATTTAAACAACTTTAATCTGAACTATCTGACCAAGTTATTAATCAGTATGGAAAATTATATACTCTGTGAGACTCACATATTGATTTTAAAAATTTTTTCTTTTTCCATTACTTCTTGAAAGGGATGGCTCAATGGGTAGAAAAAAGATAAAGTCTATATTAAGAAATAAATGTGTAGGGGTAGGTGGCACAGTGAATAGAGCACCAGCCCTGGAGTCAGGAGGATACGAGTTTAAATCTGGCCTCCAACACTTAACACTTACTAGCTGTTTGACCTTGGGCAAGTCATTTAACCCCAGTTGCCCTCCCAAAAAAAAGACAAAGAAAAAAAAGTTTTGTAAAAACAAAATTAAAAGTATCCTCAAAAAAAGGTTCTTAAAAGTAAACTAATACTTCTGTTCCTCTTCCCCTCAATACTGATTTGATCAATATTGACAAGTCAATGCTAACTCTAAGGATTTCCTAAAGAAGTTTAGCTGATACAATTCAACTGATAAAAGATCAAAAGAACTAGAAGTCTCAAAAGCATGCAAACATCTGCCCTCCTTGCCAAGCATAGAAATGTCTGCTAAGGACAACAACAAGGTCGAAGGGAAATTCTTTAATAAAATCTAAAGGAAAAAAGTTGATTGCAGGAAGGATATAAGGAAATACACCTCTAGTTGTTCCCTGGAGAGGTGGAAGACAAGTTTGGAATACCACATAGATTCTCAAATGTTCCTGCTGCATCAGGCTTACCTGAGTCTTTTTTCCTTCTTTGTTACAATTGGCAGGAGAGTAGGAGTATGTTTGGAGAGGAACATGATATAAAAATGAAAGTAAAAGTAGTCAATATAACTTCAGAAAAAAAAGTTGTGGACAAAGATGACAGAAGATTCTAAGTGTACAGCTTCATAAAACACTAAGAACACTGAAGGGAAATTAATGTTCTGAAGGAAAATTAGTGACATCTGGAAGGATAATAAACAGGAACAAAAAAAAAGAAAATCACTATTTTTACAACAAACTCTTTTCATCACTATTAAGCACAGTAGAACCACCGCATTTGGCCTTCAGCATTATAGTCCAGGAGGTGCTCCATACAGAAGTGAAAATGGGGCTGAGGAGTATAAATGTTGGAAAAGAAGCTAAATCAAACTAAATGCCAGAGGTCCATGGAAGGG